>CM022471.1:21064631-21141317 GCA_011952105.1 Coreoperca whiteheadi
GCGGGTAGGGCGTGCATCGGTCAGGGGGCGCCCATGCGGGGAGGGGGCTGTCACAGGCTCAGCCAATGGGCTGCTGTCTCCCAGTGAAGCTGTCTCTTTTGTCTGGTATTGAGTCACTCTCATTACCACTGGACCAGACCGGGGGACAATTAACCAGCTGGTGGTGCAAGCAGGCCGAATTACACACACACACACACACACACACACACACTCGACACTCTATCTCACACACTTTAAGAGTCAAGAAGAGACATAAATGCTTACTGACAAAGTAAAGAATACAGTAAAATATATGTATTGTAGAAACAGACAATTATAGCAATGTTATAAACAAAAAGAGCAAAAACATAAAGGCAGAAAGAAATAATGTCAGTGAATCAATGTTTAAACGACTACAAGAGTAAATGTAGGTGGTATTTAGGTGCAGATATTATCTCCAAAACACAGGGGTGGTCATTCAGTGTGGTAGCACCCACTAGCATTTTGAATGGTTTACAGCCAACTAATTTAAGCCCACTGTTTCTGTTGCTTTCCTCTTTTCGGACGTCACAGCAGGTAAAAATAACAGACGTGACACGGACACTATGAATAAGAGCGCAAGTGTTGTTTGCAAATACGATTGCACAATCCCCATCCCAGCCAGCCAGGCCCTGCTGTTAATACCACATCCACATCGCCACGGCGCAGCCAAGCCTCCGCTTCCCACACCAATGACCAGACAAGGAGCATTCTCAACAGCTCATTTGCCACAACATGCCTTTCCACTTAGTTGCCAGGGCAGGACGATCATTAATAACCTTTCAGAATAAATTCCTATCTTTATAAGAACAGAACATCAGGCTGGCAGGTCTATAGTCTGATCTATTTATAAAGCCAAATGTTCCATGTCGACTAGGGGGAACACGCCAGTGTCATTGAATAATCTTAAGCTCTTTCTCACGTCTTGTACCCCCCTCAAATCCGATATCAGGGGGAAAAGATAGTGTCCTCTGACACCCCTGGGTATTTGGGTTTATGCACACATGCACACACACACACAGCATCAGTGGAAAGTAAACAGGAAACAAGCATGGAAGGCTTATCTGGAGTAAAGGAATGGAATCTTAATCTGGTTATTTACACGATGCCTGATTAGTGTCAGTTTATGTGAACTTTTCTTCATATAAAAAAGGTAAAACTGTTCAGTTTCAAACTAATCCTACACTGATATCACTTAACGTCACATTACTCTGAGACAGCTGCATGACTTTTTTTTTAACCCAGTTTATGAAATGAAACGCGGCAAATAGAAGATAGGGGTGGAGAGGGTAAGAGAGATGCTAAAACTGGTCTTATCAGACTTATCAGATAAAGACACAGATAGAGGATGAAACTACTTCCTAAAGCAGTAACGGTGTGAAATGTACGAAGCTGTATATGGACATGAATGAAGGCCTCGGTGAGTCAGTGGAACACCGATGACAACGTTTCTGCAGAGTTTCCTGTGCCTGTTTCCTAACAGGTGTCCCCCCAGCTACTCAGAGCTCCGGCTCCTGTGTGCCGCTTTCATATTCAAAATAGCAATCATGAGTAGGTCATGGTAACATGAATCTCATTCTTTCCAGCACCTTATTTGTGTTGATATATCCTCATGAAAACAAACAGCTCCCCCAGTGTGAAGGGCCTGTTATAGCCATGCCATCTCCACTAAATGCTTAAAGGTAAAGGTTAAGTGTATAACAGAGGTTAAATATGACAGCACAATGAGCTGGCGGGCTTACGGAGTTGCCTCCTTTAGAATATGTCGGGTGGCAGAGGGAGGCTCTATGTAACTCAGCTCTGAGACAGTGTGGCAGCAGCCACCTTGTCAGCATATGCTCGACAGATGGAGTCACTCTGTCGGTTGTAGGGGGCCAAAATGATCTTCCTGACCATAGCTATGTGTGGAATTCCAGCCCCAAAAAGCCATGTACAGTATATCGATGAGCCTATGTTTGACCGTAACTGGCACTGGATTTGTTTTCAGACTCCTCTTGAACCTAGAACTTGTTTATATTAATCGAGAGGACCATTACCGTGATTATACACAGGTGTCACTCTTACTCAGTGGCTATTAGGTGACTAGAAGTGGCCACAAGGGGACGAGTAATGATGATTTGACAGGACAGGATAAAGAAGAAGAAAAAATAGTGCAGTCTTATAGGATTATCAAATGTATTAGTTACAGTAAGCCTGCTCTTTAGAGGTATTTGGTTGACAATTTGCTAATTAGCAGCATGAAACCACAAGAAGACTTTTATAAAGATGTGGACCAGAGGAACTAGATGACCTTTTACTACCGTCAAGAAGTTTCCCCTTATTATAATACTACTTCATTAGTAGAAGTGGTTCTCCACAGCACTTTGAAGGTTATAATAAGAGCTAACTGGACCAGAGCCATGAAGGCCTAGCTCTTCACTTAACCCCTGAGGACTGTCGTTTTTGCAGGCTTTCAGCCATATCACTCCCCCGGTAACACCGAGTGAGTACTGGTATGTCAATCAAACGCCAATGAGCCAGTGTGTCTGGCTGGGCCTTAAGGTCAAATACTGCACATACCAGGTGCAGCTTCAGTCAAGTGACTTTGACATTAAACAGGAACCAGTCATCAAGCCGAGCTCCTCGGGCAAACATCCAGGCTGCCATGAGACAGAATCGGCTGCCTCCACCACTAAACCTCCTCCACATACTGTATGCACTAACCTGGAACAGGAGATTCTGTCCCAGCGTCTGGGTGATGGTAGGACATGACCTCATGTTGTCCTTACACCTCATATGATCCAGGGTGTGGCGGTGCGGCTCCGACTGACGGAGACCGAGAAGACCTAACATCTGTTTGTGGGCAGGCAGTGCCACGCTTGTCTGGTGCCAACTAAGGCCCGAGGCACGGATTTGTCATGAAACTGTATACTGCTTCAACATGCCTGCACCCGTTGGATATTTTGGTAAATATACCAGATAGCAGACGGGCAGCAATTATTATTTCAAGGGCCTGGGATTATCCTGGAGCCTAATGCTTGCGTGGACTGCAGTGAAGAGTGACTCTGGATGAATCATCCAGTCCAGGCCTCCGGTATGATGTGTATTCTAGTTGGCAGGGTGCAACAAAGTGTTGCTCTTGGGTGCTGAGTTAACAACATGGAAGAAGAGGAATTCTGCCACAGTTGGCAACAGATCCCAAGATCCTGAAAATATAATGCGATAAACTCACAGCCGTCTGTGCTACTACTGGAGTATAATAAATCCTAATCAATAATCGGGCTTCTTAAATATGAATGATCTTAACTGCACAGGCTAAAGGCCACAGCCAACGTAAGTGGTCAGACGGTTTTCTGTTGCCTGAGCTGATTGTGCTCACTCAGCCTCACAGATAAACAGGCACTTTTGAAGAGGGCAAAAATAGATCTCAGTCGACTATTTTAGACACTATGGGGACAAAATCCTTTTAAATTGTATGAGGTGATGATGAGGAATGACAGTAGCTATATCAAGTACTTTGAAAAAAAGGTTTTCTACAGATAGGATTGCTGATATACAGTGAACAGTTAAAGTAAACAGAGAGATCACAATGAAAAAATAGGGATGCACAAAAGTTGATCAGTAGTTGGTCTCATTAGGGCCATGTTGATGGGACACATGGTAGTAAATTTAGTTCAAGAGGAAACAAACTTTACTCTTAGGCTGTCACATAATTTTCTATGTGCAACATTTATCAATTAAAAATTATTCAGTAGAATATTGCAAGCGAAGGTGGGAGTAGAAACAGGAGTAGGCCTTCTAGACAGACACAGTTTGTTTAGGCATTATTTGAACATGGATGTTATCACATGCAATAAAATACAATGTACTGTCACTTTAAAGACAGCGACCACTTACCGCTTTGTCAAACTCCATCTCTGAAAAGAATTTATACCAAGGCTCATTCTCTAAATCTACATCTTCTGGACCTACATCCTGAGTCTAGGGGCATGGCAACAGGAAGAGGAGGAGAAAGACAAAGAGAAGACAGTTCAGACAGCACAGAATATACACACCAAGGTAATGAGCCTATCAGACATTGTTGATTGAGCCAATGTTTGTACCCAACACTATAAATTATCAGCTGTTTAGTATATATATATATATATATAAAATACTGTGAATGTAGGTGTTCTCATTGAAGAAGATACCAACTGATTTGTTGAAGACAAGTAAATTAAAAGATCAGGTTCCCATTTTTTCAAGTATGTCTTAAAGCACTAGTTTGATATGCTGGAAAATCACCTATTTTCTTTCTTGCTGCGAGCAAGATGAGTAGATTAACACCACTGTCGTGTCTGTATGAAAAATATGTAGCCACAGCCAGCAGCCAAGACTGGACACAGGGGGAAACAGGAAGCCTGGCTCTGTAAAACACTAATGAACATGTTATATCACATTAGATTGATCCACACAAAAGTCTTGTTGTCACCGTTGGGTTGCCAGGCAACCAACTAAGACTCCAGGAAGTCACTGCGGCCAGCCAAGTAATAGTCCGCCCCAAACTGTAATTGGCATTTTCACACTTTGGCTTGTGTACCGATTAAACACACCAGATTAAATGTGTAAACTATTGAGCTTTACAGGTGCTGGCAGGCAGATGTTGTTACCAGCCTAGATGTTACGCCCTGTTTCTGGTCTTTGTGCTAAGCTAAGCTAAACACCTGCTGGCTAAGCCTATGTATTTAATGGACAGATATGTGAGTGGTGTCAATCTTCCCATGTAACTCTCAACAAGAAAGGGAATAAGAAAATTCCCCAAAATGCCCAACTATTCCTTTAATACAATACTCACATATGTACATTAAGAAAGTTACAGGTCGCTGCAATTGTTCCTCCTATACGTAATGTTACTATCGCTCCACCGCAGCTCAGCAAGGAAACACTGTTATATACTGTTAATATAAAGAGGTCATTTTGTACTAAAAGGACTGTAACATTTAAATACTCACTTGATTTGACTGCTGAAGCCTCATATTAGCCTCTGCTGAACTTTTTAATGCAATTTTGCATAGCTCCCATTGCAATTGGTTTAGGACGAGATATCTTTGTGGCCAGTATAGACAGGAGGAACGATTCCAGCAACCAAAAACTGTTTCAATGTACATATGGCCATATGGGTATTCCACTAAAATAGACTGAAAAAAAACATGAACTTCTCCTTTAAGCAAGCCTTTTACCCAAAAAGTGCTGCCATTTAATGTGAACCACACACTTATTGTTTTCATTTTATTGAAACTACTCAACAGACAACATACCGATGAGGACAAACATACAGTAACATGCAAACTGAGATGTAATATAATCATCATGAAAATTCATATGTTTTTGAAAGTCTATACACAGTCTATGGTGTAAACACAACTTTAACCACCAGAGAATAAAAAGAACGGACCTAACGTAGAAAATGTCCTGCTACAGCAGCAAGAACACTGACCCATATTAACTGGGCTTGTAACTGAAAAACAACAGAGTCCATTATTTCACAGTGGTCCCAGGATGAACTGGAGCGAACTTTTGCTAATGAGTGCATTTGTTGCCACTGGGATCGGGCCAGATCTTGGCTAACAACATCTTCTAGGTTGATGTAACTGAGCATCCAACAAACAATAATTATGTAACTAACTACTTAATCACAACACTGAACACCTCCATGTCCTCTATTATGTAAGAGAGAAATAGAAAAGCACAATGTATATGTTCTCCTCTGGTAAATATTACACAGCAGATCAAGGCAGCAGCTGCCAATAATCTATTGTATGTAACAAAGCTCATCCTCA
This sequence comes from Coreoperca whiteheadi, assembly GCA_011952105.1. Taxonomy (NCBI): domain Eukaryota; kingdom Metazoa; phylum Chordata; class Actinopteri; order Centrarchiformes; family Sinipercidae; genus Coreoperca; species Coreoperca whiteheadi. Next base: position 21,070,448 of record CM022471.1, read on the forward strand.
AAAGACAGCCCTCAAGGACACTGAATAATGCCACGCCATTTGATTCAGCGTTAACTGTTAAGGCTCGACACGCAAGTAGGGGCGAGAGCATTACTCTTCCTCTGAAGCAAACACACAGGACCCATGTTTTGTGCCTGCGCTGGGATCCTCTCACGCCGAGCTGCTTCAGTCCAATAACCTTCAGTTGAAGACAGGAAGACAATGGCTATCCTTGGAAGTGATACTCCCCTGCTGTCAAGCAGGATCATCTGTCACCGCAACGGGACACCCTTAAGGAATTTGGTGCACATGGTGAATCAGGCTACACATACATCGCCTTCCGAGCTGTTAGTGAAGCTGCCACCCGGTAGCTTAGATACGGAGGTGGTGGGGATGGGGGGTGGATAGTGGGTGGAGTGGGGGACAGCTTACACAGCATGCACATACAAAGAGAGAGAGAGAGAGAGAAAGAAACAGGCAAACAGGCAGGCGGCTAGCATACCGTTCTCTCCAGCTTCAGCACCGACGATTTCCCCGGCTCGTACTCAAAGATGCTCTTGGGTTCGGCGCGATACTTCCTGGTGTCTACCTTTTTATCCGGGGGCTCCCACTCGTTCCTGTGGAGAGGCGGGTGTCAGGGAGGGGGTGGGGTGTTGGATGGAAGAGAGCCAATCCTTATCAAGGAGTCTCCATGGCAACCAGTGTAGATTTTAAACATGACGTCTGCCCTCATTATGCCTGCTACCTCTCCTCCTGTCCCTCCTTTCCTCTAATGATAATATGACAGAAAATCCAATTCTCTGTTGAGAGCCAAATTGGTAATTCGATGAGGTAAACAAGATTGGTCCCAGTGACAGAAAACAGAGCGCAGCATTTCTTACTGTAACAGACAGCCAACAATAAAATTAGTGCTCCGAGAAGGACTGAAATAAGACTCTTGGACAAGAGCTACCCGAACGTACACCTGTTCTCACCACCCAAAAAAACACTTTTGCTTTCTTTAATGAAAATCTTTCTGAGCATCAAGAACGTCAAGCAGCATTTTTCAAAAATGGACCAAGACGTGTTTAGGAGTACGCCCTTCATATATAACGACCGAGGAAACAGGAAGGTCAGTCCTCCACATGTCGTCTGCGTCTCGAGTGGGCAACAGTTTATCCTCCATCACCTGTCCTCCTTCATCACTCTATCACTCATTTCTCTGAGAGCAGACCATCCTGTGTCAGTGATGACATGTGTGTGCGGAGGGGTGAGACTACTCACAGAACTGGAGGACACACTAGTGGAAGCCACTGGGGACAAGATAACCTCATTTGCAATGGATGGAGGAGCTTTTTTGCCCTGCTGTGCACTCTTGCATTGTTTAGTGACAGTTACAAGCACTGCGTGTACATAAAAGACCAATACACCAATATCAAAGTAAATGTGATAGGGAGGGTTGGAGCAGATGGAGGACACTGACCTTTTGGCAGACGGTTTGAGGGAAGAGGACCGTGTTGGCACAGGCATCGACCGGCCTCTTGAATCGACCTCTGCGTCACTTTTTGAGCGTGGGACTGCTTTCACTGAAAACAGGCGCATATATATATATATATATATATATCGTACGGACATCAACATGCATTAATGCATCAACTGAAATGTTCCCAACGTTTAAGTGTAAAACGTCCGGCATGCTGCATGTTCAGTGTTATCTTCGATGAATCTCAATAAATACTAATAATGGATGATATACAGACTGTATTTTCTTATTAAATTTAAAATTTTGACTGAAAGCCCGATTCCAAAACTCACCATCTTTCAAGTAACCGAAGGGGGTGGCTTCATCATCTGAAAGAGGAGCAGAAAACAATAAAATCATATAAAAGTGTTATCTATCTATTCTATGTTACTCAAAAAATAATAAATTTAGAACACAACTAAATAATTCACAGGGCATTAGGGACACTCCCACCCGCCTCACACCTTCCATTAGGCCGGGCATTACGGGTTCAACTAAACATAATCAAAGTGAGTCAAATCAAAGCACTTTACAGGAAGCATTACTGAGCTAAAAAGGGATCCAGGCATCGATGAGCATCAAGGATCTGAATAAGTAATGCATTGTAAAGCAAAAAGGCCCAAACTGCCAAATTCAGAATGATTTCTGTGCATGAGTACTATGAGTATAATCATGTCAAGCAGAGACTGAGACACCTTCTGTATGAACATGGTGCAACTGAAGAAGAAAAATAAGAATTCAGGCAGCTCGTTCTCTAAGGCTGCATACAAATCATGCCTCCTCCTGACAGACCCAAAACTAAAACCATGAGCCTAACTTTAGCCATCTACAAGAAACATTGATGAGTGAAGTCTGAAGGTTGAGTAATGCCTGAGAGACTGAACTCAGGTCTGCATGAGCCATAACCTTAGTGGAGGACTGCAGCAGCATCTAGTGGCGACAGTAGTACACTACATCAAAAGACTGATCGTGCTCTTCTGCATGACAATTCTGTTAGAAAAGGCATTTACGAATAATGAAATACTTCAGATGAACTGTCAGAAGTTTTCAACATTAGATGGTTAACAGCAAAAAGAGAAAAGCCATGAGTTATTGTTACATTTTGTTAAGTGAAAGCAGAGTGACACTACAAGGCTTCGTGCATCATCCTTGTCAACATGTCAATATCAAAGTACTTTAGAAAAATTGTCTGTTTGTACGGGTCGAGCTGTTGATAGCTAAGATTTTAAAGGCCCTATTTTCTTTTTGTGACAACATTAATTAGAAGGTACAGTATTCAAAATCTTTACAAAGTTAGTGATGTTTAACTCTTAACAGCATAGTGATATAAAAAGAACTTGATGCAGCAGAGGCTGAAATATCCTGACTTTTTGTCCCTGGTATGGGTCAAGCTCCACAAACATCATCGGGGTTACTACAAATAAACTGACCTTCATGTGTAAAATCAGTGGGCTGCCCCTTTAATGACGCAGATCCTTTTAAAGGTAGTATAGAATTTAAAGCCTGTCAATTAATTAAACATTGTATGTTTAATCGTATGTGGTGATTTTTGGCAGTGGGGCTAGCGTTTGGTTTATTTGACAGATTGTGCCTTTAACTGTTGAAAATGTCCCAGGACAGTTTCAAACCCTGAGTTAGATCAGGAAATCTGCACGAAACCTACAGTGCGTTTAAGGCGAATGAGAACAGCGGCTCTATGCAACTGAACAGACGTCAGGAAAGATTAGGTAAAAGCCTTTCAAATACTTTGGGCATCTTCAAGGTATGTGGTTTTGTAATTAAACACAGCTGAAGTATTTGAAACGGCCCAGCATGACTGCAGATCAGTAAAGCCAACAAGAGCAGAGTCACTGCCATCGGATACCTTTTGATTTCATCTGAATGTCATAGCTCTCAGGGAAAATGTAGGTGGGGCGGTAAGGGTTTTCCTCAATAGGCTCTGAGCACAGTGATGGAGAGACAGAGCACAACAGCGTGACATAACATACAACCACATATAGAAACACACACAGGGCTCGGACACCAACGGAGAAACATGACAGGCAAAACTGCTCGGACATACAAAAAGTGGAAATGATGACTTTCTCTTACCGGGTATTCTGTGTATCTGTTTGAACATTGTCTTGTACCAGTCTTTGGACTTTTCAGTGTTCTGAAATTAAGACGTGGAGATTGTAAAGCGATAGAAAATTAAGCGAGGATGGCAGACACATATATCAACTTTTCAAGCGGGAGTAGATCGGCCCTGGTGATATCCAAGCTTATTGCAGGACATTTTGACTTGTCAAACACCAGTGTAACTAATAACACTGATGTTGACCTAAATGGAACCGAGCCGTCGTTAATGTTATTAGTTACACCTGTGTTTCCCCTGCTATGACAAGTCAAAAATATCTCCAGTGAGAAAGATTTAAAACGACAAAGATCCTTCTCAAATCAGCATGAATCCACAACATGCTATGTTAAAATAAGGTATAGTAATGTGCTTTATAGAAATACTAACTGTTTTACTGCAACATCAAAGACCCATTATCCTATGAACAAACCCCCGTTAAACATCTGCAGTGGGTAGATTAGTCTTCATTTGACAGTAGGCTTCGTGCTCACCCGTACAGGCACAATGGGCTTGTTGAGAGGACTGAGGACAGGGGAGTGCAGTGATAGCCGCAGCCTCTTCCAGTCCATATCAGGGACTGGACTAACTGAATCTCTCCCAGGATCAGGGCTTTTGTCCCTTTCTGGCGTTGGGTCTGTAACAAAAAACCCCATCAGAAACCTGTAAGCTAGACAAAACTCAAAGTTCACAGCACATTTCTTGTGAAATGTCAGCTAACACAGTTAAACAGTTTAAGTCAGGGATCTGGTGTGAAGGCCAGGCTAAAGAATTGCATTGAATTGCATGACAAGACATACAGAGGGCTGCATACAGTAAATGGCAGACAAGAAACATAATATACCTTTATCACTGCAAACATTTTGTTTGTCATAGCAAGAAAAGCACATTAATAAATGCTGTATCCCATTTAGTTCCGCTAACAATGAGCATGAAAAACAAAACAGTGTTGGTGTGTGTGTGTGTGAGACCTTGGTCAAATACTATTGGCAATTCATTCTTAGCATGTGTATCAACCCACATGGAGAATCTATGGGTACCGTAAGTCATATGCTGCATTTTGTGCCCAGCATAAGTTCTGTGCCACTGAACACATCACGATTTTGCGTTTTATACAAATATTTCACCAACTTTTCTATTTTACATCACAGAATGCATTTTGTACCACAAAACAAAGAAGAGTAAGTGAAATGATCACAACTACAATACAATACACTAAATACAAAATCAACACTTGTGTTGTAAAAATGTACACTTGTTAAGGCATGAAATACCTGACAAATATCCCTCAATTTGCATTTCTTGTGCAATTATATAGAAATATTTTACTATGTTTTACTTTTGTGCATTCCTCCAAAATGTGAAAAAATGATCAGGATACTGTAATTATATAAAATATACAGGAAAAAAAACACATAGCCATGATGTTTGTGTATAGTCTGGCAGATTCTTGTTCAACGAATGAACATTTCCAATATTTTTAACACACTGACGCATAAAACATGACTCATTCACTTCATGAGGATAGTGGAGAACACATTTAGCTGGCTGTGTCACGACAGTAGGAAGGTGACAGATGGTTCAGTCAGGGAACAAAAAATATTGCTCTGTAATAAAACTGGGACTGCTGCTGGCTAAGTCTAAGACATGAAAAATAAACGACAAACATCCGTTAGATATCACCCCAGTGCATACCTTCAAAATGAGAAAGATGCTTTTGCTGCTCTGTTGTGAGAGAAAGACAGACAAGGACAGGACAGTGAGATGTGACTAAGCAATGAAGCAAAAGTCAGCAAGACAAGGCTAATGGATCACAGACAAGGCACAGTTGAGACCTAGCTAAGAGTGCCACAAAGCTCGGCTGATAAACCGTCACGCAGACATGTGAAAGCATGTTCACGAGTAAACTTGAACGCTTTTGGAAACTCTTCTTGATACCCGTCATCCCGGACTCACAGCACCGGTGTGCTTACCTCTGTTGTGTTGCAGCAGAACTATGGTGGGGTTAACTGTGCTAGTGCAGGGATAAACAGTGCTGGAAGTCGATGTGATACAGTTCTGAATGTCAGTGTAGGATGGAGCCTGATTTTCTTTTATGCTTTCTGGTGAATTGGCCTGAAAGTAACAGAAAATACACTGTCAAATCCATAAAAGTTCAAAGGTTTCGCAAGGGACTTCACTGAAATCAAATAAAGAAGAAGAAGAAAATGAAGAGATCACACAGTGCTCATAATTGTAAATCCACAAAGAGCCACACAAAGATCTCTGTGTTAAATGGGGTGGAAGTAAACGTACCTGGCACTGAGTGTTGTTTACAGGAGGTAAATCAGCTGTAATGTTGCTGCCTCCCTCAGCCAATCCTGCTTTAGAGCTGTCTCCATTAATCTGGTTTGTCCAGCCACCTAAAAAGAGTCCAGAACTCTCTCAGCTTGGCAGCCAATGCAGCAAGAATAAAAACACTGAGGATGACACTAAAAAGTACAGTGAACTTGTAACTGCCAACCAGAAAACCATAACAGCTAATTGCTGATCAAATAAATCTCCATTTCATTCCGCAGGGCGTGAATGCCTTCCTTGGTGGTTTTCATGTACAGAGATGTTAATATGCCCGGGAAAGGCCAAAAAAAAAAAAAAAAGATTCTCCCACAATCTTTGTCATCAGAACAAAGCGGCTATTCAGTGAGCTGCAAAGGCCGTTTGTTCCAATGGCCTTTATATTCAGGCTCAACAACAATTAAAGCATCTCCCCAAAAGCCTTGGCCAGAATCCAGTCCGGTTCCAGTGTGCTCTATGTAACAAACGAGCCCTTATTCAAGGCGCCCTGCTCCAAAGTGCAGTGTGGGCAGGCCGCAACAAAAAAGCTCTTTGACACTCACATGAAAATATGAGCAATCGCCCTTTATCACAGCTCGGAGTGTGCCCGGCGACTGAGCATACACTTCAAAATGTGACGAGTTATATAATCCTGACATCAAAACAGAGCTCTGAAAGGCATGTGAGGATTTTTACATGATGAAATGCTTTAGAAATTGCAGCAACCTTTCACACTCTCGGCCCACATTCTACAGTGACGTGTCCCTTATTTTCGCGTGTCCATGCAACTATTACTGACCTCTAAATATTTTTTCATCATGTGGAGAGTTGTTATGAAACAGCTGTGGCATTGGCTCTGGCTTACTTGGCGTTGGGATGGCATTTGGCTCTTCGCTGATGCAGCCCTCATCGTCTATGTGGACGAGGGTGGCCCTGAGAGTCACGACTCCTCTCCCTTTGCACACTCTGCTGGGGTCCAAATCTGAAAACATACATTCAAAAGTCTCGCTGCCACAGCTCCTCATAGTTCAAGGCATCGTGGTATTCTCAGAGTGCACTCCTGCTTCAGCACTGCTAGGAATCCAAGTTATCGCTACCTCATGCCCCAGATGACCAAAATAGAACTGTAACATCGGAACCAGGCCATCAAATTAATATCTTACTCTCCCGTTAAACTAATTGCCGTGATCGCACTGTCGGAGCTGGATATAGAGCAGCTGCAGTGTGTCCTGTCCAAACAGAGGTTATTAAAGTGACTCCACGTTGTTAACAAGTGAGTTTTAAAAGCATCATTTCTTTGTGATTTCTCTGTGAGTATGAGGTGTCCCACAGTCGAAGGCACTGAAACATTGATTGAGGTGGAGGGATACGTCACCTGCGGCAGGAATCAGGTCAGGAGAGCCCTTCATGGTTGTCAGAGGCGTGATCCTGACAGCGCAGACTGTTCGGGGACCTGATGGGACTTCAATGCACAAACACACAAAGTAAAAAACCTTTATCACCTTATCAAGAGGAAAAAATGAAGAAACATATAGAAGGAATGAAAGATGCTGACACATTCTGTACCAATAAAAGCCAATAAAAATTGAATGTCTTTCTGCTTCATCGGCATCCCATTATGAAATGCACTATAGGCACAGTGAATTTCTTGTCGAACTCAGAGTGACATGACTTACTTGGAGATGTGCTTGGTCTTATGCTGCCCCCTTCTGGAGAGCCCTGAAGGAGAAACACAGGGATGCAAATATTCGACAGTGTTGTCAAAGAAAGGAGCTGATATCTGGGAAGTACAGAGCAAATAAATCAGTGTAATAAATCCTTAAACTTCAGCCTGCATGTTTTAAAGGACGCAGCAAAGACATATTGATGTTTGTAGTTAAGAAAGATTAAGATTAAGGGAAATGCCTTCTGGTTTTGTCTGTTTTTAAGCTTTAGCTTTAGATACTGTAGATACAGTATTTCTGCTGATATTTAGGATTTCCTCAAAAGGGCTGGTTTGGCTGTCGCTTCTGCTGTAGAAATAGTGGAGCCACTGCAACCAATAGCTGTGACTGGGGACCACATACAGCTAATGAAATTGTGGTACTACTCCTATGGTTGGGTTACACACTGAAATGAGATACAATGCAGCCAGACAGGAAGGCGGTGAGCTTCCAGTCATCTGTTTTAATCTAGTCTAGAACACACAAGACTCCATATTTGATTAGTAATCAGTCACACGGACATGGCTTGCATCATTAATAGAAAAGTTATTGGTTCAAAAAAGGCAATAACCTCTAGTGTTTCATATGGCAAAATGTAATATATAAAATTATGTTTTCTACTAACCAACCCTGATAAGTGCTATAACGAATCATCTCACTGACATTAAACATTTGTGGCAAAGGGAGCAAACAGCAGCCGGGTCAGATGAAAGAACAATCTGTTGACTGTCCTCACAGCCCAATATCACTGTTACTCATGTGGTATTCAAACGTGATATCTATGATTTAAAAGCCGAAAAAAACGATCTAATCTAGGATGTCAACAGCTGCTACATGTGAAATGAATGAGGGAAGGGAATCTTCTGGGAATAATGATTATGAAACTGTTAATAACAATTCTGTAGGCGCAGTTGACCTCCGATTCACTGAGATCTTGCCACTTTCATCTCTGGCGACATCACACGCCTCACTTTGCATGACATTCATTCTTTTGATTTTGGCAGGAAGTTATGCCTGTCTTGGACCAATGATATGATATGAATTCAAAATGTTATCGGTGTTCCCCTTTAAGGACAAGAAGGGAAGGTGTGCGAGAGATTAACAAACATATGTTAATCTGAGCCGCATCAGCGGAGCATGCAGAAGCAACACCAAGGCCACCAGAAAAGTAGCTGCGAAACACTTCCCATTGCTCCGCTGGGCCTCCCATTGTGCTCAGCCAGCACGACTGATTTAGGAGACGTCCCCATTTCAAATTGCCAAGAAAAGGGCTGATTGAGTAAGGACACAAGCACACACACAAAGGCACACAAACTGTCACTCACGCATTCATCTACGCGCACAGATGCACACAAAGTGTTTTTGTTTGTAGGCCATGGATGATGGTGAGGGAGAAGGCATGAGCAGCAACATCGATCATCATCCTATAATGTTAATTTTAAGCTGCTTTTAAAGTCGTACCGTTGCCCGTTCCACACTGAGTCTGTGTGGGACTATGTGTGCACGTAGTTTACACATGGCGGTAAATAAGCCAACCTGCAGAACAGGCCGGAGACTCATGTTCCAGCTGGAAACCTCCGCAAATAGGCCTAAATAGATGAGGGAAAATGGGAGCAATGCCAAACAAGCCCCATGGGGACGCGAAGCAAAAAACCTTTTAAAACATCTTCCAGTCTTGGAGCTGAGCTGTCCCTGAGCATCAGAAATTCTGTGTATTTATTTCCCCTCTCTATAATAAAATCAACCTGCTTCCTGACCCCCTGCATCCCGGAGAGGCAATGCATCCCATGATCTCATTTCCAAAACCATTAACAGAAATTCCTTCGAGGAGTGCTTACGCTCATCTCAGCTCTACCTCCGCTGTATCCTCGGATGAACCCCCGAAATGGTGAATATACAGAATAAAGAGAGACGTGGGAGTATTTGAACCTCTCGCATATGATAGATAATGGGAAGATGACAGCTTGCAGCGTTCAGTTCGCTGTATAAACACACGAGAGCAGAGATCACCCGTGGCCTTTTTAGGAAGAGATGCCTCAGAGCAGAGCCGGGCAAAGAACGCCATCCATCCAGCCAATGAAAAAGAGGAGACCAGTGCAAGAGCTCTGGGACGGCCAGCAGTGACTGGGCCAAGACAAACAGGAAAATAGGAGGAGACTTTATCAGCCAAACTCCTGTAAAAATCCAATTTACCTAAATGCGCCGTCACGCCTTATAATCTAGAGAGCTTTAAGATGTCTCTGCTTCACAAATGGGGTCAATTTGGCTGATATCTAAGGCAAGAACAAATGGATATGACGTTAAAGTGGGGCGCTCAAAGCTCAACAGTGCGTTAAACCGAGAAGCTCAATGGTCAAAAGTGTTTTAGTGGGTTTTTTTAGCTCACATTTTCCACCAGGATTTCTTGGCGGACTGGCTGCGTAGTGACATGACACTGTTAGATTAAGACCATGACAGTGACAGACCAAGACAAGAATCAAACACGATTTAGGTGTTTTCTTAAGAATGAGGAAGAACACAAAAACTGCCACAAAGTACAGCGGTATGTGGCAGTCCTACTGAGCATCTCTTGAGTCTCCAAAGTCACAGACCTGAGAAACCTTGTGCAAACCATTTCTGACAGTGCAGTTGTTATTCATGAACTAAAATTATCAGTCAAGATTCCAGGAAATCTCAGCTAATGGAACACCCTCCCAGCTCAAACCGTTGTGTGCGCAGCAAAGGCAAGGCGAATCATCCCATTTGCAGCTCTCACTTCCACTGCTATGTGACACTAAGATACATAAATCTCTAACTGAATGCTCTCGGGTGTTACTAAAATACCTTTCTATAACAAGCAACTCCCAAGAGGCTATGATCGTCCCAAAGCATCACTGCGGATCTAAGGAGGTGCATTACCTACTTGATGATGTGCGCAGCGAGTCCACGAACATCAGCTCCCTCTGAAGCCCTCTGAGAGTTCTGGTTGAGCTTTGAGGGTCTCGTCTGGGCGGGACGGTCCCAGCTTTGACCTTGACCCTCGCTATGCAGGGGGTCTGTTTGTTTTTGACAACAGGCGTGCCCAGATGGACCTGTCATCACATGCCACCTGGGAATGTGGCACCAACTCAACAACTGTGCAGACCACCATATAAAATCCTCCTACCCCCTCGAAATGCTCCTGCGAGGCCAGTGGATGAGAGACACACAGACCACTGGAGGACGGCTGGAATTCGCTACTGGATGACTCAACCGTCCATAAGGGCTTAACACCCCAGTCAACATGATGAACTACTGCAATTACTCTTACTGACTGCATGTTAATGTGTGATTATATCTATGATACCAAACTCTTTAAGTGATAAGAACTGTATGATAGCAAGAACATGCAGGCGCATGTGTATGTAGATACTACAGTCTGAAATATATTAGGGCTGCTAGTAATAATCATTTTTGTTATCAATTACTAGCAATAAACATTTTTAGGTTTCGTCTTATAAAAGCTTCCAGAACCAAAAGTGACAGCTTCAAATTGTCTTTTTTGCTACAACCGTTTTTCTACAGTTACTACAACATAAGTGACTGTCAAAAACGAGCAGCCCGTTTTGCGGCTTCCGGTTGAGGCTTAGAGACAGAATATTTCGTTGAATTAAGGATTTGTTTCAACCGAACCAGAGTTGGTGATTGTTGCAACTGTGGAAAGACTAACAAAGACGGAGTTTTATTTTGTTTATGTCCAGTTTGAATGAAGAGTGTTTTACGATGGGGCGTCCTTGTGCCCGTTTGTCTGGGTCTGAGATGCTGGTTCTCTAGTGCGACATTTAGTGGCAGTAAATGTCACTTAGAGCTCCTTGAATGTTAAGGAATAATATTTTAGTGAAAAATTAGTTTCAGCACTAAAATATAAATTGTTTTGAGGCCTGACACCAATGTTTTTTTTATACCAAAACTGATATTTGTGTCTTTATCTATCAATTTAGCAATTTTCATTCCAAGAGATTACAGAAATAGTTTTTTCCCCCACAGACTGAAGCCCAGACTAAAGCCGTGTGACTGACCACACCTTCTGAATAATAGGGGGAAGTGGAAAGATTGTCATTTAATTTGGAGAATAATTTACAAGAAACATTATTAAACTTTTAAATTACAGTCATGAATAAAACATTTAAAGGACAGCTGCTTTTATGTCGCTGCAGTCAGGGAGAAACTTCCATCTTATCAGATGTGGGGAAAACAAACTGGATGGTATCCAACAAATTGGTTTAACCCTAGCAGATACAGGCTTTTTTTTAAATGAAAATTGACTTTTTATGATTCAATATTTCAAGTGGACCAGAGCATTCCCTAATGGCAGTAACAATTACTTTATCTGAATGAGGCTCCAGATTCTCCCCCCTGTGAAAACTAAACAAAGGCGGGGTGGTACCAAGTTGAACTATGATGTATTTCACGCAGGGGGTCTCTGTGCCGCAGTCAGAGGCCGACTTAAAAGTGAGCTATGTTAACATAAAAGAGCTCTCATCGCACACTCAGCTGTACTATGGACGGAGAGAAAGGGCTGTTACGTAACGCCGCTTGACTTCTGCTTTGTCAACAAATGGCAGAGAGGAGAGAAGCTATCCAGCCCTGTGCGTGGATCCCACCAAATAGCTCCAAACATGGCTCGAAAGGGCCGCTCCGGAGCAGCAGCTTATCCCCCTAATTGAGAAGAGACTCCCACCTACCCCTCCACCCTCCCAACTCGCTTCCATAAACAGCTTCTATGCTGGACGGCAGCCTGGGATTCTACACATTCCTCAACCAAGCTATTTGAAGTTCATTTCAAACAACTGCAGCATAAAAGGAAATGTATGTAACTTACACACTGCAGTCATTATAGGCCTCAGAGCAGGATTACGCATTCGCGTTGATAATGGAGGGAGTTTAAGCTGAGCCTACACGGACACTATGCCTATGAATTATTTGAACCTCACCTAATGACATATCAGTAACATGGAGACTTTACGAGTCTGTAGTGAGCTTACAGTATCACTGTCATATTTGAGGACTTTAGGAATAAAATGTCCTTGTTCTGAGGAAGAAGCAAAAGCACCGGTCACACCAGCCAATGAAAGATGTGTCCCTCAGCACTTTGAGAGGTTTGCAGCCTGCCAGCGTGTCCATGAGAAGCACTGACAGTTACTGGACGTGACCATGGCCAGATCCCCGGGACAGGGAACACTTTGGTTGGCACGTGTGAAGGTCCTGGGGAGGACAACAGTTGGCCGCACGGACCAAACGGCCTGTTACAGATGCTGTGTGAGAGAGCCAGCCTGCTTATAACGTGCCTGCTAGGCTTTTAGAGCCAGTGTAATAAGAATGTCAGTGAGCTGACAGTTTACCCAGGGTGATACATCTTCACAGCAAGGGCTCCAGGCTACACTCCAAGAGTGAGAAAGCTTGGATCACAGGCCCCAGAGTGAGGATAAACATTGAACTGAATATTCAAGTAGCCCTGCCATGTCTCTTTAGGGGGCTTTTAGAGAGTTTACTTTTGTAGGCGCAAAGTGAAAAATTCAAAATAAGAAAAGCTTATGAGCAAATAAGGAGATAATCATACCTGGGATACAGTAAGTGATATAATTGTGGGGGTTCCTTGAGATACTATACTGGCATTTAATTTTGGGAATATGAGCAAGAGACACGCATGCTGTTCGTTTAATGTCATCACTAGATAACGAGCTCAGCTGTGCACAAAAGATTCCTCCTGGCTTAGATAACAGGGCGTGCTGCACATTAGGTGAGCTGCGATGACAATTCAAATCATCGTCTGAGAGAGTGCTGAAAGTGTTTCCCCATCTCTGCGGGATGTTTTGACTCCGACGTGGATTGGAAGCTCTGAGTGTGTTCGCCAATATAACTCTCCGAGCGCCTATGTGACAGGACCACCTGATAATTGAGTCATGGGATATGGCGGCTAAACGTGAATATAAACAGCGATGTGATAATCCAGCAATTTTAAGTGCCATGAAGGTATCCTCGTGTGAAATGAGCGTGCAGCCGGACTCCAGCGGGCCCCCATCATCGCTGTATTTCAGGAATGCCGGGCCCGGTCTGACTCGTCCCGTCGCACGCAGACACAAACACAACAGGCAGCGCCATCAATAACAGCCTGGCTTCATATGTGGCAGCACAGATATTAGCTTTCATTATTGTTTATTATATTTCGTAGTGAGGGATTTGTGAACGTGCTAAGTGTCACTGTCACTAGATAATTCTGGTTTGGTTTGTGTGACGATGAGTAAGGACACATGCTGGTTCTTATTAAAATATCTGCCAACAACTGCCGTGATGCTGTTGTTTCCCATCAGTTGCAGACACGACACAGGGGACATAGGGTGGAGGTGCGGCGTTGGTGGCGGCGGTGGACAGGAGTGCTGCTTAAATCCATCACTAAAGCATAAATTGTCTTTTCACTGCCTTGTTTACATGCGTCCATGGTCAGGGGGGCTTCTTTGTGCCACGGACCTTGAAAAGCCAAAGCATAACACTTCACTTCACCATCCACTTCTGCCAATGGCAGCAGATGGAGAAAGCATACATGGGGGGAGAGGAGGGGGTTGCTAAGCGACCTGTTGTAACATTAATGGAGTGAAAACAGAAACCTGGTGTCTGGCTGAAACATCCGGCCTGATTCAAAGCCATCCGTTACGCTCAGTAAAGACAAGGCTGTTTTCTACAAATACTGTCACTACAAAGGTTTTTACTGTGTCGTGCTAATATCCAGCTTCCCTAAGCAGTTGGCACGCATGAACCCAGACCTCTATACCTTAACAAAGAGAAGAATATAATTTTTTTTTTTTGCTATTGTCCAGTTTTACTTGGTACGGCATTCAGAACCGCAATTAATAATGGCTAATCATTAGTTTAGACTCATTCTGAACACCTGGGTACAGTAGGCCTACACTACAAAGGCATAATCTTCTCATATGTGTCAAAATAACAAGTCAAAGACACACTTATTTGGCAAAGCAAGCCAATTCTAATGACACTGTCGTCCATGTCACCCATGCGGTAATTTAACTTGGATAAACATACTGACATACTAAATCGTATTTCCTAATATTCCGTGTCAGATTTCCAAACCAAATGGAGATCATCTTGGAAAAACAAGACCGGGTGACCTGGAGGCCAGGACGGCTGCCTCTAGCAAATCCTTGAAATTCAGTTTTGAGATTCATGTTCCCGAGGGTTGCTCCTCTCAAATCTTGGGGATCTGTGTAACGTGACTCTGAGCAAGCTCCATAAAATATTAACAACCGTGCTGGGTTCATACCAACAGGTCCGGCCCTTACTCCACAGGTCATCATTTCTGTTTGCCAAGCTCAAAAGGCTGAAACGCAAAAACAGGAATTTTTGCACATGAGCCTTCTGAGAAATCCTGCTGAGACATATTAAAACACCTGAAAACAACAAAGATTTGAATGATTCAGAAACAAAAGCCTCCTTGAAAACCCCAGTTTTTTAGCCTGAGTTCCCTAGTTTGCACTGAGGCTTATTAACATAAAATAAACAAGTATTAAAGGTGGGGTATGCGGTTCTGGAGAAATTCAATCAGTAATGTAACTAACATTTCCAACTGTAGGTTTGTGGATTAGCAAACTGTCGCTACGGAGTCAATACTCTTGTGCACCTGAATAAAAATGTCACCCAGCAGTATCAGGGAGATTTAAAACAGTGTTTCACTCAGTGACAAAACACTGAAGTTAAATACAACAATAGCTCTTTGAGGCTTGGTCCCACATACACAAAGTCCTTGAACATGTAGGAAGCTAATGGAGGTCCTGTTCTTTCTGAGTAAACATTGTCTAGATACAGTATCTCTATTCCATGCGTCCAGTGCGGACATGTGATAAGACATATTCTGAAATGTGCCGTCCACATAACAAAACACCGAAACGGGCACTTTTGATGAAAATCTGTCCCACAGCTTTGCCTCTGTCCTCGAAGCAGCTTGATTAATTATTTGTGCTGGGGTTAATATTTCATCAAGCGAGTTTAGCGTCGCGTTATACCTCACTGTAGCAAAATTCTCAATGCAGACACAGGCAGAGACATCTGCTGAGTTTCAGAAGAAAAAGACGCAGCTCACTGACCGTTGAGCAGCTCATTTTGCAATGAGGGTGATGATTTATTTTCTCTTTCTACTGGGATTTGACGGCAACCATAAACTGAGGTGCACTTAATATGAAAGCAGAGTTCGTGCTGAACGCTTGTCAGATTTGGAAATATGTTGAAGGGACATGTTAGGATATTAAAAAAACCCAGGAAAAATTATTTTCATTGCCTGTGTTTTTAAGTGTTGAGCTTCTTCTTTTTTTTTAACCTGTGGAAGCAACTTAGCTCAAAATTAGCACAATGATCAGTGCAAATTTTTGGTTTTTTTAAAAGCCATATTTCATATAACGGTGTAGAATTTCCTCTTTGTCAAACACTTTGGAAATTGATACAAATCCCATAGCGCTTTGTAGTACCGCAAAATGTAAAACAAGAGGTGAGTATATTTGATTGTCCACACTTGTGTTTTGCCTGCTGTTTATGAGGCCTCAGGCAGACCTGTTTGTCAGACAAGAACATGAAGTTTAACATTCACGTCCACTGTGTCAATAACACACTATTACTACTGTGCAGTTACACAACACAGCTGTTGGAATATAAGTAACTGCACCAGAGTACTCCTCTAAAATAACATTACAACCTGTGTTGTTAAGAATGAAGCACTGACAGTCTTCTTGAACTGTGTATAACAGCAGCTCAAGAATGCACCACATGGACTCCAACTGCCTCTCCTACAGTCGATTCCCCAAACCCTTCCACCTTCAAAATCATCTAATCAAACGCGGCAAGGCCTATAGTCTAACCTGACAACATTGTGACAGAAATGAGAGCGAAAGACTCTGCAATAAACTATTCCTATCACCTCCATGCCGCATAATATGCATTCCATTAAGTGCATGGTCCTGATGTCGGAGCCTTATTGTATGCATGTGGGGTAGGCTGTAGTCTGCTCCCCATGACTCACAATGACAACCGCTAATAAGCCTCCCTGCTACCTGCCAACTTAAAGAAACAACCACACTAGACAGGATTAATTAGTTGTTGTTTTTTTAAGACGACACCAGTATGGGTGTAAAGTCCGTAAGTGTTGAATTGCCAGACTTGAGTCTTGGGGTTACCTCCCGGGCATTCAGCTTCACAGTGCGGCGCCCATGGCGGATCGCACTTCCACTGTCTGTATGGATCTGTCTTTACTGCAGTAACTGTCCCAAAGCCAGAGCGCCTCTCTGCTGAGATGCTAAATCCCAGTTGACCGACTCATGAAAGCGCTTACGTTTGATAAATTCACACGCGATGAATAAGGAACAGGCTACATTAAGTGGTGCTGCTTTTGCATCACACGATAGGCTAATAACACAAAGTCCGCTGTTATGGTGCCAATTTAAGAAAGAAAAAAAAGAAAAGAAAAAGAAAAGAAAAATAAAGACAAAGGGTGGCCATGGAATAATAATCAGTAATAAACAATATTAATGGCACATGCAGCAGTGATCCAGCGCAGGAACATGCTTACCTCTGCGTGATGGTAATCCAGCGTTATGCTCGCTGCTGCAGGACACAGTTCACTGAGCTCTGTGCGCCGCCGCTGCTCTCCACCAGGGTCCCGTCAGCACCTCACACTCAGCGGCCACAGCTGCGTCAACCGCGCCGCACAACGCACCACGAGCACCGGGGGCCGGGCCGCCGCACCTTCACAATAAAAGCCTGGACTCAGTGGCCCTGTGATGAAAATTCGACTTTCAGTTCGATTCAATTTTGCTTTTATAGCCCAGTGTCACAAATCGCTATTTGCCTCAAAGGGCTTTACAATCTGTAGAACATAGGACACCCTCTGTCCTTAGGCCCACTATCTGAATAAGTAAAAACTAACCCCCCCCCCAAAAAAAAAGGAGGGATCTCTCTCCCAGGACAGACAGACAGACATGCAATAGATGTCTTGTGTACAGAAAAGAGTCACAACAGAAGATCATAGTATATACACATATATAGAGAGTCGGAGTTGCCACAAATATTTTGACTTAAAGCAGTGCCCTTTAATAGAGGTTTTGGCCACTAGGGGACAGCTGAATGCTGTAAACACAACACTGACATATTTAGCTACCTTATAAAGTTCATGGCTGGTTTGGTGCTGGGCAGGTAGCATAGCCTACAGTGGGCTTTAAGAGCTGAAAACGGCTGCCTGTTGGTGGGAAACAGGGTTGATATGAGACTGAACCAAAACAGTAAAGTTGAGGGCCGTAAAACCAAAGCCATGGGCCCAAAATACTCCATAGTGCTGAGGGGAACTGCAGAGTCAGGTCATAATTATTTGAGGGTGTATCATTATGAACTACATCTTTACATTACCCACAGTCATTTGATGCATAGTTAATATAAAAATATACTGACAAGCGCACAGCTATAAAACATCTTTTAAAGATATTTTTCAGGGGAGCAAAACACTCTGGCCATGGTTGTCATACACACTTTACTTAAAATTAGTTGGGGTCTAAGCAGATGCATTGACATTTCTACTAAACTGAATAATGATCATGAGAAAACATTTAGCATGATTCTCTACGTAGCTACAATATTTAAAATGAGCCCAACTATTACGTCTATATTAAATGTGATTTAATTCAGTGTATGTCTCGGTCATGTTTCAATTTCTCATGATTAAAAAGGATCCACAATGATGGATTCATATATGAATGTGGGTTGTCAGATCAGAACATGAAGTAAGTCTAACAACCACTCAGAGGGTTTTTTTTGGCGACAGGAAACATACTTGGTAACAGATTTAGACAACCAAAGAATACAAACAAGCACAAAAAAAATCATTTAACTGTCTACGCAAGCATGCATCTTTCACCTAAAACAGTGAATTCATAGAGTCAGCTTATGCATAATACAAATAAACTAACAACGACACAACAAAACACTTATTGACTGGAAAACTGTAGAACAAAGATACAAATGAACTTGTTTTTCATTCATTTATAATTGTAACAGTCTAACACTTTTATCAGGATTGTAAGCCACAAAATCTATACAGTGAATGATAAAATAAAACTTGCTTGTAATTTTGGTTCTACAGATTTTACTTTCAAAGTTTTGACCAGAAGTCCTAGCTGGCTATGCTCTCTCAGACTTTGTAGACATGTCTCCCCACGCAGAAAACGTTAGAGGGGACAGCTTTGGCAGTCAGGGTTCATTTATATTCGGTGAAGTAGTTTTAAATTTGACTAAACTGCTCCATGCTTCATCAGATGATATCAACCTAGAAAAAGGTGTCACATACATGGAAAAAATGTTAGTGGAGTCCACAAACCGAGCATAATGGAGCGCCACCAAGTGACCAAACCTCATATTGCACAAGATAGAAAGAAAGAAATCAATACTGGTTGTAAAGGAGCCAATTAAAATAAGGACACATTCAAGTGTATAAAAGGAACATATTTTTATATTTCATTATGAAATCCAGAAGTTACACGACGTCTGATGTACAACAAAACTGACTTCCTAAATGATATTTTATCATCTATGCATGAATTCTCCAAGTTAAAGAAATCTATTATACAAGTATCACAGCCAAACTGTCCGCTAAGAAGTATACTGCTGATATCATTTGAGGTAAAATCAGTAGAATATAATGTCACAACAACTAGCATAATTATTAAAAGGAATATCATATAAAGTAGGCTATATTTCTCTGGTGAACTGAACATTCAGCATCAATGTCACTGGCTCAGTTAACCATGTTTAAATATTACGCTTTCAAATGAAACAAATAATTTCCCCTTTTCCCCCTGTTTCAACACATTACAAATAAAGCCCATAACAAACTATCATAGACCTACTCTAAACCTATGATGTGTATTGTTAGGATACTAGAAAAAAAACAGTAAAAACATACCATAACATGTACCCTGAATATCACACACTCATCCACACACACACACAAATACAAAAACAAACAATGAAATATTTAATTAGAAGAAGTTTATCTGTTAGGGACACTGATACATAAAATTAAGAAAAGCAAAAACAAAACAAAAAAAAAGCACACACAAAAAAAAAAAAAACTGTCTCTGTGTGGATTCATCTTGTCAAATCCTGATGATTATGTACAGAGGTACACAATGTCTTTCCAACTCCACCATCCCTTTTACATCAGAATAACCTGGGACTTGGGCTTGTGTTTAAAGACTAAACACAAGTAGACATGTGTCGATCACCGCAGGCGGCGAGGTATGGGAGGTGCTGGGTCTGTGTGTCTCACAGTGGGTCTTTGAGGAAGTGCTCGGGTCGGGCAGGATATGTAGCGCTCACGCAGCATCTTCTCTGGCACCCTACGAGAAACAGACAGCGCTCTGAGGGCATGTGCTCTGATGCAGTCGTAAATATCCAGTAACGGGTGGGTAAACTGTGACCTCAAATCGTGATTGTCATAAAACAGCAGCAGCGGAAGCAATAATCACATAATACATCCAGACTTTGAAACTAGTGCTCCGTACAGTACATGGTGCCATTTGTTTAGCCCAGAAATTCAAACTTAACTACTGGGTAAATTTCACTAAAACCTTGGTAAGCAAATCATATGATTATTCACTAGCTAAGTAAATATACGTGACTGTGGTAGCTTTTATATTTGAAATCAGAATTTTTATATTCAGATTGCCAGTAAACAGAAAACTGTGTAACAGATAAAAATGCAATGCTTTTAATGCCTTTCTAGGCATATGATTTTATAAGCCATCATTGCAATACAACCTGCATACATAAAACCCAGCGTTGCCAGATGTATGATAATTATCGGATTTGTATGATGTATTATCAGCAATGCCAAAAGTGCCATAATGTACACTAGTCTGACCATTTTCTGATGCTTACAATTAGTAGTTTGTTGTAATGTAATTATTGCATTTTGCCTTTGTGGTGCAGTGTACTGAGCTAATACTCCGACTTTCCTTTGGGAAACGAAAAGGCACCATATCATTTTGCATCACCTCGTATCACATCACATCACATTGTGTCGAATCTTACAGTTTTGGTATCATGTCGCTTTGAATTGCATGTGTTTCCTTTTGTTTCATATTGTGTTAGTGTTAATATAGTGTGCCATTTTGGATATCTTATTGCATTGATTGTTTGTTGTTACTGCGTCAATCATTCTGCGTCGCATTTATGTGCTTGTTGTGTATAATAATGTCTCCCATCACAGCATTTCACTGTATCACTTCACACTTTATTGGATATTGTTTGTAACTGTAGCGCTAAGAACACAAACTGGGCAAACAAAAACACACAAAATCTCCTCAACCACCCAATCGTCAGTGTTTACTCTCAGTTGAAGTCACAAGTTCGCACACAAGGTCTCACCAGGCTAAAAGAAACTTACAGAACTCCTCAATAAGATCTCACACACAGTGCCCTGAAAGTAGAAAGAATTGAACCCCCACATGCGGATTTTACAAAACTATTTGCGGCACTCTCCTTTCTTCACATCGGTTAGGCGTTTGCTCATTTACGTTTTCATTATTATGACCCTTGAATTTATTTAAGACACATTACTTAGTCCATGCTGATTCCAACAGCGCGAAAAACTCTCTTGAACTACGCTGATTTTGTGAACTCTGTTTGGCTGATGATAAACGCATTTCAACATCACACTGATTTCAAAGGCCAGACATTATTATTGTTGTATTTACATGGTGACTAAATAAAGTGAGGAAATGTTTCCCTTTCTAAAACACACAGACATAGAATTGTATTAGTAGTCTATCTACTAGTACATACAGAACCAGTCCAAAGTTGGGACACACTTACCCTATTTACTTGAATGGGAAAGTGTGTCCCAACTTTTGACTGGTACTGTATATATATTATATTAGTAGGTTTAGAGACTTAAACACACTTTTGGGTCGCAAAAAAAGTAAGATTCTTCATGCAAAAATGGCAACTTGAACAAGAAAGAAAGCTATTTACAGTACATGATAACAGGACCAGTCACAGTTGAGGGTGATGAAAGGTCAGTCTGTAAAGTGACAAATCATACTAGATAGTGCGCGATATTCATGTTTTTTGTATTAATTTGAATGGCCAGGATGTATCTAATAGTTACTAACAACATTTCACAACAATTTGAGAACGTTTTACACTACAACAGACATGAAAATGTGAAAACACCAACATGTCAAAGCAGCCACAGCAACAACACGGAACTTATGCACGAGAACATCACGATAGTTTATATGATGCTGATCTGTCTGTCTGTCAGAGACTCCAGTCTGCACTGTAGTTCATAGACTGATAAACCACAGAATTGTAGAGTAACATTAGGCCTCATGATCACATCGACACTTCCTGTCCATATTCGCACGCTCCCTCTCTCTTGTTCGCCGACATGAGCTCTCTCTCTCTCTCTCTCTCTCTCTCTCTGTGTGTGCGAGTCTGCTTCACAGTTTTTCTTTTTATCAATTGATGGTTTGTGAAATGCCTGGTTTTAGGGGGTGCTGCAGGCCCCTCAGAACCCCTACTTCCTGCATCCATGCATTACAATGCCATAAATATAATATGTCCAACAGCTGAACAAACTAAAGGTGTATCGGAGTTTAAACCTGGTTAATGTAGCACACACTGCACGGTTACCCTTTTAGCGAGATAAGACATCTACCATTCCAAATCATCACACAGCTGAGTTTCTCAAAGTTAAAGGAGTTCAGTGCATTTAGAGTTAACAATCAAACCACTTTGCCTGAGCTTTCATTTTAAATTGTTCTCGGCGTGTGCTCTCTCGTGCATGGTCAATGTTGTACACAGCGTGAACATCAACGCCTTCATCATTTTCTTACTTTGGCTTCCTCCCTAATGCACAGCTGTGAATCATTGGTGGGTGAACATTTCCTCTTTATCATTTATTGTCTCACTTATTGCTGCCTGCAGATTCTTTTCTGGTCTCTCGTTATATTCCTGTCACACGTCCACCATTCAGCATTGCCACATTGCAATACACAATATTTCCTACATCATATTGTTTTATAAAGACTTGCATCATATGGTTCAATCCTGTATTGTTCAGTAAATCCAGTAATTTTTCTTCAAACTGACCTTCCTGGGACCCGTGGAGGAAGCCTGGGCGGAGAAGTGAGGGATGCAGCGTTGGACGGCCGCGGGGGTCGTGGTGGAGGAGGGACATTTTCTATTGTGTCCTTAAAAGAAAAATATAATGTATACTGTGAGGACACCCAAAACGCTTGAAAATAAAACATTTGGACAAATCCAACATTCCACTATGCTCTACCTCCCCTACCAGTCCACAACTTTTTTGATCATCGATAAATAGTTAGAGTAATTCAAACAGAAATGCCAAACTCTCTCTAGTTCTAGCTTCTCACTTGTGAGGATTTACTGCATTTTTTAATCTTGTGTGACAGTAAACTGAAACTTTCTGGGTATTAGACTGCTGGGCAGACAAAACAAGCCGTTTGAAGATACCATCTTGGGCTTTAGGAAATTGTGATGACATTTTTACTATTTTCTGACATTATACAGACCAAATTATCTGATTAATAAAAAAAATAATCTGCAGATTAGTCACTAAAATAAATAGTTGTTAGTTGCAGGCCTATCATCAGAGATACAGTAAGAACCTTACGATATGAGAAGGGGTTTCAATAAGAATGCCAAAATTGAAAAAAGCATCACAGTTATGATCACACTCTGACAAGTGATTTCTGAGAAACCATTGAGCAATGTGTGCCAAGCTTCAAACATGTCAGAAGAGAGACAAATGTGGGTCTTGCAGTTTCCGTCTTTTAGAATTTTAATTCTAAGAGCAGATCTGTACTTCTAAGTATTTTAGGAACTGAAGGACTAAAGTAGCCAGTGACTACAGAATAAAACTGAACACTCGGACATCACAAATTGAAGGTTAAGTTTGGTTTAAAAAAAAAAAAAAAAAAAAAAAAAAAAAAAAAAAAAAGCGGTGTACCACGTTCTGATGTAACGTTGTGTGATGATTGTTGTTTCCACGTGCACTGGAAATGAAAATGCTCGTGTTGTTAATGCGGGCTCACCTCAAAGTCAGGCTCCGTCCCGCTGCTGTAGCTAAAGGTGCTGTGAGTGCTGAGTCTGTTGCTCTCAGTACCTAGCATGAAGGGGGAAAAAAAACGGGCTAATGTGGAAAGAAAACACGTGATTCCAGGATTCTCTGAGGTTTGTGCTTGTAGTGAACTATGCCTCAAGACCACTTCACCAAATGTTGATTAATATGTCTTTTTGAGTCTCATTACAAAGACATTAGCGTTGCACCACACGTTTGCAGGGAGAGGCATGAGCGCTCGGAGCGAGATTAAACTGAGAAGCCTGCAGAGCACAGTCTAAATGTGAGAACCATCAGGGTGTTCTTCAAACACTGTCAACGTATAGATGCACTTGAAAGCACATTGTTTGTGCGGGGGGAAAATTATACAAATTACTGAAAATTAAAGTGACAGTTCCTTCACAAAACATACAAATAACCAAGAATTCATGCTTAAAACATGAAAAAAAAACAAGAGTAGTGAAAGAACCCTGAAAGAACAAACATGTAACTTAAACATACAGTGACTACAGTTAAGGATTAATGAAGGCTCCAAGTCTCTGATAAGAGGCTGCCAGATCTTATCAAAAGTCAGTCTTTAAGAAAGACGCTAATTTGTTCAAACCATTATTTGAACGTGAGGAAATTTCCTTTTTCTTTTAGAACACAAGACGCTCTTTAGCTAAACTGTCAGGAATTGTTGTCATATCTCTTTATAAGTGTTCAAGTGTGATCTGAGACAACTCAAGCTTTTACAAAGGGAAATGGGCCAATTTAAGTATTTCAGCAAAGTTTTTAAAATTTCCAACCAGTTTTCTATTGTTGAACAAAGGGCCAAGTATTGAAGCAGGTTTGCTTACTGGAGAGTTCTCAGGAAATCGGTTGTGTCATTCTGTCTTTGAATAATTGAGTCTATGAAAGACTTTAATCTGAGACTATTTCTAGAATAAACAGAACAAGAGCGAATCTCCTCAAGGCTAAATACCCAAAGCTCCTCAGAGATTTGTTTCGCCTGTCCTTTCTCCCATTTGATCTAATCTGCATTCACCGGGGTGAGTGTTAACAGATTGAAATACATCATAGAGAGCGGGAACCGCCATAGAAGGACTTATTTGTAAGTCAAGACATCTTTCAAGATCAAAATAGCTCGTGTGGGTATAGTTTCTGATTAGCAGGAATTTCAAGACATTTCTTCTTGGAGAACCATGGGTTTGTCCCATTCAGGTACAGCTCGCCGTCACTATATAAATTCCCAGTATCGTGAGAAACCACTATCAAATCACGGTGGTGGGAATGATGAGTTTCAAGAAATACAGAGAGATTTCAATGCTCTCAGCCTGCGGTACACCTTACTTTGCTCGAAGACACCTGACACATTGTGCATCATACTGTAATAAAACAGAATAAGGAAGCTATGGCTTGTTCAGTGTTGTTGGATTGTGAAACAAAGTACTAAAAAAGGAAGCGAGGAAATCCAAAATGTTCTCTCACAGGTAACGAGATGGCCACCATTGTCATGACTATTACTATTTCCTTTAGGCAAAGGTAGGCAACTGCTTCAGGTCCTGGCAGCCAGAGGGGCGTAGAGGACATAGGAATCACAAGTAATATCTTATTTTGTATCAAGTCAGAAGAAATGTAATTAATGACAAACATCTAGTCACTTTATGAAAAGAAAAACATTCCTCAAGTCCACTCTTTCCTCTACTTAATCTAGTTTTGGATAATTCCACGTAGCACCCAGTTGGTTAAATTCAAAAAAGAAGAAAATTAAAACTTTTTCACGAAATGTTTCAACAGCAGAGGACTTTGGCGCTTCCGACGCCACTGCCTCCGAGGGCCACTATGTGAGTATTCGTTTTTCCCCCTGCATCCTTTCTGAGTTTCTTTAGCAACAACCTGAAAGTGATTTATAGAAAGGACTGGCTGTCGATCAGAATTGGGATTCAGGGAGTCCCAAGTCACAACCTCTGCTCCGTCCAAGTACGGCTGCTACTCTAGTCTCTCCTTAATTTTTGTGTTTTATTTTTTAGCAGAAACCAGTGATACATATAACATTATGGGGCTTGTCAAAAACAGCTAATTTGCAGACACCACAGACGGGTCACCAGTCCATCCCAAAGCAACAATCACTCACATGAGTTTAGAGCCTACATCGCCCCTGACATGCACGCAACTGTAAAGTGGGAAGAAAGCCACAAGGAGCAAGACCAAGAGCCGAAAACCTACACTTTGGTCCCTCTTGTTTTGTTACAGTTCCAACCATTGAGTCACAGTGCCATGAAAAAACAACAACAACAACAAAAAAATTAAGCGTTTGGACTCACTGGATGTGCTGGACGTGCTACCTGTCTTCCAGGTGCTTCTCTGGATAACCTGAGCCGCTGGAGGGGGAGGGGGAGGCGGTGCCACCACTCTGGGTGTCCCCTCGTACACTGAACACTCTAATGTCACACCGGAGCCCCAGTATAGGTTCCTCTGCAGCGGAGCACTTATCTCATAATCTAAGAGGGGAGAGATCACATCAAATATCGGCATTTTTTAAAACAACAGGATGTGATTTTCCACTGTGTGCTGCCCATAAATGAGTCATTTTATAACTGTAAGAGACGTTTATAGTCACTCCATCTGGGAGATATATTAAAGTTGCATTAGAGATATTTAATTCCAAACAATAAAATGTATATTATAATTATATATAATAACATAATTGTCAAATTACCAAGCTCCTTTCCTGACTTCTGTCTGTCTTTGTGACGCCTGGTGATGCTGTCTCGTAATTTCTTCAGATTTTCCTGAACAAGAAAAAAAAAAAAACAGCACACATGACACATCTTAGATCCATTCCTGGACCACTAATCAGCTCTCAGACTATAAAGTTTGTATAGCTGAGCTACCTGCTGATAGCGTATGGAGCTGGCCCTCTGCTCATGGTCAAACTGCCAGGCCTTGAACTCTTGGACGGCCTCATCCACTGTAATTTCCCCCACTTTAACCCTCTCCTGCAGACATATGAGCTGTCTCTGTCCAGGTGTCTTCATCCCAGCATAAGGGTCATAAAGAGGACAAGGGGGATCTGCCTCGGGCTGAGCTGGATGGGTGGAAAAGGTTGTCAGTCAACAACAGCATTATTTCTTGCCCAGGGAAAACATAAAAATCAGTAACTAGAAAAAATAATGTATAGTAAAAAAAAAAATAATAATAATAATAGGCCAATGTTTTGGTCTCATTTCATTATTTCTGTTTCATGTGGAAAGCTAATGGAGGCAGCTTTAAGTTCATAGGCTGAGTTAAACTTCGATAGGCAAAGAAGCACTGATGTTTGGAGCGAAGTATTCATCTTTTTCATTAGTTCTTCAGTGTATCTGAGGACAAGTTAACAAACTGGAAAATTCACGTGGTAAAGAAGGACACTTGGTTAAAATAAACATAATATAAACACCAGTGATCTCTGTTTTTCATGTATTCATGACAAAAGCATTCAAGATACTGGAAGCCTAGCAAAATAACTACAGTCCCGTATGAACTTAGAACCACAGCCAGTCTAACCAGAGCAATTCACCTGACGGAAATATGAAAAAGGAGAACTTAATTTTCATTCACTGTTTATGAGAAATGTGGTGGTGATGCAAATAAGGCCCACGTACCACTGAAAATGTGGTACGTGCAGAACGGCAGAATGGTCTCAGGGCAAGAACAAAACATGTTGGGGCAAAAGTTTGAAAACTGCTGGTTTCTTGTTGTCACAGTAGTAATACCAAAAGGGCAGTAACGCTCATGTATGGGTGATTAGATAAGGATTTAAAGATGGTGTTTTCCATACGTACTCTCAGGAGTGAAAGTTGAACAAACACACTGAAGAGCTGGATCAACAGACAAGCTAAACTCAAGCTTTTGTGAAGTAACAACTTTGCTCGGGCCTGTTTCACAAAATCCAACAAATGATGCTTGGAGGTTGAACGTCTCCAATGAGGTTATCAGCAGTTTTATTGTGGTTTTATAAACTTTAAATGTAAATGCTGCCGAAACAGGCTTGAAAAAATGTAAAAAATATGATACTCAGTGTTATTTTAAATCATTTAAAATGTGCTTTACCTGCAGGATATCCCATTTCCATCGTTCTAGTCTGGGACATATCTTTATCTGAAAATACTGTCAAAAATATTGAGTTATCTACTTTTGCCTGGAGATCAGTTTAATGAAATCGAATGCACAAAGGGAACACTTTGGGGAAAGAAAAAGAGACTGCTCCATACCTCTAGAGATGAAGGTCATAGGCTTTTCAGGCTCAAGCTCGGGCTCAGGTCTGGGGATGGGGGCTGGTGGACGGTTCAGGATTACTGGGTTATAGGTATTGTTTTCATCCAAAGTATCGTAGATATCCTCTGGGAAGAGGTTGTATGGATCCTCCTCTTCTTCAATTTGATCTACGTCATTATGATTGTCTTTTCCTTCTTCCTCACTTTTAAAATGTTCGTTGTTGTCCTGGTTTACGCTGGCATGTGGTTTCGCTGAAGGACACAACGTAACCGCATTACACATGCTATATTATATCTGTTGCTATTTAAGGTTGTAGCCTTAAAAGTTATTCAAACATATACCTTGGAAGAACTTCCTAAGCATTGCTTCCTCAGGGTTCTCGTCTACTGCACTCATAACCTCATCTGAAAAACAACACAGCGTCATCAGCAACAGTTTAACCACCAGCTTTGTAATCTTCATCATTTTTAGGACCAATAAATAAAATCAAATGAATTTTACATAGGTCCTCTGCACATCCAGGGTCAATCCCCAGCATGGACTCATATATGTCCTCTGAGCAGCCTGAGTACTTCATCATGATATCTTGAGTAGTCGACATCCTCTCATACACCTCTGCACTCTCCTCTGTGTTGATGGAGTCCTCAAAGTGAAACTTGAGCATGTCTGATGTCTCCTAGATTTGTTTGAACACAAGAGACAGGCAGACATTGACCAAAAAGATACGGGAGCCTTAATGTCAGAAGAAAACATTCAACACGTTGTTGGATACTACAGGACATAAAAATACTTTAAATCACTGGACTTACAACAAATTCATCCATGAACTGTCTGAGATCAGAGAAGCCACTCTTCTCTGCCAGCGTGTTTGGGTAGTCTCCATACTTGTTCATCACACTGTAAGCCTGTAGAGCCCCAGGACACTGAAGGAGAACGGTGGTCAACTTCTTCAGGCCGTACTTAGCAGCAAAGTGGAGCAGCGTGGGAAGCTCCTCGTTACGCTGATCTGAAGGACAAAAAGCAGTCAGAGACGAGCTTTCGTATGACTGTGTGTTGACTCCTTAATGCTGCTTTTACTCTCTGGGGTTTCATCTTAACCGATCAAACGAGCATTGCAGGGGTGGAGAACATGTGCGTCCAGATATGTTCTTGTAATACGTCTGCAACAACAGCAGATCTGCCCCCAACTCTGGGAAAGGATTTGTGGAATGCCCCCAGATAAATCAGCTTTGGCAGCTAAAAGAAGAAGAAATCCGACTGTCGTACTCACATGCCTCCATATTGTCTTCTTCAATCTGTCTGATTCCAAACAGCTGAAGACTGCTTGCCGGCATCCTGGATTTTAACGAGTCAGTTAGCATGTTGTCCAGTGATTCTGTTGCATTGGATGTCAAGTTGAAGGCCTGAAAGTACAAAATGAATCACATAACCTGGAGAGCAAAAATGAGCAAAACAGCCAACAACAATGTTTACTATATGACATAATGTCTCACCTGGCAGATGAAGTTCACGGGATCAGTAGCATTTTCAAGATACCGACTGACTTCTCCCAAATTGGTATAATATGTAACAGGCCTCAAGCTGACACAGGACTGGTCAGTGTACATGGCGAGCGATACCACTCCAGCAGGCATATCTAGAAGAGAAAAAAAAAAGAAAGAAAATACAGTGATTTCAAGATCTTGCCATTAACACTGAAAAAGAGTGTCACATGACTTCTTGAAGATACTTGCCAGGTGCAATAACACGTATAGTGTATTCATTCTCCACAGTGCCTGGGACCCTTTTTGCAGTTACATTTTCAGATGAAAATTCCACCTCTGGTACCGACTGATCATCTACTTTATGCGTTAAAATGATAAAAAGTGTCTCCAATTCCTTTAAAAAAAAGGGGGGGGTGGGGAGGGGGGGGGGATATAATTAATATGAATTCTTAGTAATTATTTTGAACTGGGACAATACTAGTTCATATCTAGAAAACAAATATTGGGGTAAAATATTTTAATGATAGCACTACAAACTCTTTTGCTTCCATCAACAGCAGGAACAGAATGTAAATGCTAAATACTTCCGCAATTACGCATCTCTCTGACGCACTTAAATTAAGAAAAAGTGGGAATTCATGTTGAATGACAAACTCGCCACACATAGTATCGCCTTGGAAGCAGCTCTGATCCATACTAATACTGTCTTTGATGTTTTTATTGTGCAATTACTTCTGACTTACCCCGCACAGAACTCGGTTTGGTTGAACTGTGAGACAGGTGAGGTGCGCGGGTGTACTTGTTTCCTCGCTTGTTGAATTCGCCATGCTCACCGGTTCTTCGTCCTTCAGGACCGTCTCTTTTCGCTCTTCTGACACCACTTCCTCTGTTTCATCAGCGGTGGGATTTTCGGTTGAAGAGGCTGCTGTGATGTGCAACTCTGCTGCAGCTGCAGCTTTGCTCTCATGTTCAACCTGTGCCTGTCTGCCTTTGAATATGAAAACAAATGCAATTATTATCAAAAAGAAATAACTTCTATGGTCACCTAAGTATTTTATGTAGCCCTCAATTATTCAGCAAGGGCCGAAGGGTCAGTCTACCCACAAAAAATACCTTTTCTCGCTTACCTCTGCAGATAGTTTTAATTTTATATGCTGAAGTTTGAGGTATACGTCTGCCACCACAATGTAGGTGAATAAAATGTCCTTTGTGTTGTTTGAAACATTTGATAATCCACAGACCTCCATGTGAACAGTTTTCACAGGGACTATTCCGTTGGCAAAAAAAGCAATCCAAGTGAAAACTGTTAGTTCTGTGGATCAGCCTGATTAACCAGCACATTGTTTCTGGAAAGGCAAAGATGTTGATGAGGTTTTTTTTCCTCTTTTTTTCAGACATTTCTTCTCTTTCTTGTGTGAAATTTCATTCACTTCCATTGCAGTGGAGCAGAGTTTACCACATAAACCCAAATCTATCTGCTTAGCACGATAACACTACAGATAAATGTGACAATGTGTATTGAAATATACCTTTACCAATACACCCCAAAAGGGTGAGGTTTTTCAAAGGCACAAAACCCCCCAAATAATTCAGTGTGATATGTTTTGCATACTGTCATTGACGGACTCCAAAACAGTGGAAACGTAGACAGCAGGCTCGTCCTCAGCATAGAGTTTTCTCCAGCGCGGCCAGCCTTCAAAGCTCTCCATCGGTATGTCATCCTCTGTCACGCCGCAGAGCAGCGCCACCACCCTGTGCGGAGGACAGAGGAGTCCCTGAAGGCCTCCCTGCAGTTCGTGGTCATAGAGCATGTCCAGCAAGGTTCCCGTGACGAGGAGCACGATGCACTTGCAGCTTTGGAAATATTCAAAGTTATATCCGTGGCGCCGATCCGCTGGGCTGACTGCGTACAGCAGAATAGACCTTTTGCGGAATTTTCGGGAGGCTTTCAAGATCTGCTGCAAATACGTCGCCCATTCCTGTGCATCCGCTGTGTGCACAATTAACAGCTCATATGCTGAGAGTGATTCAGGATTAGCTGCAAAACAGAATATATTATTGTGCGATTAGTATGTACAGTACAGCAACACATTATTAGTATTAGTATTTTTTTTTTTTTTACCAATATTAATATTATTACCACTACCATTACTTTACATCTCTATGTGGAGCTTGCATTGTGCTACTGTATGTTCTCTTTCCTCCTGCTGCTTGAATTGAAAACTGAAGTACATGCAGTCTCAACAATGCCTTACCAAAGCATAAAACTGGAAAATATTAATCGTAAGTTCCTCTTAAACATCCCGGATCCACCCTAACCCCCGTGAAATAAATCACAAT
Source organism: Coreoperca whiteheadi (assembly GCA_011952105.1). Taxonomy (NCBI): domain Eukaryota; kingdom Metazoa; phylum Chordata; class Actinopteri; order Centrarchiformes; family Sinipercidae; genus Coreoperca; species Coreoperca whiteheadi. The sequence continues at coordinate 21,102,276 of CM022471.1, forward strand.
CCTGTACAGTAACCAGCTCAAACATTACACTAATGATGTGACACTGGTCATACTGTGTTTTGGTTTCAATGTGGCAGCAGGTAGTGTTGTTCAGGGGAAATGCTCCACAACGTACCAGCTGTCCTGCTGTGAAATGTCAAGGTGACTGTGGTTTGAGAGTGAATGTCCGATTTGTTTGATATTTCAGTGCAGAGCCAACAAGGAGTTGTACAAACATTGCACTGTGTCAACACTGCCCAGAGTAATTTAGTTTGACTCATTACAGTGTTTAATCAGGTCAAGTTCACCTCTGTACATGCTAACTGGGAAAGAAATCCAACACGACTATTTCACCTTCATCAGTTTCCACTGATGACGGGGCAGACAGACTTGCCATCTGTTTCTTAATGGATCGATAACATGACTGATTCAAATTTAGACATGTAGGAAATTCTAAAATAACCAACATATGAATTTAACCGTACAGGAAGGCTAAGACGCTTGCTTCCTCTTTTTTTTTTTTTTATAATATTTGAAATAACTGTCAATAGCTCAGTAATAGTCAGAGTTAATTAAAATAAGGTTAAATGACATGAACACATCAAATTTCAAAAGACAATATAAAACATTCTAAAAGAGTAATCAATACTGTGTGAAACAACTGTAAAGTGCTGTTTAGACGTAAATACATGACTTTTGGGTATATTTTCATTACCTGGAACTGACTTAAAGGACAGTTAAAGAAAATACGTCATATTTACCTGACTCAATACTTGAGATGGGTTCTTCCATGGTTGTAAAGCCTCAAAAGTGCACAAAATCACCCCCGAAACAGCATCCCAAATGTGTCCTTTTAGTTTCTCAAAGTTTACTGAAGCTCCTTTCCTCTTCAACTGAAACTATATTAGCTTTCACCAGCTAGAGCCCTTTGCTCAGTTGTATTAATAGCAACACTTAGTTTCCTGATTTTGGTGACTCTGCCCCACTTCCTGAAACAGTTGAAGAAGTGAGAAAATGCACCACACTGGCATCATGTCGTACAACACGTCTGCGATTACACTTGCCGCGGCTGTTTTTCAGTCATTTGTAGGTAGTTGATTATTCAGGGCAAAAATGAAAGAAATAAAAATAAGTATAACTAAGATTTACTGTGGTGAATTAGGAGGCATACAGGCACAGACCTTGACATAGAAAAGCATACTGAATTGAAAGCAGATTTAAACAAAGCCTCTAGCCTCTCTGTTCTCAAAAATGCCGCAGACACACACACACACACACACAAACACACACACACACACACAAATACATCAATTCACCTGTAGTGAGTCACAGGCTATTTCAGTTTTTTCACTTCCTTTTCAAGGTGCATTGTGTCCAAAGAGTTTCACAGTCAGTGAGACTATATCTCTAATCAGTTTTGTTATTATGACTCTATCTTCAGCGCAGAGTTGTTTGTGTGTTCAAATGCTAACTGAAAATGATCACACAGACATGCAGTACATACTGTACACACACAAGCACACACAGTGTATTTCGAAATGTTAAACAAGCAAACGACTGAATGAGTCTATGAACTGGATGAATCATCTGCATGGTGTCACTATTACTCAGTACAGTATTTCCAGATCCCCCAAGAATTTCTCCTGAAACAGCCGACTGCAGAAACACATGGCACCACACTGATACAACCGCTAGAGGGCAGCAGACAGCCACTTACAATAGCTAGCAGACTGTCCCCATCACCGGTTACTATGCAGACAAGCACCAGAAGACAACAGGGTCCAAGTACCGCTATACAGGTGTGGTAAAATACTTAAGCAGTACTATCCCATCATACTTAGGGTATAATGCATTACGTAAATGCACCATTTTGGTTAGAGAGACATTTCTGTAACTGCAGGGAGTTGGTTTGAGCTTCTTTACTTGGAAGGAACTCCACTGGAAAAAAAACAATTTCAAACACCAACTCTTTCTCTTCAGCTTAAGATAAAGTTGGTGTGGAAGACTGAACTAAAGACAACACCCCCCATGGCACCTCAACACAGGAAAACTGTTGGAGGAGGCGGATTGCACCCTTCTGGAAGAATATGGACACATCTTCATTGGGAATGAGGACGCAGCCTGTTTTGTTTCGAGAGATGGACTTATATTGGTAACGGAAAAGACAAGAACTTTACTTATTTATGGAGAACTGACAGTATATAGGGTTTGTGGATTAGGCTTTCGCTTTGGGAGGGGCTTTGTACTACGGCTGTGTCTGAAATCCCTCTATTTACTATATAGTGCACGATAGTTACTGTCTGCCATTTTATTTGAGTTTATGCACTATATAATCGCCTCAAAAATGTCAACAATGAAACAAAAAATGTAAAGTAAAAAAAGTAAAAACTTTCTGCTAACAAACCCACATTACACTGCGTTACATTTTATGGACAGTATAAATGACTGGTGTGCAGCTCTACACCTGTCTGTGGTGACACAAAGTGATGATGATCTCAATTCACTGATCGGTTAATAGTACAAAACTGAGATTTGTACGCAAACAAAAACACTGAGCAACTCTGAATCAGCTGACTGAAGGCTGAATCTAAAATGTGAGCAGGTGGTTTTGGGCTGCAACAAGAAACTACACAGAGGTTGCAGAGCTTAAACCCCTTTCCACACATACTTATGCTGCATGTGAAATGTGCTGGAGGCCACACTTGAGGTACATTTTCCTGGCATGGCTCAGACCCACTGAACCAACTGCAAGGCGAGGTAAATGCCAATGAACACAAAGCAGTCATCAGTGATCACGCTCATTGTATGAGAATTGACTAACCTGATCGCAGCCCAACAAAGCACTCACAGGGATTCTGCGGCAGCACCTGAGGCAGCTTTACCCTCTACCACCATCAACACACCAAACCATCACACCTCTTGTAGATTTACTTCAACAAACGTGTCCACACGCTTGTCGAACCGAAGCCAAGAGGCTGTTCCCGGTGGCTAACGGTTTAAAACCTTTTGTTGCTGTTCGGTTTATTTTGGCCTGTACGTGTAGGTTTGCCCTGTCCTCAATCTTGAGTTCCTTTAATTATAGTTACAAAATCCCAACACAAGAGTTTATCCACTTTTCTAACCATGATTTTCAGCCATGAAATCAATTTCCACAGCTTCAACTTTCTCCAATAATACAATTAGCCTTGTTTCTGCCTTCACTCTCTTTCTACGACGTAGACCTTTTAATGGCCGTAGCAAAAGTTCACTCTCCGACTTCGGAAGCTGCCTGTGAAGAGCAGGGTGATCCATGACTCGTCTTTATGTACAATTTCCTGTAGAAAAAAGAATCCCCAAATTTCTTCTAACTCTGCCATTAGCTACCATAAGCATGACCGGCCCGTTACCTTTTGTTTGGGCTCCCTTGAAACCACTATCTATTAGTTGGCTCAAATCAAATCCCTGCAGCCTGAGTTTAATGAGAGAATATTTTTGCTCCTATATTTTAACCTTGTTATCCAATATCCTGTCCTTTCAGTCTGCAGACAGCGCGCGTCAGTTCACAACAGAGACCTGACATCCTGCCTCTCGGGGCACACAAGTTCACGAGAGGACTAACAGCTTTGTGATATTCTGCTATACTGGCACTGGATCAGCCAATGTTACATACCGGAGGTTTAACAGTTTACCACTGACCAGGCCGACCATTATGTCTAGTGTAAGTCTACCTGAGCTAGCCGAGATGTTAGTTCAACCGCTGAATATGATGTTCAACATGAAGCTGCTCGGCTATGTTTGGCCTAGTTTACTGGAATATGCACGTTTAATTTCTTTGCAGAATTATTTAAACCTGGGCAGAAATGATTTTGCAACTTTTCTCAGTTAACTCATTGATACTCATTGAGAGTCATGAAATCTCTTTTGGAGCTGACAGACACATAATGTAATGTGGGTATGAGAAAATTGATTTGTGCCAATTTTCTGAACCGCATTTGATTTCAATAACATCCACATGATGTGCCTCCTGGGTGAAAACGTTGTATTTCCACAAAGATCATTTCTGAGAAACGGAAGAAATGCAGCCTTATTTTAACATTGATGGCGATGCATTTTTGCACTTTGAAACAGTTTCATGAGCTCATGAAATTTGCTCAGTTCATAGAAATGCGTGTAATTATACAATGACGGAATAATATGAAAAATATTAAAACTGAGGTTACTAAAACCTCCAGGGCAGGAGGCCGTAACAGAGGGGGCGCAGAGCACTGTACATACAATATTGCCCACATAATGGTCATGTTACCGTCTCACTTACTGTACTTCCCCATCCCGAGAAAGCTCTACCTCATATCTGCGCTGCCTCTGAGGCTGTTTGGGAGACTTTTAAAGTGGAGGAAACTGGAAACAAAGCATAGTCCGAGGACATGGAGTGCAATCTTGAAATGGAAAACTGAAATGGGGAAAGGGTCTCTCTAGCTGAAATGTTATTTGGATGATAGCCTGCATAAGAATGGAAGTGTGTTTGGTTTCTCATTGAGAGTCACCAGCAGAGCTCATTGTGATAAGAAAATAAGTCTAATGTTACCTGATCTGGTATAATGTGGACCAATTACCACTCCATTGCACTTCATTACAGGACTGTAATAGGGCCGGGGGTCAGTGCTTGAGATGGAGTGGCAGAGGAAAATTGAGTCGTCATTGATAATATGATAAAAACTGACAGTGAGAGGCCCCTCCAACAAATTATTGAAATTTACAGTTGATAGGGAAACACTATAACCTCATTTGGTAAGCAGCTGGCAAGCACTTTTACAAAGCAGGTCCTCTAACACAATGAGAGGCTTATGGAGAGAGGGAAATCCAAAACTATCACAGAATAGTTTTAGACTCCTGCTCATTGGCTTCTGGCACCGAGTGTATTCAGTTTTTCGAAATATCTCAAGTCAGACAAACTAACCCACTGGACAGTATGTTTAATCCTGAACAGGTGGATTGTGGAACCCATCATTATATGTTGCAACAATAGACAGAAAAATCTGGGTGAACAAACAAATCAAGTCTGGCTGACATTTATTTTCATTCTTAGTGCCTAGTGTCTCCACAGCGGAATAGGGAAGTGCGACGGGTAACCAAATATAAAATCTCACAGTTTCTGTAAACGACTGTGCTCTTGGAAATGGTACGGCAACCATTTGTTTGCCTCAGTTAAAGTGGCTCCATTTGAGGCCCCTTGAATAAATAAATCAAATAAACTACCGTCAGACATACATTTTCAATCCATCAAGGTAATCAGATTCTGTTTACCTGAATGGGAACTATTCTAAAATGTTATTAAAAACTTAAATGGAGTTTAGGTGTGGAATAACTAGGCACAGGAAATGATGAGCAAACAGCAGGATAAGATTCCAATTACTATTAAACAAGCATTGCATTGACTGGTAAAGAGGAAAATAGCTTTGACATTTTCTACAGCCAGAGCTCCCACCTGACAGGCTTTGTCGCATGAGAGCAAGGCCTATTCAATTCATAGGCTTTTAGACATGAGGTAGTCAAAGCTTTCTCCTGAAATATGCTTAAAGGCCCATTTTCACTTATTCGACCTGTGGTCAAAATCCATATGAGTGGTTCAAGCACAGATTCTAATTGTGTAATATTCTTTTAAAATATTTTTAAACAATGTATCTTTGCCAGTTTGTTGGGACAACTGGGATAAATATATATTCAGTATTCAGTATAAAGAAATAAGAATTAAAACATTTTATCATGCATTAAAAGCTGAATTAAATACGAGGGACATAAGGCAATATATTGTGTGTTCAAAATGTGTCTTTTCCAGCTCACCATAATTTCCCTGAAGCAGTGACAATATGTCCCAACATTAAGAATTCAACAAGGCCATAAAGTCATTACCTTGTACTGAAGGAAATATAATTTATGAATCATTTAGAAGCCCGGCTAAGTTAATCTCACATATCTAAATAGGCAATATATTGAGTGCATGCTTCATTGATCAAAACTGTTGTGGAACAACTTATCGAGCAACCATCTTTAACTACTATTTAAAGATCATTTTGCTTTCATCTACAGTCTCCACTCAGCTGAAATCACTTCGACATGATAAGACAGTCAATTTGGATGTCAGCTTTGGCTACAGTAATCACACTGGCCACTAGATAAGTGTGACTTTATTTATTTATATTGAGCCCCGTGCGTGTCTAGTTGAAGATAATAGTTTCATTTTCCAGAGAAAGTTTGCCAGCTGCCCTCATTGTGGAGTAAATGTGACAGATTCCTGCTTCATTAGGATTCATCGGGCTGACAAAGATGGATTCGTAAGATGAATCAACAATAGCAAAAGCAATATGCAAGATTTCATGAATCTCTTTAGTTTCCTTCTACTGGCTTAAATACGCGCTTTACAGCTTGAGATTTACAGATCACAGGTGACAGCAAGAGAATAAAGATGAATACTCACACTCTAAAAAGTAATGGTTCAAGAAAAGTTCCTCCAACATATCAAATGTGCCACACTTTTTCCACTCATTTCTAATTTTTAAGCAATTTTGTCTTCGAATTCTGGAAAAAAACCCAAAAGTATTTTGAGTGGCATATTTAATGATAATTGAGGGACCTAAACAATTCAAACAGAGGCCACCAACGCCTTTAGAGGAAAGGTCTTGAATTTATCTAAAAATGTGGATAACAGAATGTGATTCAATCTACCAGCTTTCTTGGGAAGTTAATTTTTTTTATGGTTTTAATATTCATAACTAGCTTCTTTAAAGGCAAGTTGAAGGAGCTGTTGGGGAATAGAGAGCAGGTTAAACATAGTTGGTGAACTGCACATTACATCCATTAATTCATGCTTGTGTAAATAGTTTCACACTGACATATGAAACTAACAGCATTTAGACCTGATTTTATAAAGCATTTTTTCCACCTATTCTACCCTGGTGTCTGCATGGAATGTATAGTTACCATTACATAGAATCACCTGCAGGTCAGGGACAGGCTCCCATTGTTTTGCTACTTGGCACTATGCCAGGTGGGTTTGTCTGTCCAAGTTAACAACAGTAACATCGAGAGGTAGAACTTAACAAATGGTCACTTATCCTGCTGCTTCATTACATACGACAGGAGTTAAAGCAGTACCGTTGAAGCATTAAGGAATATTTAACGGCCCTTCTGCTTTAACCGTGTCCAATGGAGGGTGACAAGAATGACCAGATAGATTCAGGGATGCAGGCCAGCAAAGGTCACAAACCATGTGAAACAACAGAACCATAGGGCACCACAAGGCATACGTCAATAAAATGCAGATTTGGTGATGACACTTAACTCCAAATGTGTTCTATTACAAGTCGGTACAGAAGCCTGCGCCAACCAGCACTGGTATACGTCCTTTCAGAAGCAGATAAAGGCTCCTTCACAGTTCCAGTGTGAACAGCCCATAAATGGATCCTTGTGGAACATTTCTTTGGCCTTTTCAAAATATCCCCCAACCCGCTCCTACAGGGACTATTGTGCCAGTTTTTCTGGAAGTCACCTGAGGGCTTTATAAAGTACTACATATGGAGGAACTGTGAAAGGGGCCTCCAAGAAGCTTTAATTTTTAAAATTAAAGTGCATACTTACAAAGATATTGCTTTGCAGAGCTTAACATTACCACCACTGCCGGTGTAGCATGCAGATTTTGCACTTCCACAATAAGGCACAAGAGGTCAGAGCTCCACTACAAATACTATGAATACCTTTGCAGCTAATCCACAGCTATTGTATGCCAGACATGCACTATTCATCGTTATCATGAAGGCCATTGCCTGAAAGATGTCTGTTGAAATAAGTTTGCTTAAAACATCATTACAAATCCAATTAATAGTGTCATTAAACTAGATGAAAAGAGTGACAACATTGTGGGATTTAAAATACAGAAAGCGTACTGCTGAATACCAGGTAGCAATCTTAACTTGTCAGTGGTGTTTGAATGTAGATGTTATTGAGGACAGTATTGCTATGGGCTTTACTGACTGGCATGAGCTGTGCTGTTATGTCACACTTAAAAGTAATGATCAGATAGACTGAAAAAAAAAATCCATCTCAATAAGGTAGACTTTAAAATATGTTTAGCTAGAGAGCATGGCCAAATTTTGTTTGTTTCCACCAGTAATACTATATCAATCATTTAAAATCTGATATGAATAGTACATTTTAAAATTCACAAGGTATTGCTCACTGTAAATTGATCTTGTCAAGGTTGTTTTTATTGAAACCCTTTGTCCACAGTCAATGGCATGTATCTGTTACCAAGTCTATCTCTACTAACAGTCCACTTCTAGCATACAAACACACAACAGGACCAGAGGACCTGACTTACTGGAATTTACCAGCTGATCAGTGAAATCAGCCGTGTTTGTGAAAGGCTCCTGTTAATGTTTCTTTGAGCAGGGTTAAAGTTAATGAGGATACTGGCTTAAAGTTAGAGACCCCTGCTAACATATAAGTTTCAAAATGTACAACCCTTTAATAGACCGCACACTGTTTTTGACACATTTTGTTAAAAGTGTTCAGCATTTTGTTGTATGTAGCGCTTGTCATTATTTGCTTAATTTATTTTATAGTAATGTATGTTTGAATTTCCATGTGATGGCATATTGCTGTATACTGTATTTGTATTAGAATGCATGGTACAATGTATATTAATACAAAAATACAATTACCTGCCTATAAGAAAGTCACAGAATGGGTGCAATAATGTTCAGGTTGAAAAGGGGATGGAAAGATACAGTATGTTCAATATTTATTTCATTTGTCTATAGATAAATTCTTCATTCGTCTTTATAGCAAGCCAAACCTGTACAGCCAACTAGAAGATGTCACGTAGGTTTTTTTGTGTTGCAGTATACATAATATACATAGGAGGACATAATAACAATTTGTTGCAATCTTTTATTTGTTATCTTTCCTGTGGCTCTATGAGAGAGTATAAGACAAATATAAATGAGAAAAAGTGTCAAAGTTAAATTAAATAGACCTAAAAGCTAACATTTAACAAAGACTCCTGCATGTATCAGAAGCGCAGTTACAGAGAAAGACAATGGAGATGTGAAAACTAGACACAGTGTTGAGTCAATTGGCCTTCCTGTATGTATGAAAACTGTATGAAAACTTGCCAAAGCTAAAACACAAGCTTATTTAAGCTAGTAAAGCAATATCAGGCATTGCCCATGGCTAACATTAAGCAAAACTTTCATTTCCTAAATTAGCAAAGAAAGCTGCTTCAACCTGAAAACATTAGCTTGTAAGCTAATTATCTACGTTAGCCAAATCACTAGTTAGCTAACTCTGTCATGGTGTATCACCCAACTCCATTTGCTAAAATCTGATATACAATTAATATCTTTACGCTAGCCAGTTTCTACCTCAGAATACAAACAATTCTCTAAAACAGTAATGCAAATTCATATTTTTTTACCATAATTTTTCACCTCTCACTGAAATTATGTTTCTTAGCTTTCTTATGGGTCATGAAAAATACCAAATTACCACACAGTGTTATAAAATGTCAATACAGTGTGTACAGTGACTAGCTTCTCCATCAACAGTTTCCAAGCAAATCATTTTGGTCCACTTGTAGACTAGAGTGCCACGTGTCCAAACCCCGCAGGAGAACATGAATACCAGTATCCCATTAAAGCTAATCTGTTTTGCCGTCAGAAAATGTCCTCTATCTGACACGCCGTTCCCATTTTCTCCTCCATCATTGACGACATTGACACTGAGAGGATTACAAGGTAAATCAATAAACACCACCGGCTTCATGAATGAGCACAGGTCTCAGGGAAACTGAAACCTAAAGAGGTCTATTTACCTGTTATACCAGCCCACAGTGGGATCTCTGGGGCCCGGCCTCTATAGTTAAGATCAGACGTCACCATTCTTAACAATGAGAAGACACCTCACTGCTCTTCAGCACGAATCCACACAGTGTTGGTCAATCATGAGGTGAAAGCAGGGAGAGACACAGCAAGTATGAAACTACCCAGATATCAATGTTATCATAACACAGTGAAGCATTTGTTAATCAGTTCATCCATTTTCTTTTTCTCTTTAACAAGCTCAGTATCTAACAAGCATGTATCCTAGTTAGGAGACCTCATGTAGTGCTCATACTACACTATGAATGAATGTCTTCAACCAGATATTCTTCACTCCCTGCAACTTTAGCAACTTCATATTTTTCAGTTGGAAAGTAGATCGCTAACTTTCAGCAAATGGCATGGGACAAGAAGAGGCAAGACTGCCGACCAGACAGACGAGCGTTCCACTCTCCAGCTCTTAACAAGCATAGTAATACATCAGTCAAAAGCAATAATTTTACTATTAATGAAATTCCAATTTGCCTTCAGTGCATTTCACGTTGACATTTTCCACATTGCAACAGTGCTTTGATAAAGTTTTTAAAATGCAAAAACGCATCTAAGAGGCTAAAGACCAGCCCGGGTGTCAGCGTGCCTGGCAGAGGACTATGGTACTTAATTTTTATCGCCGTGTGCCCGGGGCAACGAATGCCTGAATGTTAACATTGGCTCCATTTTCATTATCATCATATGATTATGGATTTTACTGCATTTAGCTGATAATACAACTAGGAGCTCACCTTAAAAGAAGTTGCTCGAAGGTTTCATTTCTGCCCAAATGAAATTTTCATTTGACAAACAAGTATAATTAGGCTGCACTTCTTGTTCAGTGTCAGTCTGTTTTCTGATTGAACTTAGACCAATTTGCTGCCACTAAATGAGTTTGAATAAATTCCATTCTGAATGTCTTGGGGACATTAGCTTTAGGAGTGCTAAGTGGCAGCATGCTTTTTGAAGTTGCTGATTATTTGATGCCACCCCTGTCTACCTATACGTTTTTGAGCTTACTTCAAAGTTAACAAGGAAATAGCCTACCTTGGAGTACAATGAGAATTTGAAAGTGTTTTTGGCCAGGTCTGGGAGGCAAAGTGAAAATTACTTTAATAAGTGTGTAATACACTTCGTTAGCTTCAATGCTCTTTGCTTCTTCACTTTATTTCTTTCATGTGGCCACTTTTATTGTACTGAATGAGCGGATTTGTTTCTGTTAAAAATGTACACCTAATAACTAATATTGCAATATCAGTTTCATTAAACCCGCTAATTATAAATTAACACATTATGAATTATGAGAACTGCTACAGCTGGCTCTCTCTTATTGATAATAAGAATAACTGGCAAAGCTGGTTAACACTGGTAGGCAGTTATAGCATAGCCTTTATCCACTTGAAGTGTTTATTTCCCATAACACAATAACAATAAATATATTAGGAGACAAAACTGTTGCAGATAACCTGCTATTAATAGCACCATAAGCCTCTGCAGCCACAAGAAGAGGAACAGCAGATCACTATGGATGGCAGAGAAAAGTGGGGTTATTTGTATATTTTCCCCTAATGGATTTAGTAGATGACCTAAAATCTGAGTAACAGCTATTTCAGTAGGGGTAATCCAGTCATCCTCAAAAACATAAACACCAATGCGGAATGTGAAATTGAACGAGTGAAATCGAGTGAATAAAATGGGTGAGGGCAAAAGAAAGAGAGGATCACAAATAAAGCTCAATGTAGGATTGATGAGAGGAAATGGGGATTTTGACAATGTGATTAAGTAATGGTTTCAAAATATGGAGGCAATGGCAAAAAGAGAATAATTTACTCGGGTATAAGAGCCCTGCATGTCAATGAAGGAATTACATTTCATTATCATAAATACGGAAAACCAAACTGTGTCTTAGTTGTGAGGAGTTTACAAGCTGGTGAGCCCAAGACTCAACCCCAGATCCTACAACACTTCTTCTAGACTTTATTTTGTTGGTTGCATTTGAAGATTCTGGTCAGTCATCAGCACTGGCACTGAATAGTTTTATTATTGCTAAATCAATGCTGGGTTAATTAAATGTGTAGTCAGATAGATATAAGATTGGAAAGAGTACTTTCAAATCAACAAATCCTGTCTCATTAAATGATCGAATCTATTTTCCATGCTTTTCCCAACCCCGGTAAGAAACTCTATCGTGCCTCCACATTCCCAAAGTGACACGAAATAACAGAGCTACACACAGAGAATTAGTGGTTTACAATACAGAGGACTATTGAACTAACATGTGTATTTGATTAGTTTATATCAAACTTGTTGTTATTTTTATTCCTATTCATGTCATCTATCTTACTGACTAATGACATCTTATCAAAATCAGTATGTTTTATAAAGTGACCTACTCAGAGAGAAGTTCTTCCACTTAATGTGGCAGTTTTTCAGGTATAAAGCATACCTGCTGTTGCTCTGTCTTTCCTTTTTTTGTGTCCATTCATCAGCCGAATTCCTATAAATGGAGGCTCCATGCAGTTAGGTTTGAATTCTGTGTCAAAAAGCTGCGAAAAACACTTCCACACACTACAGTACCTGAGAGCACAGAATTGAATTTGACATGCAGAAATTGTATGCGTGAGTCTATGCCTAGTATAATTCTATGACATAAAGTGTTGACTTGTGCCGGTTTTACATCTGCCATAATGATTACCAAGAGCTGCATTGCATCATGGAGACAGGCAGATTGCTCCTGTGTGTTCTTCTACCTGGCTTTGACATGCTGGTGCTGTGTGCCAGGAAAAAAAAAGACTCACTACGTCTCAACAAGAAGCAACACAAACTACTGTTCTTCACCACATAGAGTCGGGTCCCATTAGACGACAAGAATTAAAACAGTTGCAGCATGTAATGAAATTGTTACTCAACTGCCATTATCAACATGACCGGTTCTACATTGTTTTACATATATACGCCGACTGTGCCCAGTTGTAAAACATATGATATTATAAATGAAAGACGTAAACTATAATGACGACGTTACATATCATCCTCATCTACCTTTCATCATCTACCTTTGCTTACTAACTCTAGTGCAAAACAAAAAGTTTTTTGAAGTAATTAGAGCAAGTTAGAGATGATTTGTCATCTCCCCTGGTAAGGATTTCCAAAAGATTAAATCTCTCTTAACCCACTCCACAAACACAAACAGTGATGGAGCCAAAATCAGATTTTGGTATCTACAGCCCACAGTTTGCATCCCTATCTGGGAAAGCTGCTTAGCCTTGGCAGCTAGCACATATGTGAATTGCTCCAGTGGTAACAGAGTGCAAGACACCGCTGAACTGAGCTGTTAGGAGCATAATGAATAAATAGGAAGGAACAATGCAAATGATTTATAGCCACAATTACTCAAGGTCTCAAGATCCGACAGTTTAAGTAGCCCTTTTCATCATTAAAAGTAGTGTTGATCACATGCTAATGCTGGTGGGAGTTTACTCAGCTTCAATAACCATCAACATTCTCCCTCTATTCAGATCTATGGCTAAATCCCAGGTGAGTGACAGGTGCCAGCTACAGGGCTGTTAGGAGAGAGCGTTTGTTGATATAACCGTGTTTTCCTCTCTTTGAGCGACTGATCTGCAAAGGTACACATAAAGGCCCTCCTTCAGCAATGTACACAGAGCACTTCGGAAGGAGTACATAAAACTGCCTCTCCCCCCTCCCTGCAACATTAAACAGTGTGGAGGGGGTGCAGCGGGAGGCATGCGGGGGAGGCTGGGGGACTCAAACAAACGCTGGAGAGTGGCAAGTTTGCATTTGCCCATACCAACAAGCTCCTATCTCATTAACAAACCGCTGAAATAAAAGAGTGCTTTTTTGGCTCAGAGCTATAAAAAAAAATTATCATAGTGATGATGTTCCTCAGCCGTCAACAGAGCTGTGATAACGTTGTTTGATGATGACTTTCCCATGAATGTTAAGCAGCCGCCGCGGCAGAGGAAAGGAGCTTATCAGCGTCTAATGCCCATCTCTAATTCCTGCCCTTCTTGAACTAGCCATTTTCTAACAGCGTTAACTGTCAAATTTACATCCCGTCTTAATGCCACTAAAGAGTACGGGGGATGAAGAGTAAATGACAGCAATGTAATGAGGAAGCCAAGGCATTCCTTCTCCCACTTTCTCTCCCCCTCTCTTTCTCTAAGGAGGAGCCTTCCACAATATGGGGGCTTTTTTTCCCTCCTCCTGTGCCATGATGCCGTGATGGAGAGCTTACCTGTGAACTTACTGTAGGTGCATATGAGCTTAATTTGCTGTGGGCTCTCATGCGAGGCACTGCAAATAAATATGTGGCAAACCAAAAACTGACAATGACAATGAAGCACATGAGGAGACATTATATATCTAGAAGAAATCAGCAGTTTACAAGCCCGGTTGACTTGGGCTAAACAGCTGCCACTGCCAAATGACAAAAACCGTCATTGTGTTATGATATGATAAATTTAAAGTACAGTATGACTAGCAATCACAACACGTTTGCTTGGTTTTGCAAGACTTTTAAAGAAAGTCAATAAAACATCAATTTTTGTGCATTCCTTAACATCAATAAAACATTACAATTACACATTATTATGATGATTTATTTTTATTAATAATGATGCTGCTGCTCTGTAGTTTACCTGATTAGTAAAGTTACATCTCAATCATAACACAAAAATTGCCATCAACAGGCTTTAGTAAGAGTAAGATAGACATCCTGTTGCCAATCTCTTCTACCAAACCTCTTCTACATGTTATATAATATTTATTCATTGGTGTCTAGTGCACATAATGAAACAAAACAATGAATTACGTCAATATTTCGATTCAGTAAAACTGAGGATTCCTTATCAGGGAACTGACCACTTTAATTTCCTGTTTTTAAATTAGCATTTTGTCCATTAAGTCAATTAAAAATGCTGAACTATTGCAGGAGACAATCACTTCTGACATTCAAATAAAATAATGGGAAAATTGCCACAGCTACATTGTAAAAGCAAATTTAGTTTTGAATTGATAGGGTGTAACCTTTGAAACACAATAAATATATATATATATATATATATATAACAAAATAAATCATTTCATATATAGTAAGAAAAAAATCATCCTTTCACATCAAGCATAGAACAAAAGTGGGGCATTTTATCTATTTTCTTTACATTACTGTGTGATTTATAATTTCTACAATAAATTGATCAGGCTTCCCAGGCAATCTTTCCTAAGGAAGCCTTTGTATTTATGCATACTTCTGCTCCTTTTATGCAAATAAGACAAGTTGAAAGTTTTCTAATGTCTGCATGTAATTTAAGATGGCATTTAAGCCTCCTACTCTAGATGCTATCATCATAATTAATTCATCAGGTAATATTTCCCATTATTCCAAGGCATTATTTTATGTCAGGCAAGGTAATGAATAGCTACGAGGGCACGCACACTATTTAGCTACAAAATACAACATTGTCTGCACTATGAATTATACAGGAGACTGCTGGAAATCATAGAAGGGGAATGTTCAAAAATTACACAATCAGCCGTGGAATTAGATAAAATATGGACTGAGTGGTTGCGTGAAAGCAAATGTGAGTTCTTCATAGTTTTTCATGGACTGGTGAAAGATGAGTGCCATGTCATTGTGTCCTTCGGTTTTGGCTCAATCAGTGAGGGGAATTCATATTCAATATTCCTTTTCACACAGGAAAATTGGAATAAAGATAAACAGAAGAAAGGTTGTACCTGCCCTCTATGCTGTTATAATCAACCATGGAAGGGAACCTATGAATATGTAGTCCATTTCATCTGAGGGGTCGGACTCTGGTAGGGCAGGCCAGCCGAGATTAAATCTCAGCTCATCTGATTGGACCATATAAAGATTCAGACTGAGCTAATTTCATGCCGATCTGGTCGCCTCCTGTGAAACTATCCAAAAGGCAAGAGGCTATAATGATTTGGAAAGGAAGAGACAACAGATAACTGGTGAAATGAAGTTGAAGGGCCTTCTTACCTTTGAGAAGAAATATTTCAATTTAAATGTATCACTTTATCAGGGCAAATTCCTCCAGCTTTGGAGCTCTGAGATTACACCAATTAAACATCAAATATGGTGAACTAACTGCAAATGAACAAATGCCTTATGTGCTCCTGTTTAAAGGTTGGCATCATGCATTCACTTACAACCGCAGTTAGCTAAATCTGCTGCGTATGGATTTAACACGGCTTCACACAGGCCATAAACACATCTATTTTGCAGAAATTGTTGGTCGGTGAACTGATGAGTCAATCAACTGAAAAGCATTTGATTGCAAAACTGTGACTTCATTCACGGTTTTCGTCATTTAGTCAAGTAAAAACACCACATTTTTGCAGGTTAGATCAAACACTGAAGCATTTTAATGTATATACATATCATATAATGTGTAATACACACATTGCGCAATGACATGTGCATAATATCCTTTCATTGCCATGTGTAGGAAGCAGACTGTATAAACTGTACATAATATACTCTCAATACATGCACATTAACCCACCTCTTTATAATAGCTTATTATTCATACTATATTGCATTCAGTGTTCTATACAACAACCCTGTACATAGTGTAGACAGTTTGTTGGAAAGCTCTCACTTGTATATAATAGTTATATGTTTTTGTTTGCCTAAATTTGTTTAGCTGTATATCTGTGTCTGTAACCTCCAGTAAATATAGCTCTATTTTTGGAGAAAATTCAAGACACCACTTTGGGATCAGCTCACTTTTAAATATAATTTCTCCAGTCAATCTTTCATTGAATCATCAAAAAGTGGAGCGATAACTCAATCATGAATACAATACATTGAATTTTTGGAGCCAATGCTTTGACCCTGTACTAAAGCTCTCGCTATTTCCAGGCAGTTCAAGTAAATATCTCTGCTTCCAACGATAAAACGGTATATCAATATTAGACACTGAGGTTTATATTTCAGCTAAGAGATCACCTTACTCGGAGTCTGGGTAAACCAGGAAACGTCCAGAGGACACAGCACTGGTTTGTCTCCAACCCTTCTCTCGCTCTGCAGCTTGCTGTCGCTGAGCTCTGCCTGTGGGCACAATAGATTTGACAGAAGAGTGCTGATGAATCTCATCAGTTTAATGTGTTTATGCTTGCTAAGCCCTAAAAGCTTATTGCTGTTCAATGGAGTGCTACAAAGTTACCTAATTTCCCCCCTGGTTGTCTCTCAGCACGCTGGCAACACAGACTCCCAATAACATGATGTACTCTGCAACCTGTGGAAGACAGAAGGCACGCTGTGTCTCAATGATTTGCGTTATCGGGCAGAGAATAGACCTTGACAGAAATACAGTGAGCACAGATATTAATGTTTTTTCCACCTCAAATTCAGCCCATGACGGTGTCTCTCCCTCCACATTGATCCCTTTTTACAGCCTTTTCACAGTGAGTGCTTTAGTCTTATCTTCACTGCCCCCACCTCGCCTGTCTCATATTCTAACCAATAAGGCTGGCTGCCTATATGACAGCTAACACCCAGTATTAATTAAAATGTCATGCCTCCAAATCAATATTGTAAAACAGTTCAAACACAACTCATCGCCACTGCTGTGATAAGTGCTTTTGGGTGACAGGTAAGTCCAAAGAAAGAGATGCGGGAGAATGGTATGACGGAATAATCCAGAGAGAACATGCAACATTAAAATGTATGACCCCCCCTATGTGTTACTTCATCACTCACAATTGCAAATTATCCACACTGTCGTGAAGTGTGCTGCGCTAAACTGACAGATCCATAAGTCAGCAGCAACAGGCCAGGAGGCTCGACGCGAGAACTCTTTAGCTCCAGATGTCTGACTGCACTGCGTTAAAAGAGACTAATACACACTCATTTGGGAAGGAGGCTTTCAGAGGGGGGATTTATCGGTGCTACTAAAATAGCTGCAATCCATCTGATTACGTTCATGTTAACTCTGCTGTGTTATTGGGTTGGTTATTGCCACCATTTTCATTGGACTTCTGTGACACAAGGTAAAGGCTTTTGCCATGAACAGTTTCCATGAATAGAGTCAATAAAACGGAGAACTACTGGCGTTTTTCGCAATATTCCAACTATTATAATCGTGAAATGGGGCTGATTCAAAACTTTGTGAGGCTGTACGTGTTCACACATACTCATTGAAAGACATTGTTCAAAAGCAATGCTCGGGATATGGATAGAATGTGACAAATTCTGTCAGAGTAAATATGGTTTAATAAATGAATTAGCTTCATAAATAATGGCTGTAATGACATTTTAGGGGACAATAAGCCTAAGCGTTGTCAGGAAATAGTTGATGTATGAGTTTCATGCCTCAGCGGTTCCTCAAAATGAATAGGCTTGGGAAGATAGCAGGGGCCTGCAACCAGCCTATTTCCTCGAATTATCTACTTGTTGTCAATTTGCACAGTGGAATTACACATGCAAATTGAACTGCCTGCACAAACACCACTTGGAGATGATAAAAACAAATTAACAAAGGCTATAGAAGGAGGATTTATTTCACTGGCTAACCCAGGTCAAGCAATACATGTATTTTACAATTGTGTGTACCCAATTTTGGTGTAATTATATCAGCAAATTATTCTTTGTAATCTTATTATTTTTCCCCCAACCTTCTCCTTACACACATAATTAACTTCCTTCATATCCTCGTGAAAAAAAAAAAATAATAATCAGCTTGCCTCTGCATCAGAGTATAACAGTTTAATCTGATTTGGGGTTCATTCTCGTCACCTTTTTTGCAGCTGGAATCCAGAGGAAGGTGAGAGGTCAACAGTTTAGTGACACTGTTTAGCGTAAGGAGCAGACAAATCTACGTAGCATAAGTCAGTGTTAAAATATATTTAATCACCTCTTAACATCATCCCTAATATTGGGGAGGAAATTAAGAGTCCCCGGACCTCCACATTTGCTATTAGATATCTCATTTACTTTGTACACACAGTGCTAATCTGCACTAATGAATTCTGCCACACCAAGCCAGATCGAGATGACTTAAAATTATTACCACTTCCACAGATATGCCTTTCCTCATTTGAGGCTCAATTTGGCTGGCTCGCAAAAACAGTCTGTCACAGTAAGATACTAATAATTAGGGTTTTAAGATGATTAGTTTATCTCTGTGCTCTTACAGTCCTGTCTCTTATCCACCATGGCCAAAACTTAATAAGAGGCTCTAAGTTTTAAACAGCCAACTCCAAATTACCAAGAAATGACGGAAATAATGAACTGGAGCACATCCCAGGGAGAGAGACACAGAGAGAGGGGGAGAGACACAGAGACGGATGGCGGGAAAGCTGAGAGACATTAATTCAAGTGTGAAATAGAACACAAAGTCTAGTAATCAATAAGGAAATGATTCAGACCTGTAATGCCAACATTGTTTAGAATTAACAGGACTTTGTGACTCTCATTTACCTTCAGACGCTGCCGTGCTCGTCAACTTGTCACACAAGTAATTAAAATCGCGATAATGCTGAGTGAGTGATACCAGTAAATGGTTGCATATTTTAGAGGATGAGATAGAGATTTTACATGTTCAAGATGACATTCAATATAGCATAAGCCTTATCGGCCCAGTTTAACATGCACTGCTTTTGCAAAGCTGAACTGTGTATTTCTCTGATCTTAGGGTACAGGAAGGTCAAGGAGAGTCCAAGGTCTCCAGGTTTGTTCTCTTCATGTTTGGGCCACAAGACAGGGCAGGGTGTCAAACCTCAATACCCAAGTGTGTGTGCTGCACTGAGTATCAAAAGCTGGCATCGAATGCCTGGTCTTATTTTCTTATTCTTTAACAGTTTCATCATTGTTTAACCTGTCAATTATCTTTTCTGTAGTCTATAAAATGTCAAGAAATGCGCCAATCACAAGTTCCCAGAGCCCAAAATGAGGTGTACAAATATCTTGTCTGACCAACAGTCCCAAACCCAAAGAGAATTTAAAATGAATTCTGTTTTATTTATTGTTTTAATTTACACTAAAAGCAGAGAAAAGAACAAATGCTCCCACTCGAGAAGCTGGAAGAACGTTTGACGTTTTTTACTTGATAAATTGAACTAAATGATTACTCAGTCATCAAAAATGTTGTCACTTAATTCTCTTTCCAAGGCTTAATCTTGTAATTGTGGCAGTTGTTTCAGCACTGTTTGAATCAAATCATAATTTTGTTTCATTCAAGCAAAGTTTATGTATGGCTGCTTAACATTTGAGAAGTTTGGCCTCTGTTCTTGGATGTCATCAAAAAACAGAAAGTTATCCCAAAAAAAGTGTAGTTTTGACACCGGTAAGATATCAGTACACCATTCCCAGCCAGTCCTTTACCACACTGCTGGTTTTACCTGAAATACCCTTTTCTTCCAGAAACGTCTTTCCCTTCCAAATGCAGTGTCCAGGCTGCCTGAGCCTGATGGGTACTGACCTTTTTATATAGCTATATACGTTGGTGTTATTGGTCTCACTCTTTATTCTACATTCATATGGCACAGGCTATAATTTATGTATATTATTGGCTTTGCAATGAGATGCAACCAAAAGAAAGCCTAATGTGAATGTGTGAAAGAGCAATTTAAGGGTAGATGTGTCTGTGCCAGTGCCAGGGGCTATACAAGATTTGCATGCTAATCATTCTAATAATAATGTAATGCCCAAAGCACTTTGAGCAAATTGCGAACCATTGGTCATAGAAGGAAGCTTATCTCGCGGAGAACATGACACAAATATAGGTTAACATTTGAATGATTCTTGGTAATTCACGGACCTGTCAGTAGCCCGGTTCACCCCAATTAGAAATGCTCAACAACAGCCTGCTCTTGACTTGACTTCACTGCTAAGACTAGCTTAGACTGCTATAACTCTTTAAATTAGTTCCATATAACTATTCTGGGCTGCAAAGGGGTCACTAAAACAGGGAGGTTTTCTCGAAAAGCAAAAGAGAAAACATTCAACTCTAAACTGTTTAAACGCTGTTCTTACCAAAAACAGCCAATAAGAGCTCTCGTCTCGTCCTCGTGCTCCGCTTCTCAGCCTTTGTGAGCACGGTTCTGATTGGATGATGTGCTCGGCGTCGGCTAATCGGTCCTTCCTCACAGGGAACGTCACAATGTTTACCCGGAAATGAGAGCCTGCTCCAACAACCGCCATCGAAGTCTGTAACTCACCGAGTTCTCACCCGTTTTTAGCCCAGTGAAATGACACAACACCGTATAATCTGACGGCAAGCTACGGCCCCGGAATGTACAGCGGACTCCTGCCCAGTGGCTTAACCGAAGACGACCTCAGTCCAGATGCCGAGGATGACGAGCAGGAGGGCGACGCAGTGAAGAAGCAGGGTGAGAAGTGCGGGAGCTCGGCTGAAAGGTCGAGACCTGCCGGGGGAGACACACACTCAGAGGTGGAGGCACAGGCGACTCACGCTGCCGGCGGTGCAGACAGTGATTCCCCGACGTGCAGCATGCCCGGTATACCCCGAGAAATGTGGCAAGTATGTTGATTTCGTATTGGCGTGAGCTACACAGGCCGGCTGTGGTGTGCCTGTGCGGTTGTCCCTTTAAAGAAAACACCTACTGACATTTACAGCGTCTGTTGAATCCCCAGCCCTGCTTGAACGCGAGCTAACGTGTGATTAATGAAGGGTTTTTGACGCCCTGTTGGACTGTGTGTGTGTGTGTGTGTGTGTGTGTGTGTGTGTGTGTGTGTGTGTGTGTGTGTGTGTGTGTGTGTGTGTGTGTCATACCATGATATGTGTACAGCAGAGGGAAATCAAGGGTTGTGGAGCTCATGTGAATTCAGTGTGTGCGTGTGTCTGTGTGTGTGTGTGTGTTTCAGAAATTCCAGGATCTGCGGAAGAAGAATGACGAAATCAAGACAATGAAAGTCCCCAGAAGAAGAAAAAGAAGACGCCACAAGAAAGGTGGCAGCGTTAATACCATGAAAGTGTTTTGCTTTAGAATGTATGTTAATGTGAAATCAGATCTTTATGACAAAAGGAGAGCAAAGAAAGAAAAATAACCTCACTCTTACCCATATTAGAGCTTTCCAGAACCCTCTTAATACTGTGTCTAATACAGCACCTTTTTGGCACACCTGTTATACTTGAAGACTTCTGTTTATCTGATGCTAATGTCTATCCTACCAACCTTCAACTGTGTTTCTTATGTCACTGAACAGGAACAGAAAGTGGGGAACCTACAGAGACAAGGTACCAATTTATAATGTCCAGCCAGGGAAATTAGCTTATGCAACAAAAGATTAATGTAATTCTTCCCATGCAACTGTGGCAAATGTGTAGCTGGAAGTGTGGACTGCCAAAATGAAAAGGCTCGTGAGTGCAGCCAACTTCCGAACTCGCAGATGCCGGCATTCACACCAATTTCCAACAGCACCATCACGCAATAACATCCTTTAACAAAGCTAATGGGGCTGTCTGACACAAAAAAGTTAAAAGTCTGCAAAGCTGATCCTCATGCCGTATTGACAGGAATAGAAGCCAATGGCTGCCTGTGAGGTAGGGGGGAAAAGAGCTATGTATGGTTAGGAAGATGGCCAGTACACTGCATGTGACTTGTAGTAAACATGCAAGAAACAGGGATCCTTTATAGTTAAGGAATTATTTGCTAAATCGTCTTTATGTCAGCAGGTCCTGTTCAAGCAGTGTGGCATCATAGCTGTATTGTGTTGAGGGAAGTCTGATGAGGCAGGATGGGCAATCATTATACCTTTTTACCAGCGCTGATGACGTCACCACGCTGTGTGAGACACACGCATCTAGACATACGGATCTGGTTTCAGCACAGTGTTCGGATGGACAGGGATAGTCTGCCTTATCACAGTGCTGGTCCACATGTAATGAATGTTCACACACATTTTCTCTGTCAGCAGAGCGCGTCAGGACGAGCGGGAGAAGCACTGGGATGAGCTTAAGCAGTATTTTGGTGTAAATGATCGATTTCAGCCCCCTGCATGTTCCAAACCCGCTCCGAAGGTAACAAAGACTCCTCCCTTCGAACTTATCGGCTGAGGTTTAATACTGTGTCAGTCGTAGCTGTTAGTAACACCTTCCCATCCTTTGTGTTTCAGTGCCACTGTACCCCCTCATTGTTTTATGTGATGTGACATGGATTAGACGAACGCTTACGGTAACTCAACCTGACACTGAGATGAATATTAAGGATTACGTTTGGCTACATTTAGTGATAAGATTAGGATGAATCTCCATTCTTGTGCAGTTGAGATCAAAGTCAGATGTAGTTTTATTTTTTTTCCCTCTGCAAGAACAAGAAACCTAATGAAAATGAAAATGTTGCTTGAAGAGAGTGCCTGATACAGCCTCAGTGATTCCAGCTCGAAAATTAAATAATAATTTAAAAAAAAAAATTAAATGAATGTTTGGATAATAAATGGGCATGAACCACTGCTGTGCAATTCATCATTGAAGCAACTGTAACTTCACTTTCTTTCATTCGGATACATTTCTGCACTTACAGTTGAATGAACATTTTATGCAAAGGCTTGCAAATTGCCTATGAAGCAAAATATTTGCAAGCTTGATGAACATTATAGCTGACCCGGTGAATGGGAACAGTTCTCATTTCAATTTGAAATCCTTTTAATGATTATTTTGGAGCATTTTGTGCTTAATTTATCTCGGAGCAGCATAAAATTGAGTTTTTGCTGATTTTTAGCCTCATTTTGAATAGGGCAACTATGAAAGTAAAAAAGAAATGATTAACAAGCCGAATGAAACAGAACTTGTCACATCAACATAATGAGGGGCTCCTTCATCCCTTGAATGCAGTTCCTTGTAATTAATATATCATATTTTTTTTGTATTATTTCTGCCAAGTCTTTCACACAGTCATTTGAGGAAAGAGCTGTCATAGCAGCGCGATGTGATTAATTCATCTGCTTACAGCGTTTCTTCAGCAACCCTAAAAACACATTTCATGGCACAAAGGATGGTGGTCTGTGAGTTTCAGTTCTGTTCGTGTGATACAATAAACGATAATTGAGATCGCAAGTCCAGTGGTATCCGTATCAGCTTCAGTCTATATGTAGAATAATGCTATAACTCGATAAAGCAAATTCAACACCAGGAAACTAGAGTTACAGAGAACATGTTTTACTAATGCTGTGTTTTTAATCCTGGTGGTTTTGTCCCTGTACTTTTACAATTGAGTCAAGGTTCTTCAAACAATGCATCGGAGGAGACACATTAATAAGTACAGCCGCCTCTTTTTTAAATTTTTTTTTTTTTACCATGATGAAATTTTGGGGGCTGAAGAAATCTGGGGCTCCGCTTCCTCAGATAGGCTCATCGCGGGTAGAACTGCCATCAGTAACCGGGGGCTTCTCTGCACCCCTCTCTGCTTAGGCCCGTAATGGAAATGTGTAATTAAAGAGTCACATATATGTTTGGTAATCTCCTGTAGCATTTCTAAGATTTCCCCACTAATATCCAATCAAAAAGGTTTTCATTTGTGAAGGGAAATCTACATATTTGTAGTAATGGCAATCATATTAAAAATAAGGCCCTGGGGACTTTTGAAGTTTCTCTTTGATTTTCTCTCTCTCTCTCTCTCTCTCTCTCTCTCTCTACCCCTATTTCAAGAAAAAAAATTTAGAATTTTTTTTTCCTCTCTTCTGCAGTCCGGCCTAGAAAAGAGCATAGAGAGGGCCATAGCTGAAGGGGACATTGCAAAGGCGGAGGAGATGAGCGACAGACTCGCCACTCGAGAGGTACGTTGTGCTGATAAGAGATCTTTGGGGTGCTCCTGCTGTGACAAATCAGGCTAATGGATCCGTGGCCATTTCTGCTGCAAAGACATAGAGGAACAAAAACACACGCAGACACCCACCATTCAGTCCTGCAGCCCTTTTCCATTGAGTTAATGGAAACCCCTCCCCTTAGTTTTGAAGTGCTGCAGTGTCTAAAGGACTTTTGGCTCTGCTTTTTAATGAAGGGTACATTGCTTTCAAGCCAACTGTTAAATCATTCTCCAGGTAAGAGTTTCATACCTTTGAAGTGTACATGTCCCTAAATGCAGTGCCTGAAGTTTTGTAACTAACCGCCTTGGCAGGCATCAAGGATCAAGTGGTTTGAAACTAATTTAGCATAAAATGTAGCCCACACACACACATTATTGTGGTGAAAAAGACATACAGCTGCCGTGTTACTTCTCCACTGGGGCAATCGCTGCACTTTGCGCATCAAAGTTAAACTTCTTTGTTTCACGATGCATGTTGCTTACAGCATCCCATAAGCTTTTTCATCTTGTAATAGTAGCAACACAAACATGTACAACACTGTGGGCTCAGATTTCATTGTCGGTCCGGGATTGCAATAGAGTTGCAAAGTAGGCAGGGCTGCTGGGTCAGGAAATGTTTTTTCCCCACTCTGAATTGCCATTTCAAATTTTTCGTTTAATAATAAACCCCCATGTTTCTCAACACAGAAACACAGGAGTTTCCTGTATAATGTACTAATCCCACACTATAGGTTTATGTTATGGCCACCAGTTTTAATTATTTAAAATTAGTTTCCAAGAAATCCTATTTTGTCTGTTATTTTAGCATGGCGGACAGCTCTAAATACTACAATACCCATAAGCCTCTGTCGCCGATGCTCTGGAGAAGAGTGAAGAGGAGAGTTGTAGACAATTCAAAACGCTTCGTTGCCGATTTTTCCAAAACTGGCCCAGGAGGAAATATACTGAATCCTCCGTAGTGCCTAGCTCTTATGCACTGTATAGACTGAAAAGACAAACCGCCTTTTAGAACATATATGCTTCTTTGTGTGCGGTGCCATTTGCAGGCCTGCGTCTTTCCTCTTGGTTCAGGAGAGGCCAGCAGCAGCGTGCTACTACTTTTTATTTTTCATATTCTTTAGCTCTCGGAAGTCAGAGAGTTAGACGAGAAAATCAATACCGTTGTCATGGCTCTATGATAAATATGAAGCTAGAGCCAGCAGCCAGTTAGCTTAGCTTAGCACAAAGACTGGAAACAAGAGGAAACAGCTAGCCTGGCTCTGTAAGAAGGTCTGCGTACCAGAACCTCTAAAGCTAACTATGTAACACGTTATATCCAATTTGTTTAATTTGCGCAAAAACCTACGTGTAAAAACGTCAATCCGCCGTCGTACAGGGGGTTATGGGCCGGACTATTTCTTGGCGGGGACCCGTAACTTCCTGGAGTTTTCATTCCTTTCCTGGCAACTGCACAGTCCAAAACATTATCTGACCTGCAGACTACGACGTGTCAGCTGAAAAGATGATGACATTCAGCAGGAAATGACACCCCAAACTGTAAGCAGGAGTACAGAATGTGTGTTTGCATCAGATTTTATTTCTGCAATTTAAGAAAAATGTTTTATAGTGTCAGTAACTCTTGAATGGATAAGTAGGCTCTGAAAACAACGGCCTGTGTTTAAAAAAACGAAAAACAGCAGTTATACTATTCATGGAATCGGTATTACATGCGTGTCCCCCGTGTGTAATAGACATTAGTGTGCACCATCAGAGCCCTTTCATATTCCCATCTTAACTGCTAGCAGAGTGGTCAAATATGGGGGAGTTAAATGAAAGCTCTTGTGAGTGGCACCTGCGCTGTACTTTCAGAAAGCCTCTTAGAGCGCCGGTGGATTGGTTTTTAGCCTGAGCTGAGGTTCTCGCCTCCCTGGCACCTGCCTCGCGCCTTGCCAGGACCGTGATGGGACGTGACAGCGGTCTGGCAGCCGCAACTCATTGTTTAGCGGTGATAGCTTCATTTCACAAGAGTATAGTCAATTGACCATTTGGAAATCCCCAAAACCCGCGGTGATGTAAAGTTCTTTATCATTAACTTTTGAATACGAAGAAAGGCAGTGCTGAATATCTGGGAAATGTGAAGAGAAGTGGCAGCTAAAAGCCCAAAAGTTTGAGGGATTCTGAATGAGCTAGAAAGGATTGTATTATACCTTAAACGATGCAGCCTGTAATGCAGATAGCATTAAGACCAACATGTTTGTTTACAGCACTCCTGTTCATTTTTGACAGGAGCACTGTGACAAACATTTAGAGGATCAATAATCCCCACTGTGGCCAGAATCAATTTCAAGGTTATAATTGAGTGGCTCATTTGGTACGGAACTGCTTAGATGTTTAATTTGTTTACGGTCATAACACCAAGACATGATTGTGGCAGGCTTTTCACTGGAAGAATAGGAACAGGTTTTCTTCGCAAAAAATGCAAAAGCATTCTGACAGCTGTGAGGAACTAAAGAGGCCTGTGTGTCCCTCTAGGCATTGTTTTGTAAAGGCAACGCTGGTACATGTTGGATGACAATGTTTCAGTGTATTTTCATCCTCAATCTAACGGTTTCCCACTTATCTCCTCAAAGCAAAGGGAAATGGAAGGAAGATAGAGAGCTTGCTGTCAGAATCCCCCCTTTTATATAAGACGGAAATGTTTGTTTCTGCTGTGTTGAGCTCCCTCAAATCAATTAATGAATTCCATTTGCTCTACTTTCTTCTTTTAATCTGAACATTAAAACAATTTGGTGAAAACCTGTTTTGAAGGCCCTTTACAAATTCTGTGATATGTTTTTCTTTCATCTGTCAAACTTCTGAGACGCGCTGCTCGGATATTGCAGGTTGAGGTTTCTTATTCTCATTACGGTTTTTAAAAAAATTCCCAAGGCTATAAGTCTTTGTTTTAGATGAATTCATGAAGACGTGCTCCGTTTTTAAGTGAAAGTATTAACGCCCACGAAGATGGCACAAAGAAATCACATCCCCTTTTAGGTAACAAAATATTATTTATGTCTACATTGCTTAGACAAAGCTCCCTAATGTATTCATTTAAACTGTGCAGATGGGGTTTCCCTTCTCATAAAGATGTGCTGTTGATCCTTCTCAGCATGTTAAGATTTCTTTTCACAAGACTTAGACGACAAAAAATAATATTAGAAGCTTCTCGCCTCCAAAGTAGTCGTAGTTCAGTAGATTAAAAGGTGCAAGTCCTCCAATTAAGAAGACTGGGTCTCCATCCTTTGATTACTGCACATTATTTTACACCGCTGAAAGTTGCATATGGGCTAATTTATTCAGTGATTATCATAACATGGAGTGACAGACACATAGTATATAGTATAAATGGCTCACAGCCCATCAGGAGTCTTGACAGCATCCAGCAGCTCATATTTGACAGACTGATTCTGCAGCTGTTCCTGGGAAATGAGCCAGTGCAAAAAGCTGATAACTCATCAATTCTGCAACGCACGGTGGGGCTTCGCATGTCATCGAAAGTGTAGTGTTTTAGGAAATGTGTAATGTATTGTTTCCAGTTGGTTTGGCTTGGTTTCACTCTGTTATAAACGACGTACGCATATGACACAAGTACATATCTCTTATTTCCATTTCCTTTACAGCTGTTTTTAAAAACTCTAAATGATTCCGGGGATCTCGCGTTATCTGCTTAACTGTTCCAAACTTCAGGAAATTTGTCAGCATACAGAAAACGCTCATAATCAACTGTACATATATCCTTTAATCATATCATATTATTTTACATATATTAGGAAGAATATAGGTCCTATGATTGATCCTTGCTGCTAGATATAAGTTTCCATTCATATCTACATACTGAATAAGATTACTTAGGCATGATTTAAAAAAAAAAAAAAAAAAACTACTTGCCCAATAGCTTCAAATTCAGTCAATCAAATAAAATGATTTACTGTATCAAAAGTCTTTTTGAAGGTCGATTTAAATCAGAGGATTTTATGAACCCGGAATGGTATTGGTCCTCATACGGCACTGTACCATAAAGATGACTGCTATTGTTCAGTACTTTCTTTGTCACACTAATCCACCTTCTCATTGTGGCTTTTCATACAATATCATCCTTACAACAAATAATTTTTTCTCTTTATAAAACAAAGCCACTGCGGTCTTTTGAAATAGTCAGTAGCTGTACTTTATATATAGTAAGTGGGTATATTTCACCACAAAAGACTGTCACGCCATGTTAGAGCTTACAGTTCCCCCATAGCACTCATCACAGCTATTAGAGTGGCATTACCACTTCAAAACAGAAACTCTCTTAGGCTGTCACAATAGGGGGTGTCAAGTCCATTTCATGACTTCCAGGAGCTAAAGAATATGAAAAATAAAAAGTAGTAGCACGCTGCTGCTGGCCTCTCCTGAACCAACGGGAAAGAAGCAGGCCTGCAAATGGCACCGCACTCAAAGAAGCATATATGTTCTAAAAGGCAGTTTGTCTTTTCAGTCTATACAGTGCATAAGAGCTAGGCACTACGGAGGATCAGTATATTTCCTCCTGGGCCAGTTTTGGAAGTGGCTTCAACTCTCCTCTTCACTCTTCTCCAGAACATCGGCGACACAGGTATATGGGTATTGTAGTATTTAGAGCTGTCCGCCATGCTAAACTAACAAAATAGCATTAGGAATATGAAATGCAGTTTTTCTTTTTAGTCTATACAGTACCTTAAGAGCTAGGCACTATGGAGGATCAGTATAGTTCAGACCTAACCTGGTTATGAACTGTTCTGACCGTTTTTATAATATAAGGATCACTTTCTTATCTAGTTGGATGTGTAAGTGCTCCAAAGTGCCAGCCATGCTGGTGCAATCCTTCCCACACCAGACTCAAGTCATTTGGAAATGGACCTTTATTCAGATTAATTCAAAGTGATGATCAAATGCATTAGAATCTGGTGGATGTTTACTGCAAGAAGGTGACCTCATAGTAGTTTTCATAGAACTGTTCATTCAGTCCTTGATTCACTGGCTATATTTCCATCCAATAACCCAGTCACTGGCAGTAATCCAGTTGAGGTCTGATTCAGGTTCAGCTGTTCACACAGACCTTTAATATCTAGACCAGTAGTTTTCACAGGTGTTATGAATGAAACAGTTTACCTCTTCTTCTGCGGAACCTTTGGAGACACCGTAATGCGGCCGTAGTTTGCCATCCCATCATGCATGCAGGCAAGAGTTTGCATACATGGTGGAAACCAAAAGTGAATGGGATAAAATGTTGTGATGCCACAGCTACAGTAAACTTAACAAAAGCCGACATATTGGTCAAGTTTCTAAAAGATTAGAAGCTTAACCTAACCCGGTTATTGCATGTACATGCAACAAAACAAAACCAGACTGTTTGAGTAACTGACGTACGAACACTATTCTCTTTGTATGTAATTTAGTGATGCTTTCACTACTGGGGTACAAGAACACATTAAAGGGCAACAAACTTAATATAGGCTGTGGCCTATGTACAACATCCACTTGTGTCCAAAGTGCTATGACAACGCAGCACATTGGTCTGTATATGTGAGTGTGTCATTATAACATGTTTTTTTTTTTATTGACACATAGTGTATAAATGTCATAAGCACCTACTCAGAGAAACACGTTTAAGATGTCTCTGGCTTGCACTTCAGCACAGCAATATCTTACATTAGTTTTAATTTTACACTACTTACAACACTTTGCGGTGACAAATCTGGACAGTGTCAGTCATCGTTTCTGAGGAACACATGGTTGGTCCGTCAGATCGTAATAGGCAGGACGGCGTTTTTTTTGTCTCTTACCCAGTTGTTTCTGGCACGTTTCGCGAAAGAAATGGTGAATAAATAGTTTATTTCAGTATAGAATCATTCCGCGTGAATGTGGAGTTGTGCATGCTCTGGCTGGTCTTTCAGCGCCTGTGTTGTGTTGGATTGTTCAACAAAAGTGCTCCCTGCTAATAGTTGCATCACTTAAAATACAATAATTAACCATATGAATATGTTTTAACTAGAGCCATTTATGGTTTCCGCAGTGTTTGAACGTGCGGATGGTTATAATATGCCTCATTATGTTCCAGCTCGAATTTCAATGGAAGCGGCAGCTGAAAGGGAAAGCCCCACTGTCCTTGAAATCTACCCTTTGGAAAGCCTCGCCTAAATGCTGTGAAACAAAGGTGGCGAAGCATTTTGTCGGAGGAGACATGGTGGCTTAGTTAAAACAAAGGGCTGAACTAAGAGTGTTTCATGATATTCATGTTATTTAACACCTTTTTTCTTCTCACCACCTTCTCCCTGCCATGCCCCGTGTTTGTAATCAAAAAATTAATGAGCAACGCTTTTGTGGAAAGTGGGCTTTATCAGATTCTGACTTTCCCCGCCCCACATCAGAGTAGGAGGCTGACTCTGTCTCCCCTGCTAGCCCCCCCAGGCCACCTTGCGGAGAGTTTAGGGAAACTCTCCTCTTTGTTCATTTTTCCTTCAGCATAAGCAATTTATCACTGAATGAACTTTTATTGTATCTCTGGATGACTCACATTAAATTTTCGCCCATTAATTTTGAAATGGATTTTGAAATGGGTACTAAGCTTTTATCAAATGCCTGGGAATCTCATTTGGATTATTGTATTTCATTAATTACTTGATAGACAAAGCATACTTTTCAATGTAGATTTGTGTGCTGTTTAATTAATTAGCATGTTTTCTCTTTTAATTAAAGCCATTTTTTTTTTTTTTTAAATTTAATCCCACAGCAAAACACATATATAATTTGTTTGTAATTAGGCCTTAATTGGTGGTTGTGTAAGCTTAGCACTCTCATTTTTTTTTTTTCATGATTGCCATTTTATTGCTAGTCACTCATTAATTAAACTGTTTTTTTTTTTTTTCTAATTAGCTTATAAAACTGTTGATGGCATATTATTGTAAGTGTGAGTTCAAAGCTTGCTAATAAGCCTACCCTACTCAGAAGAGGCAAGATAATGGAATGTGCACAAAGCAGACGAACTTTCAGAGATTTATTTATTTATTTTATTTTTTGTCTACTCCCTAAAGATGACATGTCACGTGTATCTAGCATCAGATTACTGGAAGGAAAAAATTGAAGCACGGCTGTTCTACTGTGCCTTCCCCGGAGTGGCTTTCTTTTTGCTTGCCATGTAATTCTGTTTGTCAAAGAGGAGGCAAGATTACAGAACGCTCTTGTGAGGCTGCCCCGTGAAAGCCTGATAAACTTTTGAGAGAAACAGTGCGGGAATATAGCAAACGTGGCAACGGTGCACGCGGGGATATTTGGTATTTTGCTTTCTGATCGAAAAATAATGGCGTATCGTGATTGTTTAGGCTTTCGCGTTATACATTGTTTAACCTTGGTTTTGCTTTTGATTAACTGAAAGTATTTCTGAGAAATGTAAGTTACCATTAAACTCCCAAGCAGAGCTGCAACGAGTAGAGTATAACGAATATAGTAGAGTAATCAATAAGTACATTGACCAGTTTTGGGATGTAGAGTACGTTTACTCAAGTACTGTAGCACACATTTTTAAATACTTTCTGTTAGTGTGCACATGGGCACGCTGATTGAAATTCGCCGTACTTATTATTCGTATTGTTTATTTTATTGTTATTATTCGACATCTTGCGTACAGACGTTTTGAAAGCGCATGAACATGTGCGGCTTGAGTGGGAACGGTGTGCTATGACTTTTCTAGCGATTCGACTGATTGCTGTCACGCAAATCGCACAAACAGCTATTCATTTCGGCATACGCGACAATGGGAAACCGTCACCAACAGGGCTCAAGCCCACCCCCTTTGGACCCGTATTACTTCCTCAAGGATTCAAACCCTTCAGATATGGCTTGTGCTTTTTGAGCTCCGAGAGTATTTTTTAATGACGTGTTTGGGCGTATAAGCTGTTGTCTGCCTGTGGATACATGTGTTGCATATGTGTCTCACCTCACTAGCGCCCCCCCCCGACCACCCCGGGGGGGGGGGCTGCATTCACCAGCAGTCGCTGGGTAGAAAAGGAAAGAGCTGACTCTGATTGGGTAATTAGACTGCTTAACTCTCAGTCTAATATCCATGCTGGCTCCTCTCATGGAGCCATTTTTAATATCGGCCATTTTGTCCTCTTATAGCAGGACACGTCAAACAGCAGCTTTAAAGTAGCTCAACACAGGTGTTACTAATGATATTAACAATGGCCTTTGCTCAGCCATTGTGTTCTCTCTCTCTCTCTCTCTGGTCTATGAACCTCTACGATACCGCTCGTGCTATTAATACTTGTAACGGTGATATTAGCACTCATACCACTGCTGGAAGTAGGAATAGGACCATCACTGCCACAAATATTATCACCCATAGTGCTTCAGGTACTCCCGGATCAATGCTCCTTCAACATCCACACCCAGAATCAGAAAACCGATTACTGGGATACGCACCAGGCAGCAGGCACACACAAAACTTCCCAGAAATGTTCTACTCTCTAGTTTATCCATTACAGTTCAGAGAGAAATATTGTACTTTCTACTCCACTACATTTATTTACAGCTCTAGTTACTAGTTACTTTACAGATCAGGATTTTAGATGCACAACATAGGATGATCTTCTGAAATATTATGCGTTATTATATATTAAACGACCCGCTAGAATGTAAAATCAGGGCTGAAACATTTAGTCGTTTAATCAATTAGTCCGTCGACAGAAATGTTGTTTTGATAACTAATTAATACTTTAATTCATTTTTCATGCAAAAATGCCAAACATTTCATGGTTCCAGCTTCTTGAATGTGAGGATTTGCTCCTTTGTCTTAAATTACAGTAAACTGGATAATGTTGGGGTTGGACTATTGGACTAAACAAGCAATTTAAAGATTTCACTTTTGGCTCTGGGGAACTGAAATGGGCTTTAGTTAGCTAGCTAAAAGCTAGCCAGTTACTGCGTCGTCTTGTTTTTCACCTTTTATGGCGGGTGGCAACCAGCTTTAAGGAGCATCACCTCCACGTACTATGACAAAGCGAGAACGGACAGAATTGGAAATGATTTAAGAGGCACTGCTTATTTACACCATATTATCATATGTGTATGCGTGTTATCAACACAATCAATAATCAGTTTTTAAATATCATGATTATCGTGAATACCGGTACGTCTCGACACCCCTTAATCTAATGATACAATATATAATAATACAACACTCACACCGGCCATTTTTATGCATCGAGTACTTTAGATTCTTTAACTACATTTTGCTAATAATACTTGTATGTAAATTTAGTTAAGTAACATTTTCAATGCTTTCATTACAAGACTTTTTCTTTTAATGCAGTAATATTGCAGTGTGGTTTTGCTACTTTGACTAAAGTAATAAATCTTAGCATTTCCTCCACAACTATGATCAGCAGCAATTTTGATAATCGATTAATAGATTAAGATAGGATTAAGCAAGATGTGAAATTCTGGCTGATTTGCATTCTTTGTGTTGGCGTAATAGACTCCAGTCTATCACTTTTTCGAGACGTCCAAATGAACTAACTGAATGACACTTTGTATTCCTTCCTTTTTAATGCGGTGTGGGTGGTATTGATTGGCCTCATGATCTTTTGACCTTCCCCATGTCGCTGCAACACTGAGGCTTTGCAGCCAGAACCACATTTTTCTTTCGCCTCCGCCTCAGTTCTAAGAAATTATGCTGAAATAACACATGAGCTGCCTAATCTGATATTCATTCCTTTCTTATATAGCCCTGCTTTCCAAAGTTGACTAAGGCCACATTATTTAGGCATTAAGGTAGTGTGATAAGGGAATTAGGCTGGTCATTAATCGTTTACACGTCAAATGCAGCAGAGCAGCTCGGGGAGGTGATTTAGCGAGGCAAAGCCATATAGCCCTTGTTAATCCACCTCTCACATGTTTTAATTGGAAGAGGCTTCCTGGTTAGGAAATTTATGAATGGGTTTAAGGCCATTTCTTCCTTAAAGCCATCATTTATTTCTTATTGTTAATAGGAGCTTTAACACTTTATCCACATGGAGATGTATTTTTCTCGTCTTTCATTCAGCTATTGTCTTTCTGCACTTGCTGTTTAATTGCCACAGTGTTAGTGTAAACCCTGGACTGCTCATAAATACTTCCTAATGCTTCTTTCATTTATCAAACACCTCAGAAATCATGCAATAGAAGAGACGCACAAATGAAAGCAGAGTGTGAAACTGTTATTAGGATAGACTTGGTTTATGTTGTGTATGGCTTATACAGCAGCAATGCAGTTTTCTTTCCCCCCCCCCCTTTTTTTTTGGATTGAGGCCCCATGTTTGGGTCTCCACTTGAATCTCCATGACGACCCAAACAGGGATGAACAGAAAACGGTACTATTGACTTAACCCTCCTAGTGGCCCTAAGCTGCTGCTGCTGCAGTGCCAGCATTGTGCATGATGATTTTTTTTTTGCCCTCAAATCTTCCAAAGGTCAGAGTATTAATCCTCTGAATAAACCTTGTTTTGAACAGGGCTGTGCCCAGGCCACACAAGAGAGAGACGCAAGGCACAGAAACATGGCTGTGATGGACACTTAATTGTATATTAATATGTGATGGAGTGGGAAGAATTGCCTTTTAGGAGCCACATAAACAAAGAATGCAGGAGGTTTCCTGTCACCTGCTTTTATTCCAGCTTTGTACTTCCATTCTTATTTTTCACCAGCCTCTGATGTGAAAGGATTTGGCACTAAGATGCACGCAAGGGGAGGGGGGAAAAAAAAATCCTGAAAAGTGGATCAAAAAAGTAAATGAAAAATAATGTCATATTACGGAAAATATGAGAGGCTAATTTGTGCCGACTTTTTGCTAATTTTGTTCTCGCCGCAGAAAGAGGAGCCGTCACCTGCTCGGCGCCACAGCGCTGACAGTGCCAGTGATCCATGAAATAAGCTGCCGCTGGCTTTGTTCAGATAAGAATGAACAAATCTGCACAATGTACTGCTCTCGGAATCTCATTTTCATACTTGCATGCAGGCTAAAAGAAATAAGCTGTTTGCAGGCTTGATTAATCAGACATTTGAGCGTTTTTTTTTTGTCTTTTTGATCTGCTCTGTCTCCTAGGTAACTTGGTTGACATTAATGTTGAGCCTCAGTAAAGACAATCAGGGATTGTAGACTAAACTGATAAAAAAAAAAAAAAAGGAAAAAAACCTAAAGACCTTTAATGCTTTAAATATAGTAAATGCTATGTTGTGAATTTAAAAGAAGGGGGAAATGAGGGGCATGGAAGTGGGTTTTAATTTTGCTCTTGGAATGTTTGGGAAGGCGTGTTTTCAAGATCTTTTGCATTTCAAATAGAACCCCACAGGAGAGCAGGGTAATGTGGGTAATCCTGGTGTAGAAAAAAAAAAAGAAAAGTCTCCGTCCTTAAATCTCCAAATGAAACCGTTTAGCATCATGCAGTTTCATTTGATTTGCCCCCAGAATGCAAACACAGAGAGCAGGAGCTGTTCTCAGATTTGTCAACAATTTAATAAACGTCTGGTTTATAATCTCTGCGTGCATCGCACACACTCAAAAGCATTTAGCACCCACAACACTCCCAACAAGTAGCAGGGAAAACCCTAGTGTGGTTTTATCTGCTCGCAAATCTACTGCAAATGTAAAAGCAATCACCCGTTATAACTCTCTTTAAGAGGAGAAAACATGGTTTGAGGAATTTAAAACCTATAAAATGGCAAAGAACTGGAGAACTGTCATAGTATGTACGCTTCAGGCTGTGCAGACGCTTTCACAAATCTTCCAGTGACTGTATAGATGAATGCCTTGAGGGCCCAGCCAGAGCCCAGTACTTGCAGCCAGCCGAAGCCCTTATCTTAAATCCAAGCAAAGTACCATTAATCTTTTTGAAAGACCTTTATGGCTTTTAATGTATCCCAAATTAGAACATTTTACACCCTTGGTTCCTGAAATATGGTGATAAAAAGCCTTTAGAGTTTAATTTTTCCTGCCTGCTCGCTCTGACCTGCTTAATCCCAGCATGCATTAGGAGATATTTTAGTTTCAGTCTTTCTAATAAAGTTTATCCCACTTAATTATAATTGTATTTTTTTTTTCTTGCAGGTCTTTTTTTTTTTCTTTTTTTTTTTTTTTCCAAGTGGCGCCGTGGTGGCACATTTCTTCATTACCTTAAGACTTTCTTTCCCCCCTGATTGTACTCTGAATATTACATAGAATTACCCAAAGGTTTGGTGAAATTGTTCCAAGTTGTTTATCGAAGTTCGCCTTTGCTTGAATAATAAACCTATCTCAGGAGTGACAGAGGAGGCAGGATTTTTCTCTTTGTTTTCCCGTGCTTCTGTGTGACTGGGGTTATTGGGATTATTCTGCTTCACAATACATACGTCTTCCCTGGGATTTGAATGTTTGCTTCTTGCTGTCACGGTCATTCTCTTCACTTCTGATTTCAGGGACTGCCTGCAGTACTCCAAACAGAAAAGTCTTTTACGCTGGTGAAAAATGCCATCGCGACGTTTTTGAGACGGAGGAAAAATGGCGAAACGCTGAACGTTGTTTCTCATTGTTTATTTATTCGGTTATTTCATTTGCACATTAAATAAGGGGGGGAAAAAAATACAGAAATGAAAAAGAAACAATGTGCAGGAGAGACTATGAGCCAAGAGTTTTAAATATGACTTCCTCTTAAAGCGCCTCAAACAAAAAGGCAAAATATATTAGAATAATTGTAAAACACACACACACAGATATACACTCACACACATATTCACCAGCAACACTTTGGGAGCGCTGTTATTTATAATGAATCTCTTTACCTTTATTTTTCACCGGAGATACAGTATTTCCAACATGTTGGGTGTTGCAGATTATAAACAGCGTGTGGGGTTGAATTTCTGAAGACAAACACAAGAAGCGCTTCAGAAATCTCAACCGTGACTACGTATTGTTTCCATTATTGATTAACCTGCCAACTGTTAACAACACGGGGGAAATGGCCATCACGTTTTCCAAGGTGACGTCTTCAAATGGCTTGTTTTGACTGTCCAAAACCCCAAATATATTCCATTTACTATTCCACTTTTCGTTTAAGGACCTAAACGATAAGTTCCTTATCAACCGTTTCTGTCGATAAACCAAGTGAGTAATAGTTCCAGCTTTAATGTCCGTTTCCGAAACAGGAAACTTAATTTTAAAACCACCAGATGTCTTGAGGAGAAGAATCGGTTATTGGTGCAAAAGTATTATTTCAGTTGGAGGGAAAAAAGAGCCAACAGTTAACCACTTTCTTAGTCTTTTCGAGATGCAGTGAAAACAAAGCCAAATATATTCAGTCATTACCTCATTATATGTTGCGGATATTCTTCAAACGCCTGTTCTGTCTTTTAATTGCATTTTCACATTGTGCTGGTGCTTCGTCTTGTTGCATCATGTTTAACTTATTGATTTTGAGGTAGATGTCACGTTTTTGTGACATACTGTATGTTATACGCTATCACCAGTCCTAATGTCTTGTAAGATTTGTTCAATTCTAGGATAGTAGGACAGTATTCATGTGTTCAGCTCAATAGGGGTTTTGCTGTCTTGTGGAGGAGGCGGCATAGGGAAGCGGAGACACGGACGAGAAGCCCCCCCCTGACACATCAGTCAGAAAGCGTTTTCTCGCCGCAGACTGATTTCCATTCTCTAATGGGCCTCTCCTCTGTCTGCCTCTATACAGCTGGCTGTGAATATCGCTCAAGCCGCTGATTGCCGTGACTTTGTGCAACGCAAACAGGAAGAGGAAGCTTTGAGGGCAGCGCAGAAAAGGAAGAAGGAAATAGCCTGGGGGTACGACGTCTGTCTCTGTCCTCGTGTTTATTTTTGCCATCGTATCTGCCATGTGTGACACTCTGGGCTCAAGTACAGTTGCGATAGAGCTACTGAAACCTGCATTAGCTGCACTTCGAATTATTACTCATGCAGAGATTGAAGTTGACAGCTAAAATGTATTCATAAAGGGTTCAGTAATTTAATGTTTTTCTGTGTTGCAGGTTTGAGGCTAAAAAACGATGGGAAACCAAAAGCAACATGGGCTTCATGTGACAAACGTGGAGGAAAAGGAGCGAGACTGTGATATATTTTATTTTTTTTAAAGTTAATTTGATAAAAGTGTTTTTTATGGCGGACTGATCCTGTTTCTTTTTATTCTCTTTGTATATTTTGAAGACTTTGCAACAGCAGAGTGTGGGTGGTTGGGGGGGGGGGGGGAAGGCCAACAGTTGGTTTTGGAAAAAACCAAACCAGAGACTGTCCCTTTTACCCAACTAAATGTTTTAAAGGAACCGGCCCAGGACTTGCCGCCACCCGAAC
>CM022471.1:21141342-21181368 GCA_011952105.1 Coreoperca whiteheadi
CCCCCCACCCCCCTCAAATTAAATCTGGTGTACATTACTGGATGATGCGTTTATTTATTGCAGTAAAGTGGGTTAATCATGAAGGCGCTCCTTTCTTCTTCCGAGGAAGAGAAAGGAAAGATTAGGGCCCTAATGCAATGTACAGGATAATGTGCGATAGGATTTGGGAGTAGAAAATGAAATTTGGCTGCTGTAAACAGTTGTGAGCAGTTGTAAACTGGAAGTTGAGTGAACGTTTTGGGGAGGGCGGGTGGGGGGGGGGCATGAAACAGAGGCTTTGCTGTTGGCCCTCACCCATGCTGGGAGACATGCTATTGTATCTCAGCCCAAACAAGAGGCACGCGCTGTTTCGCGAAGCCTACACTCGCCGCTCATTGTGTGACGAGCTCTCCTCAGCATCTGTACACTCGTCCAAAACCGTCGATTCCTCTCGCTGTTACTTTGATCTTTTTTGATCTGTAGCGTTTGCCTCCGCAGCTTCTGAAACGCTCATTCAGATTCCAGGAAGTGTTAATTGCAAACAGCATGCAAAAAAGCACGAGAATCATAATTGCTTTTATTCATAATGCTCGCTTATATACTTCTTTCGACCACAGAAAATTATTGCTTTGCTTCAAGGTAATGAGAATTAAAATTAATCTACCTAAGTTGTTTGCCTTTGCACATATTTGGGCACGTTGTCCCCTGGTGAGGAGCAGTATTCTCATAGCTTTGCTGTGTCGGCTGAATCAGTGCGAGGAAAAATTAACTAAACATCAGAAATAAAAGTTTGGAGGCAATTGTGATACAAAACACCTGAGCTGAAGAAACATGAGTATAAAAACATGAAAAATCATGCTTTTTGTATCATTTTACATTCGAGTGAATCGCATGACTGTGTGCCTGAGAAGCTGTGAGTTGGTGAGAATTGGTGCTAATTAAACTATTAATTATCTCTGTAATGAGACGCGAGTTTAAACTGTGTTAAGCACATCAAAGTACGACATGGGATTTCTTCATCTTTGATGAAAATATATCTTGACTGAGGAGTGAGGAAACCTCAGAGATGCCTTATTAACAGGCCAGAAATGACGGATTTTAGGGCCTTCGAAAGTTTTGGGGTAGCAACGTACTGGTTTAATAGTCAGTTTTATTGACAGAGAATTTCTGGATGCAGGCGTTTTGGGTATTTCATTAACATTGCGCCGCTTGTCAGAAATAAGAACTTTTCGAGAAGGTTGTATTATGTTTAACATCGCAGTGGAAGAACCTGCAAGAACATTTAAAAACAAAAGGCAAAAAGCATCTGTGAATATAATATGTTTTCCATATTTAAACATGTCTTTAAAGCTGGTACAGTAGTTTTCAGTGAACATGACCAGCGCCGATCCAAGAGCAGCGCAGCACCGTATCAATAGCATCTCACTTTATTAATCTCTTGGAACACAGGATAATGCCTTGAGCAGAGGATGATTCTCCTTTTAAGCTGGAAAATCCACTTTCCCCTCTCGTCATGTTGAAGGAGCTGTTTTCAATAGTCTGTTACTGGAGGCCAATCTTAGCCCCTGACCTAGGCTGATTTGTTGTGAAACGCGGAGACAAATTCCTCGGGAACATGTCGAACCACTTCTAGGAAAAGTGTTCGTAGGGGTAAAGAACAAAACAACAACAATCCCATTAAATGGTTGGGAAGCGGCTGTTGAATGGAAGGGAACATGTGTTGCTGGTAACAAGACAACAGGCACTATCACTCGCTGCTATCGCCGGCTAGAAGAGGATTAACTCAACGGCGAGATCTCCGAGATGCAGCTGATAAAAGCAAGCAATGCTCAAAACACCTCAGACCTAACACAAAGTGTAGATCAGACTTGGTAACGGTGCTTTGTTTGTGTATTATTCCGGTTTCTGATCAAAGGTTTACTGCAGTGTTGTGCTTTATCGTGTAACTACAACTTGTTACACTCGCTCTCATTGGTGTTTTCCCTGTGTAAAAACGTTAAATCAATATTAAGTACATATAATATTTTACCTTCTTGAGGGCACCGGAGCTATTCCCCTTGTTCCCAAAGCTACAGTACGGTGACAAAACACAATGACATCAGATTAAGCATGTTAACAAAATAGAAAACACAATAACATTTGTGAAAACACAACAATAGAGGAAACACACTTTAGAAAACACTTGAACCGTTCAGAAAACACATTACCTAACCATTTAATGTTTCATTACCAAACTGTGAAACATTGTTGTGTTTTTATGGATGTGCTTCGTCCAATACTGTTGTTGCCCCCTTCTTAAAGTAACGCACTGTGGGAGCGACAGGCCGTGTGGACGGTGACATATTCCTTGGCTGATTTAATGACCTCTTTAATTCGGGCATGTCCGCAGCCCTCTCAGATGTTGTGCCGTTTTAATTAATCACCGCTTTTGAAAAAGGCCACCGGGTTGTTTAATGGGTCATGTTTGTCAAGATGCACAGAACTTTAGCACCCAGGACATGCCATTTATTCGGCGCTACAGTCTTCCTGCGATTATGGGTGTCACAGTTGATAATTAGAGAAAGAATTGATTTATCTGAAAGCCAAAATGAACCTCTGCGGTGGGAGGAAATTAGTTGGACAGTGTTTGGATGAGCGGGTGTTTACACTGCAGCGTGGCGGTGTGGGAACACTTTACCACTCCACTGTTAACTGAAGCAACGTGCACACACTTACTGCTGTTTCTGGACGGGAGAGTCCGGAGACTTTTGATGTGACATCTGGAGCCGCAACTGGATATTTTCAGTAACGACAAAACGTCATGTGAAATTATGAATGTACTGTTTCACTCTGCAGGCTTTTGTCACATGATAAGCAGAGGTTATGGTTCCAATTTTCAGGCAGCAAAGTACAAAGTACTTTACACAGTTTCCCCACACTGTGGGAATTAGGTCAAGCTAACATTTACAATTTGATAAAGACTGTTTAAATGCACTTCCTCCATTATTAAATCCCATACAGTATAATGTGGGTTACTTATATACCCTCTTAATTGTTTCTCAGTTTGATACTGCTTGGAAAGCATCTATTTTATCATTTAGCATAACTTATAGAACAAAAAACGAACAAAAATGAACTTTCAATTAATTTGTTCTTTTGCTATCGCGAAATAAAAACATTCCCAAGCAAAATATGCTGAGCATGCATTCATTATGCATTCATCCTCACTCTGCAAACCACATACTGCATTTTATCTGAATGAATTATTAACCAAGCTAATGAATATTTCATTTTTCTTTATGGAACCATTTAACAATCCCAACAGAGGTAATGACATCTTGAGCAGTGCCAAGTACCTGAAGAGGGAGGAGAGAATATCATTCATCTGGCCAACCGGGTTAAGTTGCGCGACACATGGGGATATATTAAGATGTTGAGGCTATTATTGTAGTCCGTATAACAATGAATGTGTTAATTTAACATTTCCCCTTTTGTTATAGTGTATAAACATCACCTTACTGTATAACTTCCACTCACCTGGCTTTACGTCCACACACACGCGGATCTGAAATGTCATTGTATCTCAAGAACGGACACAGCACGATCGAGAGCAGCCGGGGGGGTGAATTTAACGGTGTAATTAATATTACCTTGATTTGTCCCAGGAAAGACCTCAGTAAGTCTGGCTTGTGTGGTAATGTATTGCTGAGTTCCTATGAAGAACACTTGTCTACTGTGGAGCAGGTAATTACAAAAACACTGGCTTGATTAGGAGCGGGACGAAACTGCGCCAGACTTGTTATTGATCAATTAATACTGGTAATACTGTAGTAATACTGCAACAAGACAGTGGCAGTTCAAAGTACATTGAATTAACCTTTACATGCTGCCCGCATTATAATCAGTAGTTTTTTGTTAATAATAGAAATGCCTGTATTCGTACATTTGCACAAGATGCTGAATTAAACACATGAATTGTTAAAGATTTGTAATGTTTATTTGTCCTTTTGAACCCATTTTGAAAGAAAAGACTGAGACACATTTGCATTTTCGACAAACATTGCCCACCAGGAATTCTGTGCTTTACACAATTGTTTCCTTCACGCCCACTTTTAGTTTGAACTTGGGCCTGTCTGGTTCTCTCCTGTGCCTGGGTTGTGTAGGGGGGGCAGTTATTTCTTCATGTGCAGTCTGACATGCTCCTGAGGCTGAGGAAACACTGTGGTCACAAAGTGATAGCCTGGGTTGCCTTCATTTGAGATATCGAAATTCTAAATCTGTCCTAGCTCAGCTACAACGCTCCATTTACACATTTACAACAACTACTGTGCAGCTATGTGAGTGAGCTGGAAAGTAGGCTACTATGTACTGGGTAATCGCAGATACGTTTTAACATAATTGTAAACAATGTGTGAACGGTATGTAAAACAGCTATCTATTTCATTTTTATGAAATAAATAACAAAGATAATATTCACATGTATCAAGCGTAGGGTAGTGATCATGTTTGACCCACCCATGTATCTAAGGGTTAAGAACCTTTGTAACATTACACATTGGCGACAACATTTTTTTTTTCTTTGAATGTGAATATAATTTTCACCCGATCACTTTCCATCATCTTATAGCTTTAACACCGATCTAAGCTTCCGTGTTGACGCCAAATCTGCATTCACACACTGCTGTCTGAGTGGTGCTGTCCTTTGTAAGCACTGTTGCCATGCTGCAAGGTTTTCTAACAGTCAGGGATGGCCCGATGAGCGGGGAAGCAATTTGTGTCCAAACCCCAAGAAACTCCAAACTCTCCGAAGTAATTCCCTCTATTCCGACTCCTTAAAACCTTGTCTTGACGCAAACAATAGCAACGCTTTGTAAAAGTGACTCTAAAACCTCTGCCAAGCATAATTTATCATTTGAATGACAATAGACCACTTAGCACTGCTTAAATTATTTCGGTGCTCTATCTGCTACTTGACTGTCTTTGCGTTGTAACAGCGGACGATCATTAACGCCACAGGGCGATGTGGTGCTCGCTTATCTCGGACTCGGTCCTCAGAGTTTACTTTAGATAGAAACTGCTCGGCCATGACAGCAACAACTTCGTTTTTATTCCAAGACAAAGTCTAAGTCATGACTTGTGAGATTCAAGTGTAACAGAGTGAGCACTGCAGAAAGTGAAATTATTCTTTCATAGTATAGTTTTGTCATGTGAGAGGCTTCGTATGATTCATTTATCTTAAATGTTTTGAAATGGGCAGGGGCAAAAAAAAAAAAACAGTGGCGAGGGGAAGTTAAAGAGAAGTTTTCGAAGTTAAAATTTCCAACTGGAAAGAAAATGCACTTTGAAAAAACAAAACTGAATAACGCTAAAATTTGTAAAAGAACGGTTGCGCTTTTTCGTAAGAACACTTATTTGCTTTCTTGCACAGAGTTAGATGAGAAGATCAACACCACTCTCACATCTGTGCACTAAATATGTTAGCTAAGCTATGCAACAAGACTGGAAGCAGGAGGAAACAGTTAACCTGGCTATCTTTGACAGTAACAATATCCTGAAGCTCAATAATTATCTCATTTGATCAAAGTCTAAAAATGACGAGCTGCGGTTTTACAGAGGGTTATGTGCTGGTCTATTTCTTGGCCGGTCACTGGGTTTTCCTGTAGTTTCCACTGGTTGCCTCACGGTGACGACAAGTCTCCAGGAAAATCACTGTTGTTTAGTGAGTCTTAGTGGTGCTGGGTACCTTTGACCGAGGTCAGGCTAGCTCCTGCCCCTGCTTCCAGTCTTACTGCTCAGCTAAGCTAACTGCCTCTGTGCTCCAGCTTCATATTTAATGCACAGACATGAGAGTGGTATCAATCATCTCATATAACTTTTGGCAAGAAAGCAA
Organism: Coreoperca whiteheadi; assembly: GCA_011952105.1. Classification (NCBI taxonomy): domain Eukaryota; kingdom Metazoa; phylum Chordata; class Actinopteri; order Centrarchiformes; family Sinipercidae; genus Coreoperca; species Coreoperca whiteheadi. The sequence goes on from CM022471.1 coordinate 21,147,191, forward strand.
ACACGTGTATTTCTCAAAGTGTCTATTCCTTTAAAAGGGAAATTTCAAACCCATAATATTGTAAAATATGTGTGTGTATATATATACATATATATATTTGATTGCTTATTGTTGATCAAACTGAGAGTATTAAGAAACTACAATGTTTCGTATGTGCTGTAACAATCATCTAAACAAAGTCTAATTTAAAGTTCTCACCATAATCTGACCCAATAGTAAGTATCATGTTCCACAGCAGGCAGGTACCAAATTCCTGCACCGTGTGGCTTTGTGGCCCATCGTTCCCGTCTTGTTCTCCATACAGTGATAACTGCCGTAATGAGATTTGCCATTAAGAAAGAAAAGAAGGAAAAAGACCCCAGCCATCTGTATAGCTCACCATGTTAAAAGGCTGAATGCTATCAAGCCAGAATTCAATCGCTGAATTATACCCTCTTTGTGTGCGTCGGGCTAGTGAGTACCTCACACTATATTCATTTCAAAAAGGCCTCAATTTAATTAGTTCTCATATGTTGAAAAATTCATGAATTTTTCTGCAATTCCCGCTGCCATTGTTGGGAGTGACTTAAGTGGTGGCGTTAGGCTTTCGGGCAGTTTGGAAGGAAAAATAGCCCCCCACCAAAAAGAAACAACTGTTTATGTAAATAGACACTGCGTGTTTACTTGGTGGAAGAAAGCGAGGGCCCTGAACAGAGTGCTAAGCTTAGCGTGGCTCTGCCAAAGGGGACCTCTCACCATCAACTTCAGTCTTATTAAACTGATTACCAACTCCAGCTAATTAATCAGAGACAGTGCCCTTTCTTGTCATGCAGGGAGGGAGCTCTGTGTGTCTCACAGAGTTCCTCTCTCACCGCCTCCCCTCCCATCTGCTCGCCTCTGTTCCCCCCTTTCTCCCTTTTCTTTTTCCAGCTTTGATTGAAGTAGGGGAATGGTAATTTTCATGCATCATCAGGGCCGGCAGGATGGGAGGACAAGTAGTAATTACCTTAAACAAACAAGGCCGAGATTGCTTGAGAAGCTACCTCTTTATTCAAGCTCGCGAAATAAGAAAACAGACTGAGCGCATAATGGTTTCAAAAACACATTTTACAGGCCATTTTGTTCTTTGTGTTCGATACGGTTTTCATCTGAGATAAAGAGTCATCCCAAAAATATTTGAGTTGAAAGCCATTTTATTAGCAGTAGTAGTCTGGTTCAGGTGCTATAACGTTGAAGGTTCAGTGCTTTTCAAACGTTATTTCACAGCCTATGTAGGTAGCATGTCCTGCAGAACCAAAATGCAAAGGGATGCCACCGTTAACTCGGACGATCAAGTAACCTAATTTTAGGGTGGCATATGTAGGTGCCACACATGGGTAATGATAATCTTCTCAAGATCTTACTTCAGGTCTGGACACTGGTTAAAACAGATATTAAACATGTTGCTTTGCCCTGAAAACTGAAAAGTCAGTCCTGTGTTGTTGTTCTTTGAGCTCCGACTTTGGACTTTCTCAGGTCAGTATGTTCAAAGGTGCCAGTATTTTGTGCTGACGAATAGCGTTTAGATCCGTATGGGAAACCAAAACTCTCCATTTACCCCAGACTTGTTAATTTGCTTTTGTGTTAGCAGCTCGTTTAGCATTGCACTGTGACCAACCACCAGAATTACTGGGTGGAAAAAGTGAGGAACAAAACCATAGGAGAACTGTACTAGATGGATAAATACAATGTGCAAAGAAAGGCTTTTGCAGTACGGTTGCTACAAATGATCTTCTTTTCATTATCGATTAATCTGTGTAATTTTTTAATTAAGTGATTACTTATTTAGTATATAACATTTCTGAAAGTATTACCAAAAAAATGTGTGGTATGTACAAATACTTAAGGTGATATTTAACAAAGACAGGCAGGAAATCCTCGCATTTGAGAAGCTGAAAACAGAATGATTGGCACTTTTTCTTGATAAATGATTAATCAGTAAACAAACTAGCCAACTTACTAATCGGTTAAACATTTCAAAACTACTGCATGGAGGTTGATATCAGCAGGAAGCAAATCGATTAAATCTGTTACGGATGCATTTTGAAGTCAAAAATAATTACTGCTGGTTGCCAGCTGGTTGTAAACTGCATAACTCAAACAAACCTTAATTGGACATTCATTAAGACAGGCCAGGCATGTAAACATAGCTGATGTGTTTAGCCCCTGCTTTGCACCGTGCATCCAGTCTTTTATTCCTGGAGTGCTTCTTTAACTGCTAAATCTCAAGAGTTCAGGCTTCCCCCGATCGCTCCTCCCTCCACTCACACTTCCCCCACAAGCTCGAAAGTGGACCGTTTTATTGCTTTTATTGCTTCTTACAGACATTTACGGGTTTATGTGCGACTGTTTCTCACTTCAGTGACCTCTGCGTCAGTGTTGCATGTTTTCTCACGTGTTCTAATTGCCTTTTAATGGTTTACTTAACGACGTTAATTGTTAATTGCAGTTTGCTGTTTCATAACTGGTCCATATGTGTGTACGTGTTTGCTGAACTACCCTCCTCTTTAGACAGTTCTGTTTTCCGATACTTCTCTGTCTCTGGCCATTCCCCCATTTCCTATCAAGAGGTGTTTTGCCCAAATAAGAAACATTTTTATTGACTAAATGAAAGGTAAAATAACAGATTTATTACCCACTAAAGGCCAGCATAGAGCAGGGTGCAGTGAGTGCGAGTATCCAGTCTGAAGATGTTCTTTGTGTGGGAACGGAGCTTGAGAAGCTCAGATCCCCATTCTCCCAACTCACACTTCCTGCTGTTCTGTCTGATTGTGCCGTCTTTGTCTTAGGCTGATGCGCTCGCCTCCTCCTCTAGAGATGCTAATGCGTGCCCTTTTTTTCTCCTGCAATCTCACCAAATGCCGAGTGTAACTGGTGCCCCTATTGCTCCTAATTAATGCGTGATTAAAGAGTGAAATAAGGGATTCTACCAGTGATTTGTTTTTTCAAGGAGTAAGAAATTAATCCCCTTTGGATCTTGCAGAATCATTTAAGGATTCTCCTTGTTCTGTTTATCAAATAAACCAAGTAATTAGAGACTTTAGATAAGTAGGCTAAATTGATGCCCGCCCTATGTCTTCCCAAGCTAGTGTTCGCTGATAGAAACAGCTGTGTTGCTCTGGTAATGTGCAGCATTATACTTGTCCAATAACAATGCCCTTTGTGTTTGGTAGTCGTGTAATTACGCCGGGGAGCCTCCTTGACCTTGGTAAGCACCTCTATCTTACTTGAGGATCAGTGTATTTCATTTCCTAACCCACAAAGATACATCACAAGGGAGTTTACTGACATCCCCATGAATGTAATTCAGAGTACAGACTACATTACTGGCAATGCACGATTGCGTAGTATGCAATAGTGCAGTTATCCAGGCTGATGATACACGCACTGCCTCTGGCTATTTAACAGCGTAATCCTCAGCTAACTTATTGTAGCTCTACTGTATCAGGAGTGGCAGCAGTGTGATTTTTATTACTTTCACCTGAGTGCCCAGGGGAGGTATCTTATCTCCCCCACTTGGTTTTATGCAGGTTGGTTTTGAAAGGTCTTCAAATGTTGGGAAATTTGAATAGGCTGCATGTCTGACCAGGTACCACATGAGGTGACTTCACTTCGCTCCTTTGCCCCCCCCCCCCCCAACCATTTCTGGTGTTGCATCAGTGTTTCCAACACTGCACCTGCAGCAAGTGTCCATTCTGAGACCTCAAACAGACACTTTGAAGTCAAGCAGGGCCAGGCTCTTTAAGTGACTTCGTCTTGTCCAGGATGAAAGGGAAAATGTTAGATTTCTGCATCACAAACAAAGGTTGGGGAAGTCTGTACCGTTTTTCTGCTTTTATTTTGAGTTATTGCTGTATGAGTAATAGTCAACGGAACCCCGCAGGTGTCAGGAATTTTAGGAGGAGTCATTATTTTGTAGAATGTGCACAAATTAGAAATTTGTACCCCTGACTTGCTATTTTGTGGGCATGAATTAGTCATTTGTGCTCTTCATTACTGTCATCGTACTGTAACAGTCGTTACTGGGGTTATAAATTGTTGTATTAGCAGCAGGCTAGCTCTTGGACCTTGCCTATTGATTTGCCTACAAATACTGAGTTAATTGCTTCATATTAATTGTTAGGTTTTTAGTGCATTCATTGCATTTGTCCTTGTCCCCTCAACACTCTACTAATACTAATACAGGTTTAAAACTACACTGGATATAGTTTTCAGCAACACTCTCCAGCTTTGGCTCAGTCAGTTAGGTGCCCATATGCTACTGTGTAGCCCAATGCAGTGCAAACTAAACACTGAACACAGGCTATAGAGTGTTGCAGGAATGAATCCTAAAACCCAGAAACGAGTTAGCATTTTAGCAGTTCTGGTTCCCTCGTCTCGAAGTCAATGGGTTTGAAATAAGGTCTGTGGTTAACACACGCTTAAGAGGTTTTCACATGAAATTCTACAACATAAAATATATCAGTAAAAACCTCACTCTTGCTTTTACGTGTCTTATAAAAGGCGGTTGCTAAAGTGGCTAAATGGGACTACAGAGGTTGTTCGGAGACATTGAACCTCATCACGCCGAACACGGAAACTCATCTACTCACAAGTCGGCCTTTGCAGCCTCGTTGTGTCAAGTTTGTGTGACCTATTACACATCCATGGTTTATACATGCGCTCCTGCCAGGTATTCTAGGTCCCGCGAAGAGGGAAAGCGTTTTGTAGAAGAGGTCCAGTGAGCGCGCAAAATCACATGACAAGTTGGAAGCTTAGTGGTGGTGACGCGGTGTAGCACGTTTATAGCCTAACGTTAGGTTTTTACTTCTGGCGATAGCAGAAGTAAAGCATAAAAGTGGCGTTTATTTGTTAAGATTATCTTGGTGAACAGAACGCGTGTCAAGCTTTTTTTGCCACATAGCTTATAAGTCGAATGGATGTTTGCACGGTTTATTATTTCAAGAATGAGTTAAAGGTGCCCTGTGGAGTTTTTCTGTAAACAATCAAAGGTTAGGTTTATAATCAGTGTTACTCACCAAAACGTATCCTTGTACGCGTGCACGATGCAAACAAAACTAGTACCCACTCTTAAAGACATTGCTAGTGGTCAAAAAGGTTGTTTCACAAACCTGCCTCAAATGTAAATGCGTTAGCTGTTAAAAATGTGCATAATTAGCACCTAAAGCAAACTAACTCTACTGTCCAGTTACCTTGTTGGCTTGCGATTATCTGGTGTGCTTCCATCATCTTATTGCTCTTTTGAAGTAGTTTAGAAATAAGTTTGTGTATCATTCTTGGAAAGATTTGTGAAATATTCGAGATTTATTATAGTATTACAACCAAGCCAATAATCTCATGAGTAGATTAAACATTTACTGTATATATACAAAATATACACGTTATACTGATTTTGAGTAGGCGGATGAGATCACTGCATGATGCTTTTAGTCGGTCATGTTTACCTGTTCTGTTCACTGTACTGTGCACTTGTCTTTCTTATCCTTCTTCTCTCTCTTTCTATTTCACTGACTTCTTATTCCCTCCTTTCCCTGGGCACACGGTCTGTCTGTGTTCTTTATTCTTCTATGGCAGCCCTAGCGCTGAGCCTTCCTCTAATTAGATCAGGAATTATGGTATGGATTAGGTGATGGAGGGACATGCCAGTTCTTCTGACCATGGTAGCTATTTCAAGTCATCATTTCAAAGTTATGTGCTTAATGCCTTTTTCCCCCCTCCCCTTCTTGCTTTGCATTATAACACAGCTGCAGGAAGAGTGACAAACACTGTTAATCTCTTGTTTGCTGGCAGTCCATTACAAAGGGGTAAAGCAGGATTTTTCTCCAGCACTGTAAACACTCAAAATTCAGCATTGTCCATTACCTCTTAAACACAGCTGATAACAAGCATCATTAATTAAACTGTGGGAGTAAGTGGGGTTACATAAATTGAAATTAATAATCGGGCGCAAACAGAAATAGAATGCATGTTTCCGAATTGTTTCCTCGGAAACTCCCAAATGTAGCTACGTAGATTAAGAAGGTTTGGCTCCTGTTTCGCTTGTGATGTTTCCACCAATCCTAGGGACAGGTTTAGTCATGGAGTGCTCTTTTAATTTGTTTGCCACATTCTCACATTTTCCCCGAAAAAAATGATCAAGTAGGCATTTAATTACTTTAAGAAAATAAATCACTTCCCATAGCTATTGTGTTGCTGCCAAGTCTATTGCGCATAAGCTGCAAAGAACATGAAATATTTCACCACTTGTACTTGAAATACCCACTGTCGAGTCAATTTGGGGAAGACAATGGCGGGAAATGTTGACTCCAGTTTGTAGTTAGGGAGAAGGTACAGCCTGTAATGGCAAACAATGTAATGGAGAATAATCACAGGGGGCTGATAGACAATCGATATGCATAAGATGCTCATTGTTGGCAATTATGTCATATCTAATTATGTCGTAATAGCTGGATTCCTGTGTGTAATCACCAAGCATCAGTAAGAGGTGTAAATGTCTGAGGCATGATACAAATCAAGACTAGCATGTTGTGCTCAGATTGCAGACGTTACATGAAACACCAGCAAGCCCTCAGAGGACTTCAGCAGCCTGTAGCTCTGTTGTCAGGGACAATCAAGTCAAGACATGCCCATCTACATGTGACAGTAGGGGAGAAAGGAACTGTAGCTCCAAATGTTTTTTGAATTGAATTAACTTTGTGCATTTGAGGGGAGAATTTAATCATTGGACATGAATAAAAATCCATAACGTACATCCAATTTGTGCACAGATTTTACAGGTGAACAATGGCTGCGACTCCCATGAGGGACACGCTGGCACTGCAGGCGACTGAAATCACTCTCATGTATAAAGAACAGCCACACTGGGCCGTAATTTCACCTCTGGGTAAACACCAATCCACCTGATGAAGACTGATAATCAAAATCTGACAGAAATCTCCAAAACTCCCAAAAGGTGACACCAAATCCCTTGTGCGACAAATTGAGCGATGGGTTGGACAAACATCTGCCAAAAGCCACAGTTGAAATCCATATGGCTGGGAGTTAATTGGCGCGCGCATGCCCGGGCTTGACGTTTGCGTGGATACATCACAGCCTGTGTGGGTGGGCAGAGGTGGCTGGAGGTTTGAGGTCGAGCCTTGGTCCCCCCTGTACCGTTTCACATGGGTGTCCTGGAGCTTATCTGGGGGGGGGGGGGGGGGTTGTTCTTGGGGCTCTTCCTGCAAATGGCATGTTAAATGTCTCATTAACGGCGGTGACCTCAGTCTAATCTATTGCCCATTTCCTTACGGGGAGAAGTACTGTGGCCGTGTGACTAATCAGTCAGACATGAAGTGATTTTTTTTTTTATTTTAAAGGTCTTTCCGTGTAGGTTTTTGTTTTGTCATTTTGTAATTTCAATCAGTAATCAGACATAACAAGTGAGTGAAGAGGGATCCCTGGTGAGTTTGGCAGGTTTGCTGAAGCCTCAGTAATAAAGAGTCACAGTTTTTCCCCCTCAGGTCCTTCCCACATTGGAAAGGCTTGATTCATTAGGACAGCAGGTCTCTTGAGGGAAATCTCAAGGGTCTTCTAACCATACAAGTGACTGGGATAACATGCAAAAACACTCAGAGAGAGGGAGGAAAAACCTCCCTGTCCTTCACTGTAGCACAAGACTACAATGACATCATTTGCATGTTGTTTTTTTTTACGTCTTTTCACATTCATTCACGGCAAAACACGAGTTCTCCCCGTCAACAAATTGCCAAAAGCACTCCACCCCCACCAGACATGGGAATTTCCATTAAAGGCGTTTGAGTCAGAAACGGCGTACAAATAAATGACGCGCTCCTGGGAAATCACGGCAACAAGCAGATACATGTTAAAACTCAGGAGAGGCTTCTCATTTGAGCTGGAGAGGGCTTCCCAAAATCCAGATGTGGTGGAAGCGCAGAAGGGGCTCAGGCCTCCTCACCAGTAATGAAGCAATTAGACAGACAATTATGAACACCTGTGACGCTGATTGGCACCATGCGCCTCCATCTCCTTCCGCGGTGCTAAAGACGCCTGAATGTTGCTAAAGTTAACCTCTAACAAGGCCTGTAATGACGACGAGGGCCAAAACACACCACACTGATGCACACACACACACACTCACACACACACACACACTCACAGGAGGTTCGCATTAAGAAGACGGGCTCATCCCACACAGCCGGTTGCGTCATGTATTATTGAAACCAGCCCTTGTATAAACACAACTCCAATAAATTGGGGTCTCAATTTTTCTGATTCATTAAGGTTAATGCAGTTTTAATTAGTGCTTGATTTGAAGCCTATTAGATGCAATTTATAAGCCCTTTTCGAGGACCTGCAAAATGACGTTGCGTGGGTTTAATAAGATAAAAGGCACAAGTTGGAATTGTAGTCCCTCCTGGGTTAATGTACAGACTCATGGATTCCTCTCTTTTCACTGTAACTGCTTGTTTATTTGCACAACTGCTTTCAGGCACATTAGAACAATCGAATGAATAGAGAGCTTTGGCTTCAGGGATTGCATCACCCATTGGATGAACAAATGAAATGGTGGTTATGGCCTGATTAAAAGGATGCTCTGGAAATAGGTTGAAACAGCTGAGGGCTCTATAATTATAAACCATATAATAGGGATTGTGACAGCTTTTTACCTATCAGAGAAAATTTACAGTTAATTCCTGATCCTCCTGTTGGTTAGTTTTAAATCAGACTCCGAGGTATGGTCAAGAGTAGAGCTGCTTACTCCAAGCGCTATCAGACATGTAGGAATTTCAAGCTGAATGCACATGAAAAACCTAATAAAGTGGTAAACAGGATTGTGGTAACACTGTACTCAGTGGGCAGTTTGAGGGGGGATGAGGGGGAATGCCATCCCCCTCCTTAGCAAAATGACCAAAATGAATCCCCCTTGTTAACCTGCCATCCCCTCTCTCCATCCCCTAGTATCAGAGAGAGTGCAGAGGCAGAGGGGTTGTTTAGTTTAATGTTAGTCTAGTCTGCCTGACTCATTGATCCTTTATCTTACTGAGGTATCTATGGTTGTTGCTGAAGTAGCAGACGAATTTGTAATGACTTTTTCTCTGACTCCTGCCCTTCTGTCAGTATCGTTGCGGATCTATAATATTCTCTAAGCTATATAGCTATGGGGGAGGGGGGGTTCATGAGTCGGTTCACTATCAGGGGTGATAATTAACGAATCGCCTACTGACTGTACTTTAACTCCCTCCGTATAGGGACTGTATGAAAATTATTAGGGGTGTCAAAAAACGGGGGCTTTGTATTTTCATACTTTGCTCAAGAGTCGGTGGTCTATATTTTTTGGGAGAGCAGGGGAGGGTGTTTAAACTTTTTCTCATCCCAGATTTATTTTTTTTCATTTATTCTGGTGTGAAAATATTGCACTGCTGAAGTCCATCACTAGAGAGTTGCCGCTTGAACACAGTTCACTCATTCATTGGCTGTAATAGACCATTTTTCAAAGTCCTCCAATCATTTTCATAGTCTCTTAGCATTTAGGAGTATATAAACCCCAATAAATAATTTATAACACATTATAATATAGTTATAACCAGCTATAAAGAAATATTTAAGTTTTTGTTCATGTATTTGTCAACAATTGTATCTTCTTTTAACAGTTTATGAATAATTAATAACACATTTTTCAGTACTTACAGAGATTAGAGGAATATGTTTTGGCCCAAACAATATTACTGTAAATCAAAAAGAAATAAATCATGGAATAATATAGAGTTAATCAACAAAACATGTTGATCAAACCTCATTTGCTGATGATCCTTGATAACATCAGTTTTATTATAAGCAAAATCAATGTATTGTCCAGTTCAATTTCTCATCATCAACCAAAATACCTAAGAAACAAGCATAAGTAAGTTGGGAAATATATGCTGTATTTATGGATACCTTGGCATAATCCATAGCATATTTTCTCATTACTGCTTTTTATTACAGTATGGAAATTTGTATGTGATAAAATCATGTTGGTATCATCAGCAAACAAAATGGGAAAAGAAGATTTTAAAAACGAATTAAAAATCATCAATATACTGGTGGATAAGAAACAATTAAGGTCCTAAAATAGATCCTTGTGGTATACCACATGTTATATGAACTGGTTTTGTTATTAAATATTGCTCGTTAATATTGTTAACCACTTTAATGTATTACCGTGGAAACTGTACTGTCTGAAAATAATCTAAAGTAACAGTGTCACTTTAGAAAGATCTTTTAAAAAAGGTACGAAATGCTAAATGTATTGTCATTTATAGCTGTGTATTTTGTCGACAAGTTGTAAAATATTGTTTTATATATATATATATATATATATACAGTTTATTTGTATAATATAAAAATAATCATAAAGACATAATATATAAATAAATATATATCATAAATTCTAATCCAATAAATATGGAGACAAGTTTTGATTAATAAAAACTTAAATTGTCCTTATATCTGCTTACAAGTACACTATAGTGTGTTTTAAACCATTTGTCAGTTGTTTTTATATTGTTCATGAATACTAAACGGTATAGTTACATTTGTGGAGCTTGCGATTTGGGATTTTTACATTGCTAACAGCCTCACATCTTTACTTGCTGAACAAATATAAAGTAAAATCAGTTTTTGCGAGTAAAAGCAATACAACATTTATTACATCTCCTCTTTAATTTGTTGCTGTGGCATAAAACAGTAAAGTGATGATTGATTCCTAAGGCTTTCTAAAATAAAATAACAGTCACCAGAGGCATACTTCGTCACAGGATCTATTTGTTAATAATGCCAGGCAGGTTGTATCTTCAAATATTGAGACTGGAAGCTGAAACGTACAAGGAGACCTTAAATGTGGCCCTAAAACAGTCTGATCATCCTTTCAACAGGAACATCTTTAATTCAGCTGGGCCACATGTGTGTGTTTTGAAAACATCTTTCTTTGCTCTCATACAATGAAAAACATCAGAACCAGAGCAAACGGTTAATAACCCCCACAGCTTCAGTATGATAGTGAGAAGGCTTTTGAAACGGTATCGGTGCAGTGGAGATGGCTGAAAATTACAGGAAGAGAGGATAGAGCTGAACTGCTGACAGCAGGAGTCACAATACATTAGCAGATCCTCCAACTGGCTGCTCTTTCTGCATGACATTCCCACTGTACTGAGTTGAATTGCTAACACACATTGTTTGACAGTGTCACTGCTACATTTTTTCCCCCTCTGTAGGCAGGAAAATTGTGCCCCAACAAGGTTATGAGACAGGTGGAACTCCTGCGTTTGGCTCGCAGGTTGTGGTGGAGAGCTCGCAGTTTTGCATGTTTGTAAATTGCCACCAGAAGTGAATAAAATGGTCCCATGTGTAAACTCCAGCTCCGCAGGCCCACTTCAGAGACCTGAGATCAATTTTGGTGCATTTATTCTCTGAGAGAGGCTCACACAATGGGAGTTCGCTGAAGATCAGTTTTCAATTGGATAATAGGCTTGTGAAAAGAGGGGATCTAGAGGGCATTGCTTTCACACATTCTTATGGCTTCATATCTCTGTAACACGAACCGTGTACTGCTTCGGCCTCAACACCTCCATAAGCCTTTTTTTCCCCCCCTAAATCAAATTCAATTTGCACCTACAACACTGCTACGTCTTTCACTACTATATTGTCAGGCCATATTGAAGCTCTTCTTAATGGGATATTCAAACACATAATCAAATGGAATGAAATTATGTCTCTGTTTTCTTTTAATTTTACAGTCATTCGCATCCAGAGTCTCTATTAGGTTTCAACCAAAGCAAGACGGTTTAGATTTTTTCCTCAAAATGTATCTACTTCTCTATCTTTCTCCCGTCTATCTTGTTTGACTGTAATAACATTAGTGGAAAGAGCAGCTAGTCGAGGTGCTGCTGACACTGTCCTCCTCCGCGCTCCTTTAACCCACTGCAGCCACTAGATGGGGTATGATAACCACAGAGAGGCTCTCCCAGTGGGATGCCTCCAGCTCTGGTGGGTGCAGCTACTCATGGGAGAGGTGAGGAGAGGAAATTGTCTGCCAAGTTTACAACAGATGCCTATCAGGGTTCCCATTAGTTTTTATTGTTTCTTTCCTATTTAAATAATTCTCAGACTAATTTAATGTTTAACTCGTAGAGTAAAGTATTTATTACACATGACAGTAACAGTAAAAGCAAGTTGTAAAAGACTCCACTGGCACTATTGCTGATGCAGTTTTCTTGGATGAGATTGGTCTCCGGTAGCTGCAGATTTTAATCGGTATTTAAAAAAATGCTCATTAATTCAATTAACCACATAGTTTTGCAGTTTAGAGCTACAGATTTTTCCATTTTTATTGAAATACTTAACTTCCTTCAAGATCAATTGATATTAAAAGTGTATGCAAATGTTCTTTTAAATGTATTTGATAAGGAGGAATCAAGTCATTTCTAAAGCAATAAATAACAGTAAACTGTGTAATCATGTTGATTTAGAAAGGGAAAGTAACTCAGCTCAAAATAACTTGGTTCAACATGTTGTACTTTACCAGAAGAAGACAAACATTGCTATTAGTACTTGTTCATTTGAGTGCTTTTCAAGTTCTATTGAATAGTTAAAAGGACAGAAACACAGTAGTTTTTTTTTTCCTGCTTAAGAAAAGGAAACTAATAAAGTTGGTGTCCAATTTAAGTCAAATTTACAGCTTAGATGAACTATCATTTAATTTCCATTCTTTTTGCCAGGTTTCAGTCAGTTCCCACGTTTGGGTTAAAATGTATACAGTACAAACACACAGAATGGCCTTTTTGCAGCCGACGATGTGTGACATGACCCTGTGTCTCTGCTTGGATCATGACCTCACTCGTTTACAGCAAACCGTAAAGCAAGGAAAGAAACATTAAAATGTACTTTGTTTACTCTTTCAAACGTATTATTTGCTCTAATATTGAGCAAATGTAAACAGATCAAAACAAGTGGACCAAAGTGCCTCTTTTTAAATACTTTTTAAACGGGAATTGACAATAACGATGGGTAAGAAACATCTGTGATGGTAATAGATAAAAAGAGATTTAATGGTTATTAATTTGTTGACTCCACTACGATGCTTGGAACAGCTATGCTGAGATCGTACTCTTGCTGGCCGTACCCAAACTGGGGTTCAGGCTCCCCCATGGGTCTCACAGGGACCCCCAGTGGAACAAAGACTTATTATTTTACTCACTTGGGTTTTAACCTGCAAATAAGATCGACACGAACGGCGGCTCTGAGTTTTTGTCTGTTATCTCCTACCTACAGTTCAGATAAATAACAAAAATCTTCAGTGGAGGATCTCTCTGAGCAGTGTTCTTTGCAGTGTTACATATTCAACACCATGCTGACAAACAAACAAAACAATAATGAAAAAATGAAAAGAAAACACGGGCTGCAGATAGAGTGAAATGTTAATTTGTCTATTGAATTTATTTCATTTATAAAACACAGCTGGATTACTTGTGATCATAAATTGAAACCATGAATGTTTGACGAGCGTCTCTGTCAGCTTTTGCATAAGTGGTTATGATTGGCCGAAATCAGTCAGAATTCATAACATGAACTGTACTTGTGCCTGCAGTCCTTCAAACGGTTTAAACAAATATTTTGGGGTAAAAGATGACCTCTCATAATTGCATTTCTCCCCTGCTTGTGAAGACTATTTTCAAAGGCTACTGTATTGTACAGCCCTGTACTAGTATATGTGTGTGTGTGTGTGTGTGTGTGTGTGATACAGAGAGATCTTTGAAGAATATAAACAGCAACATGGTTTTCTTGAGCTCTGTAAATCATTGCAGACTAACTGAAAGTGTGATTTCTTTTTCCAGTCACGGAGGTTTTTGGACACACAACCCTTCTAATACCTCTCATATTCTGCATTAAATGTTTAAATCACCTTTTATATAATATTGGAGACATAACTTTGACACTGTATATGTTCCTGGGCAGATAATTGTTTCACATTCCCTCAGTTTTATTGAGATCTTATTTGCAATGGAGCCTGCAGTAATAGCTCTGTGGTAGTTTTATTCTAATGATCTGGGTAAAGGGAATGAATTCTCCTTTATCTGCATTAATGCTTTAAATGGTTCATAGACAGTTCATTCACATCAATGGCCAAAATAGATTTATTTTACTTGGGGGACCTATGTCAACAGTAGTTACAAGAATTACTCTGGATGCGATCCCATTATAGGATGTCAAATATTTTGATGCTATTGGTAAATGGCAGAATGGTGTGCAGGACAACAACTGGATGGCAATTCTGCAATTTCTGGATCGGGATAGAAAATATACAGCCTGCCTGCTCACCTTTGCAATCTCAGGGCTCACCCCTGCTGGCAATGTAATACTGAACAATGAATTTTAAATAAAGTCAAACATTTGCTTCATGCTCCTCCGCAGTTTAAACAAGACATTTCTGATGGAGACGTGTGGATTTATTGTAAGTAAGAGATATAAGAGATAACTTAATCCCCAATTGGATTGTAAACCCCACCTCCACTTCACATGGCTCCACCCTGTCACACCGCTTTCTTGACCTTTTTTCTCATTTCTCGGCGGGTAATGAATGCTTTCGGACTATTTCAGACAAAAAGATCCTGCACATAGTCCGGAGCATTGGAATGTCATATCAGAAAATCACCCAATCAGCATGCTGGTGTTGAGAGCAAACAGAGAGCGAGGCCGCAGCGCGCACAGAACAGTCGTGGACTGGGTCGTCTGGATGTCAATATAATAGACTGGCTTATGATGTGTAAATAACACACCACTTAATGGCCCTCTCCCACTCTGTCAGAGCATTTGGAATCACATGGAGGGCAGCGTCTTCCTCTCCACTCGCCACTCCACAGGCTCTCGTCATCCACTATTCATCCAGCTCGCAGAACAGCAGCTAAGAAAGATTTTGAAGAGCAGAGATTAAGTGAGTCCACAGTAGTATTACAAGATGTTCGGACAGTATATAACTGTTTACTTGTGTTGGTTGTTAAATAGACATGTGAAATAGGTTTTGTTTTTTAGTTCTAGTGTAAGTGCAAAATCCAAAATATAAATTTAACAACTACAGTTGTTTCCACCTCCTTCACCTTTCACAAACTGTGTCTTTTTTTCAAACTTCTCTCCTCTCATTCCTTCAGACACAACAGTATACAAAAGATATATCAACAGAACAAATAAAGAGAAAGATTGAGCATTATAAAATATTTGTTTTTGACATGAAGCTATTGCATTAAAATATACATGCAACAAAGAAATTACACAACCTTGAAAAACCCTCATGTTGCCCTCAAAATGTACATTTCTAGGCAAACAACCTTTACTGAAGCTACTTATTAAGGTAATCCACTTAAATAAACAACAATAACGTTTTACAACTTTTATGTATCTCTAAATGATCATTTGCTATATTGCAGATGCACGTGAATTCCTTTATTGAATTGACTGGAAAACTCAGTGATGTCGTTTTACGTTCCTTTAAGCCATGGATGTTTCATGAAACATTTTTTTTCAAAAGCACGAACACATGTAGACCTGTTTAAAATGTAATTATAATTTGTGCCCCTTCTCTATATTTTCTATAATACATTTTAATTCTGAATGTGCTTAAACAATAAATAAAAGTACTTTTATTATTCCCTTCTTGGTTGCCTCTAAACTTTTCCATTTGTTGTTTAGACAGAATAAATATACCTAAATAAAACCCCGACCCCCTGAATGTCACCATTAAAATCCAGCGTTTGCTAAACATCATAATTAATTCTGCCAGATGAATGAATACATGCATGCAGGGTAGCAGACATATTTAAAAAATATTTACAAAACAAATATGCCCCAGAGACATACTCTGACACATAGGGTAACATTTTTGTGAATTAATAAATACAATACACTCTTATGTGCTTTTTTAAGTGTTTGATGTTGGGTGTTCTTACAATGGTGGAAAACACCATTACATTTATTGCAATACCCTTGAAATTACAAGACTAAGTCACTGACACTCTCGCTGTGTATTTGCTTTATTTGTTTACAAATTTGAACAATTTTGACATTAATACAATGCAAGGCTTTCTGTGTTAATTACACACTCGGGAGGCATGCAAATGAGGTGGAGCTCTCGGTGGTTAGAAGTAAGGGGAGAGCATCTTCACCAAAATAAAAGCAGTATGACTACAGTTTAAATCACCCACACACACACACAGTAATGTCATGGTGCTGCAGGATAAATACACACAGGTAAATACAGGGCTGAAGTCAGTTGTATAAGCTGTAGTCACTTGGATAATAACTTACATGATAACAAGTCATTCACACCCGCTGATGACATACATCAGGCATCATTACTGTCCCTTCCATTATAGACCTGCTGTATTTGTGATACTCTCCCCCTGCAGTAATAAATAGATGTGACCTCAGTCAACGTATCACTCGTGAGCCGTCTTTGATTTGGCCACTATTTCCGTCACACCCAGGAGACAGCAGCAGTTCCCACATCCACTGACCTTGGAGTCTCTTTAGAGCTCTTTCCAAACCCGCTGCTCAAGGTTGCATCCAATCTGTCTGTTGTTTTTCTACATTAGCAAACCTCAGCCCTCCTTCACCCCCGAGCCCCTCTTGAAAACTAACACCTGAGTGTAAGCGCTGTAGTGAGAGGTGGCGTGGGAGTGCAGGTTGAGGTGGGTCAGATAGGGTGATCAAAAACAAAAGCGGAAGGATAAAAAATATAATTTTACCTCCCCCATAATCCCGGACCTCCAAGAATGACCTTTGATCTTGCAGCATGTGTGGTACGCTGAGCCGCCTGCTCGTGCTGCATGCCGCTCTGATCCTGGGAAGCAATCACCGAGCGCACTGCTATCAGAAAGGCTGCTGGGGAAACACTCTAAGCCCGAGTCTGGAGGTGAGCAGTGAGCAAAAAGCAAATGTGCAGGGATGGAAAAAATAACCAAGTGCAGCCAACCACATAGAAAGCCTGATGGGCCAGAGCGCTGCATGATAAAGGTAAAGTGGATATTGTATCTACAACACAGCCCGAGGACGGCTGTGATTCAACACCACATGCACAGAAATGGAAAGATCGGTGAAATGTTGGCTAACAGAAGAGAATCATTTCACCCATTTATTCAGTCAGAATTGTATTAGTGTATTAGTTTATATAACTGAAAAATGCATACAAATCTTACATGTTAGCATTTTTTTTTGATGGAAATTTAATACCTTATGAGCTTCTAATGTTTGTTGTGGTTGAAATAACTTCAAAATATGCTTTTTAAAATAATTTTCGTACATAATCGAAACAGAAACATATTTCCCTAATATTTCATGTGTTTTCAAAGGTGTCAAGTCCAACCAGTGAATCTGTAATCACTGCTTCACAAGCTCCAGAGCCTTGGGCATGGCAAACTTCCCGCATATGCGTTTATTTGATTGTTTAAGAGCGATTTCCGGAAACCAAGTTTCGGACGGCCAGGAGCTGCCTTGTAACAATTATGGGGTTAAATGGCAGTTGGCCACACAGGAGGGCATTTGCCTGCTGGCAGCCCCTTCCTGCTCTGAAGGGGTCAGAGGTCACAGACTTTTCAGGAAAAGTCCATTTCTCAAGCACCCTGAAACAGGTGGAGGCCCGGACAGCCCTGTTTACTTAAACAGCACGGGGAAAATGGGAAAAATTAAACCAACGCCTTTTACTGCTTTTTGTTTTGGTTTTTGTCATGTATGTGGGGAGCACTGTAGCTGCGACGCTGATTCTTTTCAGAATTCATTGAACGTCTTTTCACAGTCCAGTGATCTCAGAATGTATTTATGTCTTTTTCAGACTTTCTACGAGAAGCTGTTTCATCTGCGTTCATACTTTGTAGCAACTCCGATTGAATGAGAGGGATTTGCTTTGAAAATGAAGTGCAACAACATTTCCTAAAATATAAGAAAGACACATGTGTTTTTACAACTGCGTCTATAGATCTTCAATCAATAGGAAAGGGTTAATACACCGAATTAAAAGAAAAAAAAGGCAAAAGGCAACTTGGCCGAACTCGACCTCTCAGTGCTCTCACTATTTGGATTGGTTAAATCGCTGGGACCTGGAGCTGAACCCATCAGGAAGGGCTTAAGTGTTTAGGATTAGGGATCTAAAAGGCATTTGGAGGCCCTGAATCAAACCCACAGGACCGGGGCGGAGGCGAGCCCTGGTGTTTGGCCTGCGCCGTAATCAAACAGGGGGAGCTAGGACCTTAGCACACCTGCAGGAAGGGCCCACAGCAAAGAAAAAGGTCCCAGCAAGAGGGGCAGGCGAGGCGGCGGGGCTTTTACCCCGGCTGCAGAGTGACAACAGCTGGGGTGGTGTACGGTGGTGTGGCCCAAGGGCAAGGTCAACCCGGCGGACCGGGGGGGAACAGCAGGCAGATTGTTTTCACTCCACTAGTGAAAACAGCAACCGTGGAGATGCTGAATGTGCCAGCTGTGGTTGTGGATTTCTAGTCCACAGCCTGACCCCATATTAACACTATGAAGGGAAGCTGGATCGCTAATGACCAGTGGCCTCTGGCCTCACCTGAGCTCCTCCCATACAGCAGCCAGACCTCCAGACACAGTGTGAGTGCATGTAAGGAGTTTTAACACTGTTAATTAACGGTCTGAATGCATTAAGTGGGTGTTTACAAAATAGATGTAGATTACTTTCCATGTGGGACTATTTAGTTGCATGCTTTGATTCACCTCTTTGTTAATATTTTGATAATTCTACAAATCCTACATGTACATTAAAAGTTTAAACTGCTATTTCTACTAATAATAATAATACAAATCATTTCATACTTTAAAAATCATGGTAAAAAATGTAATTTAATTTAGACAAAATTCCTAGCATAGGTTGGTGTGTGGTTGCAGCACATAGAGAATTCAACCTGAATCCATCCATGAAAGCGTCAGGATTCACACATGTCCTCGGGCCTAATTGGTCTGGACAGTTAACATCAAAGAAGCCGGGCTTTATATGTAATCTGTTCGCTCCTCTGCCACATTCTCATGCGGCCGCTTTTTATATGTTCAAACATTGTAATGAAGGTCATTCTCCATCAATTCACTTTGATCTAAAATGACAAAAATTTTGCATTTTAATAAAAATTCCTTCATTGCTTTCTCCACTCGGTTTGCTGTCTACTTACACAACTCTTTTTCTCACTTTTTCATGTTCTAGTCTTTATTTTCCTCTCTCACAGTGTGTGAAAACAATTCATACAGCTAAGGTAAATGAGACTATTTTGGAAAAAAGATCACAATGAAAATACGCTGCGAGTCTCATAATGCAGCCTCTGACGTGCCCTAACACCTGCAACAGATATATAATTAAACCACCATGCTTTATAATGATTAGCTACTTTTATGGATAGTACAGAGTCAATTATGTGTAAAGTACAAAACATTTTTCATGGTAATAAAATTCACCTCTGTGGAAATTCCCTCATAGCAGACTAAGGATTATCATTTAGCCTCTTAAATTGGGGAGAGGTTTGCTGACTTTGTTTATTGCCATGCCAATCTAAATCAGTGGGAAATGACTGTAATAGTCTTTTGGAATTCTCCTATAAATAACACATTTGCTCTGAGATGAAAGTTGCACATCACGGCATGCTCGGGCACCGTCTACTGCAGCTGTGTGTTTCTATCAGTCTGTTATAATGAGAAATCAACTGTCTGCAGATCAGCTGCTGAAATGCTGTAACGAGCCATGAGCGCTAATACTTGAGGATCAGTTGCACTGGATGAGGCGGCTTTATCCAGTTATTAGGGTAATGTAATGGAGTCTCCTAATCCAAACCCACCAAACCCTTCCACCGTAGGGGGCACAATAGTTAGGCAACACGTTATTCCGGCACAAAGCTGACTTCCCCGCTATAGCAGGACACTGAGGCTTGCGGCCTGTTCAAACAAGTCCTTCACAGTATCTCTCATAAAATGATTTTCTCCCTTCTTTCTCTCTCCCCCCTTTTCCCTGCTAACTCTCTCCCTCCAACAAACGCTCTGCTGGCAAGGCATATTCTACGCTCCTTAATGCCAAATTAAACCCCAACTCTTTTATTTTAAATGAGAAAAGGCAAAAGAGAGTGCTGACAATCTTGATTAGGCGAAAGAGAAGGAGGGGAGAGAAGAGGAGCAAAAATTAAACGGTATTAAAAAATATAGAACATTACATTAATGCTGTCCGGCACAATTGGTGCTAATTGGCAGATAATCCAGGAGCTCTGGGCTGCCTAATGCCGAGCTGAGTATAGGAACAAGCTGGGCCTCTTGTCCTCTCCCACCACAGAGTCCTGCAAGCCATGGGATGGGGTCAGAGCGCGGTGGAGGGGGAGGGATTAGTACTGGCATTGTTGGCTCTTTCCATTGGAACATGACCTTGACGAGAGTTTGGTTCACCCTCCCTTCTTCCCAATATTCCAGCAACATGAACTTTAATAGGAGCATAATGGGTAGTTTTAGCGTGCCAAGAGAAACACAAGAAACACAGAGACACCCCAAATAAAACCTGACATTCCAACACCTTTGAATTTGAACCCACTTGGGAAAGGTCTCTCGGAATAGAGTTCGCGCTGTATTTACGCAACCCCACTCCGCAAATAGCTTCTCAGATTAGGATTATATATGGATTTGAGCAGAGTAAAAGGGAATATATAATTTATGCGCGCACGCAAGCTTAGGAAAAACAAAATTTTGTCAAAAAGGAATGAAAACAGTTTATCCTGAATGCTGCAAGTATTAGAGCAACACTTTGTGCTCAGAAACAGCTGTTCCATCTATAACAATAAAGTTAAAGTGTGCCAAAACAAGCATGGTGATCCAATGTGCGGTGGGAAAGCCAGTAAATGTTATGTGTTTTGAAAATGGTTCCGATAATCTTTATCCTAATCCCTTAATTGGGAGTCAATATGGTCTCCAGTGAACATACAAAGCCGCTGGCTGGGAGGAACTCGGGACAGAAAGAAGCTCTTAAAGGGGACCATCTACACCTGGGCACTGAGTGTGCTTTTCACTTCTCTGAGGAGGCTTTCAAGCAAGTCCTTGGCTGTGAAAGTTCCCATGTTAAAAGCACTACCTATTAAGGTACATCCGAAAGAGATGTATTTCTGCACAGTGTTTGAAGATTTCCCATTTGCATGAAAAAAGGGCCTCAGCAAAACTGTAACTTGTGAACTGATCAAAAGCCAGAGGCCGTTCTCGAGTTGAATGGCTTTCCCCCTTTGACACGAAAGAGGCTCTCTTGAGGCGCCTTCGTGGCGGTGGCCTTGGAGGTTAGGAAAATGTAGCCCCTCAGACCAAAAGGGACTATTCTCTGGAGTCTGGACAACACTTGAGTCTGGAGCAATAGAAAAGATTTGCCGCTGTGGATCAGTACTTCAACGGGCCTCACTAGCATTCCATGAGAGGGCTTTTACTATTCCTATGGACGGCCTTTCATGTTAAGCGGAGTGTGTGTGTGTGTGTGTGTGTGTGTGTGTGTGTGCGCGCGCTTGTGTGTGTGTGTATGTGTTTGCAGATGCATATCTATGCGTGCTTATGGCTTTGTTGTTTTTAACATGCTAACATTATTTCAAAATTATAATAAATTGCACAGCAAATACCTAGTGTAAAATTGAGTCAACACCAAACACACTGTTCCCAAATTAAAAACTAGAATTTTAAGATTGCTTGTGTTAGAAAAGTCAAACTTAAACCTCTTGTTAAGGGTTTTGAAACACAAGAAAGTATAGACATGCAAATGAAAATAAATGTCTTAATAGGTGTCTTGCAGGTCACACACACATATCTTTGGCTGAATGTATATTGGCGCAACCCACTCTTGCAAACATCTTCAAAGTGGAAAGCGGAGCGATAAGAAACTGCGGAATTTGTTATTCTTTCCAAGTGTATTGAAGGTGTTTTGACTGGATGCTTTGCTGGGTAGAGGGGCTGCGGAGCTGCTGAGTTCTGTGACGGTCGGGAGAGGGCTTCACACCAGCAAAGTGTCCACTGAGCAGCGAACATGGCGCTCCAGACTGATGGGAAAGTGACGCTCAGTGATTGTCAGGCCAATCCAGCCACAACGCAGAGACCCTTCCCACTCCCCTCCACCCCTCTCCCACTCTGTGACTCAGCTGGTTTCACTTAGAGAACATGGAGAGAGGGGGTCACGGGGTCATACCATGACCTCATCAAATTAGCCCCAACCGAGTGAGGTGTTTAGCACGAGTTAAAACAAGTAATCTGAAGGGCATTAAATGCAAATGCGACGACCATATGCCCACTTCAAACACGGCGAGCTCCCGTCCCGCCGCGCTCCCCCTCTTGCCCTCTCACATACACACAGCGGAACCATTCACATGTCTCACAGAGTGGGGGGCTGTTAAAATGACAATGGGTTTCTGTCATGCCGACCAGGTGCAAAACATTTCCACTGCTGGCCAAGTCCTGAGCTGTTTGATATCTGTTAACAGAACATTTGCAACGAGAAGTCCGCAACTGAATCACTCTTTGCCTTTGAGAATTGATATCTCTTACATATGTGTACTATGTGCATCGATATCTCTTTTCATCCTGACCTTAAACTTGAAATATGGAAATACAGGGGGGAGATGCTTAGAAAGGTTATCCAGCAGTTCAGTTAGGAGGAGAAGAAAAAAAGAGAGAACACACCGCGGTAATACTTCTGCTGTTCTTTATAAACGCTACGCCATGTGTCCCGTTAGTGGGAGCGAGGGCCTGGTCAGGCTGTGAAGATTATGGGCGAAGACTGATTTTGCCCCCTCGGGCGATGGCCGGCCTGGGAACATGTGGCAGCTCATATATGCTAATAAGCACCTGTGGAGAAGGGGGAGAGGGAGCAGAAAACCCCCGCCGGGCTCTACAGCCGTGCCACCTGCACAGACCTCCACTGGGAAAGCTGACGAACGTAACTACCACTCAAACGCAGCACTGGAAAAGTTAGCAAATAATCTCCACTGACGACAAATTAAACTGGTGATCTGGGTTTTATTTGTGAGATATCTTTGGTGCTCGCCCGTTGTTGCTGTGTGCTTTTGTGCCAGAGATCACTCGAGCAAATACTGATGTGTGGGCAGTGGTGCACTTTCTTTTCCTTTCATTTTTGACTTTCTGTAGGTGGAGTTATTGTCGCTGTTCATGCTAACAAGTTCTTCCTTTGTTTTAGTGCAAACAAACATGTAGCCACTGCAGGAAATGTAAAATGTCACTTCCTGTGCAGCATTCTCCAGAAATGCAAATGTCAGACTAGCAAAGCTCAAATGGATTTAAATGAAACTGTCACTGATTTAAAGATTTGCAGCATTTTTGACGCAAAAACGCCATGTAAGCACGACTGCAGTGATATGACTGTAGCTTGTACTGTGAACCGACTGAATTTACAAAACTCTCAATGACACAAAATAACACTTCTGAAATGTGTCATGAGTAGCACATTCAGGCCCGCGGAGACACGTATAAAAGTCCCACTTGTTCCAAGTCGATAGTGTGTGTGTGCAGCGCAGATTTTCAGCCTTCATCTCATTCAAAACCGCGCACAGCTGCTGACGAGGAATGTGAGAGCAAAAAGAAGACATTGTGGGAGAGCGCTCTCCTGTCAATCAGAAGAAGTCTTATTAAATTTGTTTAAGCTGTGAAAGCATTTTGTAGAAAAGAAACAATGTTCTTCATGTGTTCTTCATGACCAATTTTCCTCAACAAAGTCTCCAATCAGGCACATTTTTCTTCAAATTAAGGTGGAAAGAGTATTAGATTTATTTTGCCCACAAGAAAACGAGAACTTAGTACATCACTAACTGAACTCCCAAATCCACATGAATAGATTCTTTCTTTTTCCAGACTTGAAAACTGATAAATAGATATCACTGCACAGGAAAGCTCATAACTAAGAATGAGTACAAATTAGTTCTTCACATGCTCTGTCTCACGTCAGTAATGTATCTCAGCAGCACATGTTTATATGTGTGAGAAACAGGCAAATACCTAAATGTCGACTTAAAGAATCAGCCGTCGGTGTCTCCAGTTTTTGAATCTCGCTTGCTTGTCCCCCCATCTGAGTGCTCTGTAAACCACATTAAAACTCGTCGATATTTAGAAAATATGCAACTCTGTAATCTTCCGAAATCTGCTTTGAGCTCTGAGTGACGTACTTATGCATTTTTCAATGGCCAAACGTAGAGAGCTAATCGGCCTGCAGCGATTTATGGGATTTCATATTTTTCACATCTGGATTCCATATATGAAGGAATATTTAAGACACCGCTTCACTACACTCTGCATGCTTTATTGACAATCGGACTGTACCACCACAAACATCCTCCTCTTCATGATTCAGGAGGTAGAGGTCAGAAGTAAGGAGGGCAGTTCAGTGAGACTGCATGGAGATAGCGTGTCCAGGCGCGACGGACGAGGCAACAATCATCAACATGAAGCAATAACTTCACTGTAATTTAGCCCGAACACATTGGAAATTACTCTCAGCTCTTCAGGCAATTTCAGACAATCTATATAAGCAAATTAAAAATATTTATATTCAATATGAGCAAGACGTTTTAGACGTTTATCCAGAAAGTACAACCTCCTCACTAAAAATGGTACTTCAAATAAACTTTTTGCTTATTCTTGTTATTCTGAAAGTTAATGGAAACATTATTAATAAAAGTTCCTATTTGAATTTTAATTGAACAACAGAGCACTTGAGAGTGAAGTTGATATTAATTCCTTCTCCAGTTAAGGATGTTTGAGGAAATTAGCCTCTGTCAGCACAAGAGTTATCGTCCACATTATAAGATACTGCACGTTTGAGTTGATGCTTCTCAGCTTTTAGCTTCCGCACTTCAAGTCGGAAACATTACAAATATACCCACGTCATTAATGGAATGAATTCACATCATCAGCAAATTACATAGTTTAATTCTCAGTTTGGTTTTAATTATTAACACGAGTTCTTCCATGTGATTTTTCTAAAGAACCATAAACTTAACAATTAATCTAATAAATTATAGTCACTCCACGCCATTTCTTTCCTTGCAGTATTGCTGACCTGTCAAACTTACATTATTCTTGCTGCTTGATGAAAAACTGTGGTGAAGCTTGTGCGTTCTGCACCTGAGAGATACTGATGCAATTAACTGCACGAACAAATTTTACCTTTTAATAGACACAGTGAGAAAACATTATGATATTAATTTGGCATTAAGTGTAAACAAGTGCTTGTGCTAACACTGGAAGCAGAGCACACATCCAAACGGGCTTGCGCGCTCTAAACTTTACAACGTGCAAGCAGCTTTTGTCCAAAGATGGTGTATTTTTAGGGGCTAAATAAATAAGAAATGGCACAGAAGAAGTGTAATAAAAAAATATCAACATACATGAAGGGACGTGCTTTAGTCAACTAAAACGTTATGTGTTAAAAATGAAGCAGTACTTGGTGTTTGCATCATTATATTATTGTTGTCTAAAACGTTTTTCTCACATATTATAAAGTATTAAATGTTGATCTTACACTAACTGAGAAGTTAGTACATTCTTAGCAACCACTAATAAGAGCCCTTTGCTTCCAAAATATTCCCTCCTGAGCCACCATTTAATAACATTTCTCCAAGTCTTTCATTAACTCAACAAAGGAGAGTCTAGTTTACATGATGCTGATATATTTCTGTGAGAACCTCTGAGTTCATACTGTGGACTGTATTTGCAGTTGGCTTTAAATGAAAATAAGCCCCACACATCTCAAATCCCTTCTCCGAGACTCTGTGGGCTTTTGCCCCTTGAAGGGGCAGAAGTCTTTGATAATGACTACATGTTTTAGACTAGTAACCCCCCCCTAAAAAACTTCTAATAAATAGCTTCAAACGTAAGGGATCCTGATCAGCTCTTTGAGCAAAGGAAGCATTGCAAAAGCATGAGATCAACCCCTGGATTATTCTGTCCTACGCTGAAAAGCAGCCCTCTCCAGCTCTTGGCCCGGGCATAATACCCATTGGTTGCCACAAGGAACACTGTTCGGATTAAGTGGTGCCCCTTTCACATAAGCAACAATTGACAAAGGAGGAGATCGGGCAACTAACCTGCTGTTTAGATAAATAAAGGTACTCTATCAGCTCTAATAATTGCTAACCCCCTCTCCTCTTGCCCCATTGTCCACTGACAAGTGCTGCTTGGCCTCCATCTAATTGCTGACAGATTTGATTTTTCAGCGACAGCAGGAGCTCTGTTTGTGGCCTTTACATCGAGTAATTAGTCTCTCCCTCTCTCCTCACCGCCTCCTATTTTGTCCCCTCTTTTCCCAAAATCCTCCTCTTCCTTCACCTCTTTCTGAAGCAACATTTCCCGCTCCCTCAAACCCCTTAAAAAACGTAAAAAGGTCTGGCAATCCCTAAAGGCCCAAAGAGGCCAAATTATCTATGACCAAAACTCCCCGTGCATTAGTTAAAAACTGCAAAATGATTTATTATATCAAGGGGAACAGCCTAAAAACTCGTGACAGCATGTGCCAAATATAAAGAAACTCCACTGACAAAGAAAACAGTTGAAACTCACCAACAGGAATATAATGTAGCGCGTTACAGTGGGCTGCATGGCATTCAAAAAACATGACCCAGCAATGTAACCGTGCTTGCAATGATGATTTAGTTGTTTTAAAGGTAAGCCCTTTCTCGTGACTTGCTTACCTTATTTTGTCTACCCCCCTGTAATTGGATGGGGGTTTTTTTGTAATTGTAACTGCACGTGCTCTCTACCAAGACATCAGTCTTGATTGTAAACAAAAATGGTCATTGCGATCTGCGATGGGAGCTCACGGAATTGCACATTTCTTAACATCATTTATTGAAAGTGTAAAATGTGTACAAAAGAAGCTGCTGGGAAAAAAGGACTTGAATGACCATGTTTCACAATTAGGAACAACTTTGATCAAGTTTGAAAATGACACCGTAATGTGCCTTTAGCTTTAGCCAAAACAACACTTTGTCTAGCAGTAGGAACTGTTTCTGTGCATGCTGGTTTCTTAACAAGTGTTGCCTTCCCTCCTCTCCTTTGGCCTGCAGGCTGCATGTAACAAGCGCTACTACCCCATGGGAGAGCTAGAGGGCTCACTCCAAAAGCAGTGGAGCCCAGGAGAGCCTCCACAATCACCCTCACAACATTAAAAAGCTAATTATCCTAGGAACAAAAGTGCACTTTATTTTCACTTAACACAATTAGTCATAAACTGCGTTTCTGAGTTCTAAATCTACACAGGGTCCCATTCTCTGCCAATTATTCATAGTTTCATGTTTGTGTCACATTCAGAGTTTCAAAGCAAACATATTTTCAGTGCTGGTGTCTGTGTTAATCATCCCACCCACACATTTCATGGATTAGTCATTCACATTGCATGAAATATGAACCAGAGTGCAGCTCTGCCAACTATATACGTACGTATTATCCAGAATATTTCTATTGGGGAGTTTGAAAGGGTTAGGTAGACACTATATATACACGGAGAGAGAAGGAGAGAGGGAGAATCAATGATTCATAATCCACTCAACAAGCGGCAGAGATAATTATGCATTTCATAAATGATTAGCAAAATACAGGAATATGTAATCCCTCTTTGCATTGATGTTCTTTAAACAGCTCTTAGGTACACCAGGGCACATGATGAGCATCAAATTGGCCTTTCTGCTGGAAAATAGCATATTTGTGGCAAAAGACATGTTTGAATGTGACATTTTTTGCAGGCATTAGAATGAGGTTTTTAACATATTCATAATTGAAAATGGGTAACTATTTACAAACAGATGGAAAGGCTTAGAGTGCACAGTGTTGTTATCAGAATCAATTTATATTGAAGGGATTAAATGTCAGGTGTGCCATCCACACGTGTGGATTGAGTTTGTTTCACATGTTAGCATTAGTCCCTGTGGAGCCAAACTGGAAATTTTGCCACATGTTCATTGATGAAGACTCTGGTTTCCCTTTGAACTGTTCAGTATATTAACTATTTTAACAAGTAGTTTGTGTGTGCAAGTGGAGCAGCAATGACCCGAAAGACATTAGAGTCCTCCCCCTCCAACTGCTACGCAGGTGACTGTGGTTGTGTGGGAGCAGTGAGGCAGCTTTTGTGAATCACGCACCTCAGCTGAAATTTGATTTGAAATGTCTTGCACACCTTTCTGCTTAAAATAACAGAGATCTAGTAAGATTTGTCATTTTAATATCAAGAAATCACAGAAGGTCATGAGCCTCAATTTGCCAATCAGAGATGTCAGCGCTGCTTAATGTCATCTAGGTAACCTTTTGTGGTTGATATGACACCAAAATTAGACAATACTTCAGCATTTCTCCATCACAGACCTTGACCTTTGTTGTCACGGTGACAATGTAAAAATGATTTCCCAATTATCAATATATCATCGCCTCACAGAAGTATGAGGAGTAACATCAATTAAAATACACTTTTCCTGCCAGCTGTTCAGAAAAGCAATGGACTTAAAAACGAACACTAAAAGTGGTGAACTTGCTGAAGCGGCTACGATCGCAACATCTGGAGGACCCATGTGAAGATGCAGTGTGCGGCGATTAGAAAGTGTCAGTGATGTGTCCTGGAGAAGAAGAAGAACAAGAGGGATGATGACAGAGCAGCAGTGTGTCTGCCCCGAGCGAGGAGCGACTCCAGGGAACAATCGACGGATACCTTCAGCAGACGCCGGCGACTCCAAGTGACACACGCTGTTTACTGGTATCTCAATTCTGCAGCGCACAAAAACAGGCATTAAACATATTAACAATATGTTTTCCTTTTGGGGCGTAAAACTTAAAGCTGTTTCTTCCTGTGGGAATTGTAAGGACTGGATTGTGCCCTTGCATAATGCGTTTTCAACTCTTGATCACCAATGCTATAGGGGTGTTAACATCCATGCAGATCATGGCAGCTATCATCTAACCTGACAAGTGATTTGTAGCGTAATCTGTGAAATGTGTCATTCCAGGTGGTAGATGCTCACTTTCTTGGCCTTTAGCAGAGTGAATGCAAAGGTCATCTATTTGGGCATGTACTAGCAAAGGTGGAGGGACATTATCTTTTCATTCATGACCTTCCTGACATTATGTAGCCAAGGAAACATTTAGGGCAATATTCCAGCTTTTGGGCATCGATTGCTAAAGATATGACAGTGTAATTGCGCACCTGCAACTTTTGTGAAATTGTCGAGACTCTTTATCTCCATCGCACTGCATACTGTACACATAAACACACTCTTCATGAAAGCTTTTAGGGAGATTGCCCTGGGTGAAAGCAGGAGACACCAAAATCATCTATCCATTATTTATACTATACTCTGGTAGATTATTGCACCATAAGGCTTTAGCGCACACTGTGTTAAGTAACAGAGGCCCTGTCGGATGATCCAAAGCACGAACAATGACATTTTATAGAAAACGGTTGTCAGTAGATTTTTATTTATTACCTACAGATACATTTTTTGTATAAATATAATTCACTCAAAATAGATGATAACTAGGTTTGCTTTGGAGCACTTTGAGCAGAGTAAGCACACATTTACAGTGACTTCTCGCTGCGCAGTCTCCTCTTAATTTTTCCCCCCACTACTCTTCCTACAAATTTCATCCAATATTCAACAACTTTGTTACTTGACATATTTAGATTAGCCCCAAAATAGTTATTCACATGCTATTTGTTATTTATTTTTGGTTTGATTTGATATTTGATAATTAACTACCATATCTATTGAATTTATCGTGCGATTGCAATTGAACCTAGATGCACATATTAAATCTGAGTAATCTCACAACATTTGCAGATAATTCACACATTTACACATTAAACACATTTGTTCATACTTATTTATGTAAACTCAATGGTCATTGATTATGTGGTTTACAGGTTTCAGCTGCATTGGCCCAGTGTCCCTACAGGAATCATTAAAGTTTCATCTCACCTATACGCAATTTTGACTTTGCTACATTGTGTTAAATGTGTATGTGTTTGTAGAAGAAAATGTTAATTTGATACTTAATATAGGCAAATTGCTATAAAACTGTGCAGACAGAGTAGCTGTGTGGGATGTTTATCCTTGTAGAAACTGGTAATAAGCTGATTCCATTCTGCTTCTAGCTTTGAGGACTGGTAAATGTAATGATACATCCCACTCATGATTTCTGTAGGGCTAAGTTAAGACTACTTTATTTTTTTTAATGTGCAGTCTTTCCAAATGCAATGTTTGTTTAAATGTCTCACTGCTTTTAACAGTTAAGCTACATACACATATATCCTATTGGTTATGCAAATGCCGGTACACTATATATTCCACCGTGTTAGAAAAATGGTAATCTGGAGAGACTCATTTAGAGCGTGTTCTACATTCATTACTTTAAATTACTTTAATCATTCCACTGTAAAATGCAGTTGCATTTTGATTTTGACTATGCAAAATTGTGTCTTCAGCAGCAGGGTTTTACAAAATATACAAGTCCATATGTTATATTTTAAATTGATAAAATAGCATTCACAGGGATTGCAAATAAGCAACAACATTCCAGCATTCTTCATATCCAACCGGCTGCACTGTAGTAGAACTGGACAAAAAAAAAATCCACAAAGGCCAAGAGAGCCAACATAATGCATGAACCATGTGCTACAAAACCACCAATTTCTTTTAGACATTTGCAAGGCCTCTACAGACAAAGACATAAGGAATTTGAAATGGCCTAACCTCGTTTCTGCCGTTCCCAATTCATTCGGAGCTGACAGTTTTCCTTTTCTCTGCGAACATGCTCTTGTCATTAGCATGCCTCTGAACTTTGCCTCGCAATGTCTCTTCTGAACAGTTCTGATGAATTATTTCATCCTGTACGGGGCTGACTGCAGGGCATACACATGTGGGTGCTTCCTCTGGCCCGAGAAGAGTCTTTTCATACTGGTGCAGGACGGACACCTGTTCGCTGGTCCCGCTAAACATGACCTGAGAGTGTGCTGCTGACATTAAACTGTGCATGTAAGAATGCCCTCATTTAGAGGCCTACAGGGACACAGGAAGGCTACTATCCGTATTTCTTTTCTTGGACTTATAGAATATAAAAGTAGCGCCAAAAAAACACTTTTGAAAAACTCAGCAGCAATGTCTCTTTCCAGAAATCATGACCTGGTTAATAGTTCCTACATGAAACTGCTCACAACAAGGTCTGTGGATTATCTCGAGTAACCGGGTCATGGTTTCTGGTAAGAGACATCTCTACGGCCGCTATCTCCAAAACTCGCCAACTCAAACCAAAACAATCTAGATGGATAAATAACTCTACAGGTAAGAGGAAAAATACATATTTTTGATTATGGGGTGAACTGTCCCTTTAATTGAGTCTTAAATTTCTCACTGAAGTATTACTGCTTCTAATCCGGAAAGCTTTTGTTAAATTCAAACATGCTTCACACCCATAGATATATATTCCACAGAAATGTCAATGTGAAGGCGCAGAGTACAACACCTGCATCATTGCTGTTGCAGCACCAAGAACCAAGCTCCATTTTAGCCTGACTGTTGAATTTAATACAACTCTGAGATACTCCAAGTCCTTCACATGGGGTAACAACTTTTTCCTAACCACGGGGGCAATCAAGTTTCCAGTAGACCATAGCCCCAAGGCTTGGAGGTGCTATCGCTTCGTAGTCCAGTATGCAGAGCTTGGGCTTTAATATCCCAACAAAACTACATCACCAGCAAAAAGCAAAAATACAGTCCTAAAACTAAACACTCTTCACTCCTCGGCTGCACCCACAGCCTCTGTCCAAGAAAGTCCCAAATAGAATTGGGGACAAGGCACAGCTTTGGCGGAGCCCTATGCCCTCCTGCCACAGCTGAAAATGCAGACACAGCAGTCGTTCTGGTTATACAAGGACCACAACACATCCTGAGATACAAGTTCCTGTCCTGCAAAGGCAGCTTTTTGCCTTAGTGGCACATTAAAACATGGGAAACCAAGGAAGAGGTGCACCTTGTGTAATTATTGGTTGCAGAGTAGAGAGCTGTGCATATAGTGTGGTTGACATGCAGGACGGAACACCTCCTGCACAAACAAACCTGTGCTTATTGGATGGTTAGATTCAGAATTAGTAGCATTGGGTTTTATTTTTTTATTTCTTGATTTATTGTTAATATTTGGGATGTGACGAGAAATGCTGATTAAAGCAGCAGCTTTACATTTTTACCTTTGCCTCTCTAGATGTTCTCACATTTCACTTGTTTTTTATTTTGAAAAAATGAGCAAGTTAACAACAAGCACAAGAAGAGCTCATTGACCAGTGAGTTGTGGATGTTTGTGTTAGTTTCTGGTTTCTGGTGTTAGTTTCACTTGCTCTTTTTGAGGTTACGAGGTAGAAATCAAGGCCTTTAGGGAGTCACCGGGCTGACATGTTGCCCCAGCTTAGCAGCCCTTCTTAGCTCTGCACGTCAAGTTGCAGTCGCACATCTGCACCTATATATCAAAGCCGTGCACAAAAACATTCCTGAGAGCAAAGCAGAGGTGATTTGTGTGCTTTTCTCCTTCTTTTTTTATTAAAATGCATCTGTGATCTAACTGTTCACTCGGCTAAAAGCTATAGCTTTTAAATCAGTCATCTGTCCAGAACTTAGACCTGCACCACATTAAGACCAGCACTGACATCACAACTGTTTCCCCTCTCCCCGCCGCGCCTCATGCTTCTTTCATATATTTTCTCTTGTCCTCAACAGATGGACAATCTTGCAGCCAGAGATTTTTTAAAGTGTTTAATAAATGTAATACAACCTATATAGTGTTGAAGAAAGGGACTTAAACCAGAACCATGTGCACAGAGTGGATGGCGGCCGTTAGGGGCCACAGCTAATATAGTTCAACATGTGGACCCAGCCATGCAGGCAGGTTCACTTACATGTTGGACAGTTTATGACCTTCAGCGTTGTTCTGGGTCCTTACATTACTACTCTCTAATTTATAGCGCAATGTTTTGTCTTTAAATACACCAATGTATTCTCAACTAGAGGAGAGTAATAAAAGGATACAGGTGATGTTGGAATGCAGTGTCTTTCATGTTTTATCTCACAAAGTAGAGTAGAACAGTGGTATTATGTTCCTATAGAGGGTAATATATGAAAGTGTTTGACTTATTGTCAAATTAAAGAAGAGTGTCATGACCCTGGTGGTGTATATGCATGCCTCTGGTCATTATTTCATTCAGCTCAACCTGACACTGCTAACCACAACAGATAATAAACTTTTCCTGAAAAGGAATGTGCACAGTGATGGGACTGGATAAATCACAAACACTTGGAAGTCAGCCAGGAGCTGTGCAGTGTGAATATTTAAAACTGTTTAAGCATATTCTATTGGTAGACTGGGAAGCCTGATCAGATCTTATCTTCAACCATAAACACAACTCAATGGACTTCCAGTTACAGTCTTTGGGGTTTTGTTTGTCTTCAAACTTTGTCCCTCCTAGCCACCGAAATTTGGATAAATTCCTCTGTCCATTTTACAATCTCAATCTCGATATGTATTGTGATTTAGCAAATTATCTGGAAAACTAAATCGATAAACTGTTGACGGATAAAACAATGTCTGTTTTTATTCAATCAAGTAGGTGAAACGTTTGAAAAATCCCCCTTCAGATACTTCATCACGTCGATGCAAAAAATATATAAAAATCGAACAATGCCTGCTCACTGATTCACAACATTGTCCACAATGGCCTGCACCCAGGGGGAAAAGGATAGCCAACACAGTAGTAACAGTATGGCCTGTATGATGGACTCATTTGTATCATCTTACAGTTTATATCTTAATGTTGCACAACACTAAATTCTTCTTTCCAAAGATACCACATGTCAGGCTGATTTTGGGGTAAATGTGTATAAAATGAGGCACCTGACATCTAGAATATTTCCACTTCGTTTAGTGGAGCAGCCATCGAAAACATGGGTCTTTGGGGATTTAATTATTTCCATCTATGTTAACATCATATAGCTTAAATGATGAGTTGGATCAAGCTGGTACAGAACATATATAATAAATATGTATTACTGTCAGACTATACATTTACTATACATTTCAATGAGAGGGACCCAGGT
>CM022471.1:21181393-21246690 GCA_011952105.1 Coreoperca whiteheadi
GGTGTGAGTGAACAGGATGCAGAGGACAGGGTTAGATGGAGGCACATGATTCGCTGTGGCGACCCCTGAAAGGGAGCAGTCCAAAGGAAAGGAAGACTGTCAGACTATACATTTATGTATAAATGTATATACATTATTTGTTTGGTTAAATACTGGTTAAAATAGTAGTATTAGTCTGGTGAAAATACTTTTACTTTACCAATTTATTTTAGGTGAGCTAAAAAGCAATTTTTAAACACTAATGGTGATATATATAGCCTGCATTTTTTCAACATCCACATCCTTTATAGTTACAAATTGACATTGTAGGCTACTGTAATTATTAACCTAATGTTTATACCACCAACAGTTAACGCAAAACATGAGGGTGAGAACCTCAAATGTATCAAATGCTATCTGACTCACATTTTTGTACAGCCTAATATTTCACTAAGCCTTAGCATTTCATTCAGAGATGTACTCAAGATAAGTGCAATAATCTCAGTTTGATGGATGGCCCAGCCGGAGCCTCAGGCCAGTGGTGTGTACACACTGCACTGGTTGTGGCAGACCGATAAAACCAACATAGGCAGGTGTGTTTGGTTAAGATGCACTTGTCAAGTGGGGTGACAAGCATGTCTGTGTTCATTCAAGTGAACCCCTTATCTGCACCTCCTTGTCCCACTCATGAGACAAAAGCACTTCCCATGTTTGTTATGATTTACCTCTCTCAAATATAGCGCACCCCCCGAGCACGCGCGCACAACCACGTCTTACAGAGGAGTGTGCGTTAACTAAAATAATTTATATAGCCTCTCATTACCTGTGCAGCATACCCACAATTCAACACCGACAGTGGAATCCATCATTTGCTCTTTTCTCTCTTTCTTTTTCATACTTTCGCATGTTTTATTGTTCAATTGTTTAGGTTTCTTACCTGCATTTTAAAACCTTTGATTTAGTGCGTGCGACCACCTTTTTAAAAAAAAATGTATTTTATTTTTTATTTTTTTAATGCTTGAACTTTCACCGGGGTGAGGTGGAAATGACGTCAGACTAGGAAGTGAAGCTCGCCGCTGGCCGTCAGCAGTGAATATTAATGGAGAGCAGCAGCAGCAGCAGCAGCAGCAACAGCAACAGCAACAGCAACGACAGCCGCCGTTAGCTGGCGTTTGCCTCAGAAACCCTCGCATGAATGTATTTGTGAAGCCACTCTCTGCTGAGCTGAAGTGCTGAATGTCCTTCTTGTGTCGGTGAAAATGACACCGAGGTAAGCGGCTCTGTGTTCCTGCTAGCTCAGCAGCTAGCCGCACACAGCTAACGTTATCCTAAATGCCAAAATGTGAAAACAACAGCAAAGCTTCAGTTAACAAACCTAAGTTAATATTGCCTTGTAGTGTGTAAGGTTGCTTTAGCGCATTGAGTGAGTTAGACATTAGTAGTCAGTTAAAGAACAGCTCAGTTTCTTTATGACAAACCTGTGGAAAGATGCTTACTTGAAGGGAAAGCCCACCCTAAAAGAATCCACGTGGCTTTGTCACTTCTAAATATACAGATGGGTTTTCTTGTAAGGTTACATTTGTTAACTAAACCAAGTCTCTCGTCAAGTTGAACAACAGACACACGCACTTCAGAGATGAGTCATCTCGAGATAAAACCTGGAGATGCTCATTGGCAGTGGAAAAAGAAGACACATTGACACCACCCAATGCTATTTGTACTTGAAAATGGCTACATTTGCGTCTTCTTATTCATTTGGAAGTGATAAATGAAACAATCAAGCCACAATCCCACCATGGCACGCACTAATTCAGTGACAATGGACCAATACCAAAATGTGTCCCTGGATGAGATCAGCAGTTCTCAGTGTTGGTACTCCAGTTTAGGGAGACTTTTACTGCACGAAATCATATAGCACGATCTAATTTCTGTTTTAGTCCAAATATTTCCTGCAATGACTTCAAGATCAAACATGTTGGTGCAAGTGGCTGCCATCAAAGCTGGCTGAAATCATTAGCTGGCTTAATATCAATGTTCCCTATGCACCCACGTGAGTCATGTCATGCTTCTGGGAAATATACTGATGCTGTTCCGTTTCTCTCTGTGTGTTTTCAGATGACTCACCAGTGGCTTGGACATCTGTGATTTGACAAAAGATGAGGCCTGTTGAGTTTGTCAGACTTGTCATTGCATGTAGTGATTGTTACCGTAGGCACATAAACCACACTGACGTGAACAGCAAACTATAGTCAGTCACGTTTGTTGCTTTTTGCACATAACACTCACTCAAAAACTAACGACAAAAATTATCATTTAGGTATTATTATTATATATATTTTTTTGAATGGCTTTCAGTTGATAATCAGTGCTGATGATGTCACTGGGTGAGCAGTCTCAAAAGTGGTTTCCAACCCATGTCCAAGCCACCATTCTTCAAGCAACCAGTTTACAGCCCAAGGGCAAAAATGGCACCAATGATGCCTACACTATCATCCAGCTGGGAAAAGAAAAGTACTCCACATCAGTGGCAGAGAAGACACTTAACCCCGTCTGGAGAGAAGAAGCCTCCTTCGAATTACCTGGTTTACTTTTGGAGGGCAACCCAGAAGTATATGAACTCTGCCTTATAGTGATGCATCGGTCCTTGGTTGGGATGGACAAGTTCCTGGGTCAGCGGTCCATCAACCTTAATGAAATCTTTGATAACAAGGAGCGTAAGAAAACCGAGTAAGTATCGCACACTGTAGCAGTAAAGGCCAAGATCTCATCTCAAGGCACATCATTTCACCCCAAGCCGTACATTTGAATGTGTTGTAGGCTGGCATTGCTTTTACTTTCCAGGGATTAGCATCAGTTACTGTTTTTCTCTGCTGCAGTAGGTTTCAGGCAGAATTCATTCAGTTGATGCGTGTACGCCCATTCAAATGTACAAATCACCAATCCAAAATTAGAAGATAAATTCATGTCCACCGCAAAATTCTTACCACAAAGAGTTTTGCTCTGTTTTAGTTACGCCAACATGCTTTGGCCTTTGGTTTATCAGGGCAGCACAAAGTCAGTTGGTGGAAATAAAAGGTGAAATTTAAGGAACCAGCGTGCTACCATTAATCATCCACCTGTTATTTATATGTGTGCATAGATATACGCACACACAGTGATTACAATGCCATTAATTCAGTATTACACTGACTAAATGTTGTAGCACAACATAGCGCCACAGTGATATCGTTACAAGAGAGTACTTGGACAATAATCTGGTTAATATGTGAATGATAGAACACTTGTTGCAGGAAAAACTAACAAATACCAAGCTGATGTGCTTCTGGTGTAGTTTGTATAGTAATTAAAATGTGGACACTGGGATGTGTTTGTTGCGTTCGGACTAAATTGAGTTGAGGTGTCTTGTGTGAATCCTGAAATTTTGGGTGAGATACTTTTTATATCATTCAAGTACTTCACAACTCCAGCTCAAAGTCATGTATTAATGTGCTGTTGGTACTGGACCTTTGAGAGGAAGTGGAAAATATTTGCAGAGCTATTCCAGTCATAAGTGGATTACAGCATGGGCTAAATTAGTTGTTGTTTGTCACATTTTCTACAAGTGTTATTGCCATATTAGGCTACACCTAATGGCAATGTTTTGTGCATTATATTCTGTACTCTGTTTTCAATTAGGTTTATGACCTCACGCCTTTACACCACATGATTTAAATACCACTGCATAGTCCTTTATTCACTTTATGTACTTGTTTTAGAAATAGCCTACATTTTATTAGATAGATCTGTTTTATTTTAAAGAGCA
Source organism: Coreoperca whiteheadi (assembly GCA_011952105.1). Lineage (NCBI taxonomy): Eukaryota > Metazoa > Chordata > Actinopteri > Centrarchiformes > Sinipercidae > Coreoperca > Coreoperca whiteheadi. Next base: position 21,185,175 of record CM022471.1, read on the forward strand.
GAAATTGAATTGTTTGTGGCCCAGTATGTGAACTGGTCTAACAGAAACCCCACGAGATTAGTTTCTTTTTCAGTTTCAAACTGTCTAACACAACTATCACAGATGAGGTGGTACACTTGTGCTCAGTTAGTGACCACAGATTGGTCGAACTTTTCCATCTTATCGACCCTCCGTTGTATGAGGCTTAGCAATGAATTGGCCGGCATTGTTGAGAGATTATTGTTAGCTTAATCGCTGACATGGTGAGCACCAGTTGGCCTAATTGAAACTAGTATAGTGCAATATATACTAGTTACAGTCGCTCCTATACATACAATTGTTTTCAAAGGTGGCTTTGCAAACAAATGGCCTGTTGGCTGTTTACTTTTTCTCTTCGTCTTTTAATTTGGTCTGAATGCTCCAAGTGCCTTCCTCAGCCCAAAAGGAACATTAAGTCAGGTGAAGTGGAGTGGAATCGCAAATAGGTGTGCCATTGGTGGCCAAAACTGGGTGTCTGTCTAACCTGAGTCAGAAATTTTCTTAACACGTGACTTGTCTAGGCTGTTTACCCGCCCTATGCCTAGTGCATGCTGGGATACGGTTTGTCCCCTTGTGAAATGACTGTATAAATGGCTTGAGCAGATAGAGAAAATGAATGAATGTAAACTTAACTAATGTACTGTACATAGCATCAGAGCTTGAAGAGGCAGTATTATATTTGGCTATAAACTTGGTGTTGACCCTTACAAGTCCAACACACACATGTTTTTTAACCTTACATCAAGCAGGAACAGAACAACCAACTTGGATCTGGTGTTAATTAGCTCACTGCACATTTCAACATGGAAAGACATTAGCACACTTCCTCTTTGCCCATCAGTTGGGAGAATCACAATATGTTATAATCATGGGTTTTATTTGTTTTAAGTGCCTGAGCGATGCACCTCCAGGCCGTGCACTTTTTCTGCAGAGGGTCTGTAATGGATATGCTGACGTTGCTTGCTGGCCTAATCCCACACTGCGGGCATACTTGACAATGACGCTGGGACCCTCGATACTATACCCACACTCCACAGTGGGTCTGTGTTCACCGGGGCCCATCCGCGATGTTTTTGAACTGACATATTGGGGAAGAAAGCCCGTCTTGATATCGGAGTAGGCAGCCCATAATTATCGCACACCTGTGTTTGTTGATTATGAGGAGTTTCCCAGCGGTCTGGGCCCGAGTGGGAGGATTGTGGTTCCAAGCACAGGGAGGTTTATCTTGGCCTTGAGACACACGTGAGGTGCAGCCCCGGCCCCACGGCAGCGGCATGCTGTGGCTGCTGATCAGACTGAGCATGACGCGCAGCCTGGGAATCGGACCCAGCAAGGCCTTTCATGACTGGGCTCCTGAGCCACGAGCTCGACGGTTTAGAATGGCGTTCAACAGCTGCGGTTCTTAAAAAGCCAACACTAACACTTTTTTTTTTTGGATTGAACTGATGACTGATTTTTCATGCTGGAATTCAAGAGACACTACAAATCTCCATTTAATTTCAGGAAGAAATATCAAGTAATTGTATGAAAACAAATACAGTTAAAGCTAGGGTAGGTAGTGTATTTCAGAAGCATTTTTTTGCTATATTTGTTGAAATTCTCTTTAAATCCCGTCATCAATCAATAAATTGGGGGGGTTGCAGGCCTGTAATTAATGAAATGATTGGATCGCGCACTCTGCTCGTGCACTCCATGCAGAGACATACGGTTCAGAAGGAAAGGAAGGACAAAATTAATTTTAATTTATTGACATTTAAGAACATTTACATAAATGTTACATTTTAAGGTTTCTCCAAGAACATACAGGTTAAAGATTGAACAATTGATTATCTTGATCAATCTGCACCATGATGGAGGTGTGCGAGTGCAAAGGCCAATATATTGACGTGACCATGGTTTAGAATACGCCCACAACGTTTCCCAGAATAAGGTGGCAAAAGTAGAAAGAATACATTCACTGATGGTTGTTTCATCCAGATGCTGGTTTCCTTAAGGACATTGTCACAAGCCCTACAACACAGAGGATATGTCTCATTAGCATGTATGGACTGTTGGCTTGTGCTGCGACATGGCTTTTGCAATTTCCAATTGCTTGTTGTCGTATTTCTGAACAAAGGCCAGATTTGTGCAAATGCCACTTTATTTCGCTCAGAGTGAACGCATAAATCCCATTACTTCCAGTTGACAAAGCAGAGAGGTTAAACAAATAGGAGCCCAAAAGCAGCCTGAAATGGTCCATATTATTCAGCAGCAGGCTATTTCTTATGTTCAGTTTGCAAAGAATAATCCTCTGAATGATAAATTGTATTCTCACTTGTGTCACAAAAAAAAGTTCAAACGATTTAAGACCCTGCATTTGTGTGCAATCCAGCTCCTGGATTAGTCTGCTCAAAAGAACCTTTTCTGTGATGTCCACAAAGAAGTAGGTAGAGCACATTAGAAAGTTAGTGGCTATTTTTTCCATTTGTCGTATTGTTTGATATTGACTTTACCACATTCTGACTTTGTATACCTGTCGTCTTGAATTATGTTGAATCGTGTAATTAACACGGACGATTTTCATAAATCCTGCTCTTTTAGGTGTGTGCGAGCAGCCTAGGAAGTAATTGGTACTTGGTATTTATATATAATATATATTGTCTCATTGAAGCTTCCTCCACTCTGATTTTAGCTGGTATGCTTTGGAGTCCAAGCCAGGGAAGAAAAGGAAGGAGCGAGGCCGCATCCAAGTCAGCATCCAGTTCATGAGGAACAACATGACAGCCAGCATGTTTGACCTCTCCATGAAGGAGAAGCCCCGCTCGCCTTTTTCCAAACTTAAGGACAAAATGAAGGGTCGCAAACATAACAGCGCCTTTTCTGACACATCGTCAGCCATCCTGCCTCGCTCTGCCATGTGCGACTCCGAGCCTAACCGTCAATCCTTTGCTCCGGAAGCACAAGCCCAGCCTGAAGCAAAGATCAAGAGACCTCTACTCGCTGGGACCCATAAACTCTCTGCAGCCCATTCCATGTCCGATCTCCTTGGAACCCACTTTCGGCCCAAACTGGACTCCATGAACTCCATAGAAGAGAGTGGTGAGGACCAAAGCTCCACTTCTTTTCAGATTTGGTGCAATAGTTTGTTTTAATATTTGTCATATTTGGAAGTTAAATGCATACTTGTTTTTGTATGATCTCAAAGTGGTGATAGGTAAACTGTTATTGCTGTGTGGCCCATGTCTGCAGGGACTTGAAATAACAACACTTTTATGTTTCTTCACCAAGTGGTCAATGGTGGTCATTGAGTCATATTTTCTCTTATTTTAATTTTTTAAGGATACAAACAGGAGACCGTCTGAAGAATTTAAGCTATTTATGAAAGGCCTCATTCTCAAGCACTAAAATGACAGAGGAGTGTTATAACGATAATATTTTGCATTGTGGCATCGTGTCTCGTAACACAACGTCTTAGTTGTCTTGCTCTTAACATGGGATGCTGTTGCAATTTCTACTGGCCATCAGTAGAGGTCGATAGAAGACACGAAGCTGTAGGGATATACAGTGTATATATAAAGATATTTACAATATAAGGTATATAAACCTTAACTAAATCAGATATTTATTCAAGTCAGTGACCTTAATTGATTTCTGTTGCTAACCAGTATAAAACTGGCCTGAACTTTCCAGCTCCACCAGCCTCCCATTTGAGCCTCTGTCCTTGAGCTACTGTAGCTGTAACTAATGCAAACAATAGTCCCAATTTTCAGAATAACAACAGTACAGAGATCCAGCAGAATTGGCTAGTAAAATGTAACGCATAACAATGCAAAACAAGTTAATAATGATGATAGAAAATGCTATTGTGCTTTGTTTTTGCCTAAGAATTAAGCTTTTTGTTCTTCCTAGCTGAAGCCATCGGCTGCTCACTTAAACTGTCCTGTATAGCAGCCGAAAAATTGGAAGGATGGGTAAGAATGGGGTGGACCGGAAATGTCTTTAATTATCGCATTCAGTTTTCAGTTTGCCAAGGGAATGCAAGCAATCAGCTAACGGTCAGAACTTTCTGACTTAACTGTTGGTCTCTAAACATACAAATAATCCTAAAAGGCAAATAAATAAGCATTCCTCACGCAACACGCTGCCTGCTCCGTCTTGACTGTCTATCTCCATTGCACAGCTACCTCAGGCTCTTACAGTATGATGATTTTGACTATCTTACAAGCTTCTTTGTGATTATTCAGATTGGCATGCGGGGTAGGGGAACATATCCAAAGTTCTGAAGGTATGAGGGACGCAGGTGCAAATTTGGAGGGTATAAATAATATACACGCTGCCCTTACTGCTCCAAATAAAATGTTTCTTTTGTGGTGTGTTATTAGTCGGAAAGAGCCACAAGACCAACTTGGAAAATAACATGAGTAAACACTTAGACACAACACAAAGTGGGGATTTTTACAGGTTCCTTTATCTCTAACACTGTAAAAAAAAAAAAGTGTTTTATGAACAGAAAAAACCCCCACAGAAAAGTTTAAAATATACCCGTTCTAATAACATCAAATCAGTGATTGGTATTGGCTGTCAAATATTACATCCGAATGAGCTAATCCGAAATTCTGTCACAGATAATCCCAAACTAAAAAAAAAAGAGACATATTTTACCTTTTTTATTTTAAAGTGTGATTAGTTATATGCATAGATATTTTTCTTTTCATCATAGCTACGTCATAAGTTGACTATATTGTATTACTTTTGGTTTATCTTCCAGGGAGTACAGGCGGCCCTCACAGGCGTTCCCAGAGCGAGATGCCAGGCTACCAGGACGGCGAGGCACACAGTGACCCTTTTACTGATATCAGTGACACCCTGCCACAGAAGTATGCCACGCTCCCACGCAACCGCAACCCATTTGAGGGGGAGCACGGGCAGCTGTGGGACCGGGCCGAGCGGAAGGAGAAAAAGGAGAAGGTCAGCCTACTGGAACGCGTGACGGGAAAGAAGGAAGGCCGCAAAACCAGCAACGGGGGGCGTTCGGGCAGCTCTGGAGACCTGCGTTCCCCTAACCCCTTTAGTGGAGACTCGCAAGCAGACACTAACCCTTTCATCTCCAACTACAAAGCCAGGTAGTCCCTCTTTTTTTGTTTGTATGGTTCATCAAAATTAAAACACACCTCCAAACTCTCCTCTAGCACACCATGCTTTATTCATTTCACAAAAAGTTTAATGCCGTCTTGCCCTCATTAGGGTGATGTTTGAGAGTGTTTCTGGTTTCCTTGTAAACAGTCCATTAATTAGTCACGTGATCAATAAATCACCATTGATAGCAAGTATATCAAAGAAGATTTCAAAAGTACTTTTTACATACCATTATTACTCTTAAGTGGGTACAGACATTTAAAAGAGAGATATACTGTAAATGTCCATAAATTCAAAACGTATATTACAGCCACCTTTTTAGAAAATGATTACGCAAAATCTTAACTCATGAATGGGTAAAAAGGATGAATATCTGTTTTTCTGTATAAAGGAACATATTCTGTACTCTTTCAAACCTATTTTTAACACAGCGTCATTAAATCTCTTCCATCTCTTAATATTTATGCATAATCAAGTCATTTTAAAGTCAATCTGCAGTAGCCCCCAGCCCACCCACCCCTTAACTTCATTTCAACTTGATCTCAAATACTTATGTTCTTTGAGAACAAATATAATCCAAAAGACAATCCAAAAATGGCTTCCAATTGCTCATTTATCCCTCTTGGGCTTAGAGTGCCCAATTAAGAAATCCAGAATACTCCCTTCTGAAGGAGCAGCTTCTGTAAATGTCCCTCTCTCTGGTTAATGTACAATAAATGCTCATGTTTATTTAAAGTTGCCTTTCTTTGGATTTGTACGTCTCACATCAACAAACACCTATGAGACAAACCTCTGCAAGGTTTTGGTTTGGTGGTGTATCTTAACAATTTCAGCTGTTTTTCATAGTTGTCATGTAATATGCCTGTGACTAAGAAACGTGACTGACTATGTTATGTTCCACTGAAATATCCATCTCTTCCATGCCTTAAATGTATCCTCCATCCACGTGGCTACAATATGCATTCAGCACGTGTACAGCAGTGGTTCTTATACATTTGTAGCACATGACTGCTGTGTATTTTTCATCATATCACAATCCCAAAACATGATGTCGCTACCCCATGGGACATTGGATATGGGACAGGATATTGGTTACCGCAGTCCAATAAAGCTTGTTGATTGAAATCCATTTTCTGATATGCCCCCTTCTCTCTCATTCTGTTGTCAAGTATTGTTATTTAAACATTTCCACTGAGCTGGTTACTTCTATTTCCTGTGTTACATAAAGAGTTGGTGAGCGCTGTGGCTAAGTTCTGGTTTATCAGAGTGGAAGGTGTCATTAGTGGCTCTTTAGAGAGCCTGGGCTTGATAACGGAGCCCTCTGAGCTATAGTAATGAGATCCTCTGCAGAGATAGACCACCCAATTAACCACTTATCTCTGTAGGCACTAGTCCATCATCTTTACTGCTGCCTTTGTCACACAGTAGCTCAGTGGTCATTTATAATGTGGTGCATGAATACAAAAAGGTGGTTTAAGGTGTTTTATTTCTAGATGAACTGTCAGTCACCATAAATTTCCAAATTTGCTTTATTAGCACAGAGTATAGACACCTCAGTGCCTCTGTATTAGCAGAACGGTGATAATTATACCCAATATATTCACTGTAATGCCTTCATGTGAATACTGACTTCCTCTTTGATTGCGTCGCAGTGATAAAAAGTCAGCAAGAAATGAAGACCTCGCCTTTGGCCACAAGAAGAAGGACATCTGTGGAAAGACAAATGTAAGAAAGACAGCACAACCTTCCTTGTAAAAGCAAATGACCTGTCAAGTGATATTGTTGCACGTTGTCAGTTTTACCTGGCAACGATTGAGATGAAAAAAGAGGAGAAATGACCCCAGCAGTTGCAACTGTGTCATTACTTGCTGTGTAGTGTCGTGCAGATTTCATTTGACATAGCAGCTGGTGACATTGATCTCTGAGGCCTCTGAAAATTCAGATGTGCCATTCAACTAATTAGCAGCTGCGCACATCGGTCATCATGTCTGATCTGATCATAATTTGAAGTGGTGTGAAATGTCGGTATGTAAGGTCAGCCATAGTGGTGAGTTGCACTGATTCTGTAATTGGAGGTTTTTGTTGAGAAAAGCCACAGAAATGTCACGTGGTTTTATTTTTAATGAATCTTATTACATTATTTGTACATGACGTTTGAGCCTGGGTAGTTTTGTGTTTAGTTTAAATACGTTTGCATTTCCAATTTGACAAAACCTAAAATTCGCCGACTGTTGCACAGAAAAATTGGTATTTGTGAGGGTGCAGTGAGAGCAGTGGCTAAAGTGCTGCCTAAATGAGAAATAGAATGCTGATAATGGCTTTCCTCACCTTTTTCTTTGTGGGTGTTGAGGGCTGTCGGTTTCCACACATGTGCCCCCCGTGCATGCCGCAGTGCCTTGCATAAATGGCAGCTCCCATTTCCTCCGCTTCAAGGCCCTAATTAACCACACACAGGGGGGAGGGAGGGCAGTGAGAGATTTCAAAGGACTGAGCTTTTAGATTCTCAAAGCTGAGCTCATTAGAAACTGTAATGACACAACTGGAGAATGCCAAGTGTGCGCCTTATCTTCTCCTCACTACTGATCGCAGAAAAATGGTCATCATTACTTTGCCAATTCATGGTTATTTCCAAGCCTTTGTCACCAGCTACTAAAGCTCCTGATTATTATGCTGTGTGTGTGTGAGTGTGAGAGAGAGCAAGCAAGCGAGCATGTGCACGTATATACATGCTACCAGCATCCACTTCCTTATGGCTGTCAGTTCTCTTATTCCCTCTCAGGTGGCTTGAGTGCAGTATCTTTCAGTGAGATGGGGGTTTTTTTTTTTTTTTTTGTGTGTGTTGTGTGTGAGGAATAGGTTACCGAGCTCTGTTCTCGAAACCCTCCTTACGTTGGACATTTAATCTCAGTGGCAAATATTTCATTTTGGTTTGTGTTGCCCCACAGTAGCCTCTACGCTGTTAAAAGCGATAAGATACCTGGTAAGCAGTCCCGCTCCAGGTCTTTCTGCATTGTCTTTACCCAGCAGTAGAGGCTTGAATGGTGCATGGGAGTGGAAGCTGATAAGTGTGGTATTTTAAACAGGGTGAAGGCTTTGCTGCTCTATCCGTTCGGGGGAGGATGCCCAGCACTGAAGCGATAAAGTGGTCCCTCATTAAAAACGATTACAGCTCCTCGTGTACCCGCGCAATGTGATCTGCACATACCGTACCACGCTGCTGTCCAAAAAGGTTGTCCTCAAAGAGCAAAGTTGGGCTTGGGTTGCATCCTTATTTTGGTATTTATTAGCCTGACATTTAATTGCAGAAATATGCAGCCTGGCATTTCCCCCTCAAACCCCAGATTCCTTTTTTTTTTGGGGGGGGGTCTTTATTATTAAGTTTTGGCAGGCTTGTTAGAGTTTGTGCCTGAACCCTCTCTAGTTAGACAGATCATGCTTTTAGATGCTTGAAAAAGGAGAACCAACCACGGTCTCAAGATGTCCGCTGCTTGCTGTCGTTTCAAAGTGAAACTGTTCCTGAGTCGTTAATGAACACGGTAACACAGTATTAGCTCATAACATCTGTCGTAGAATTCATTGACACGTCAGTAGTACTGACTCAGTACTACATCCCGTGAGAACAGTCTCATCCTAACAACTCTCAATTAGCCTTTATTAGCAACAGAAAACAAGAGATAAACATGACAGTTTGTGTCTTGTTAGGCCAGCACGTCTAATTAGTCTGTTTTCTCTGTTGCATTGAACTTAAAGGGTATCTTGACTCTTGCCTCTGCCATTTTAGTCTACTTTTACAAAAAAATATGTACACACAATATGGTGAATTTGAAGTGTATAACCTCAAAATGTGCCGGGGTTAAAGTGAGGATCTACTTGTCTTCCTTATTCAGGAGGTGGCAAAGGAAAGAGTGGCCGCCTACAGGAACTTATCCTTTGAGGAAGTTGTGCAGGAACTCATCAAGCAGAAAGAAGTGGTGAAAAAGAAAGACGCCCACATCAGGGAGCTGGAAGATTACATCGATAACCTTCTTGTGCGCGTCATGGAGGAGACGCCAAGCATTCTGCGGACACCCTATGAGCCAAAAAAGAAGGCGGGTAAACTTTGTAAAAAGTAGAAAGAACAGACACAGGATGAGAAGCTACTAATGGAGGTTTAACAGTATCTCATGTATCAGTATCATGTGGTTAAATAAGTGGGAACAAATGCGATTGATCAAAGCCAAATTTGTGACCGAGTTATGTCTTTGCTTTTGAACGTTTTCCTTCAGTGGATGTAGTTTTTTTAGTCTTTTTTTTTTTTTTTTTTTTTGATGTTTTAGTTATTTTACTTCATGCAGGTTTTTTGCCCTCTTTGTTTGGCAGAAATCTAAACGACTTGTTGCGGTGCACCTTTAGGTACTTAAACAGGGTACGAGAAATTCATCGGTTGATTCAAGTCAAATGAAATCCATATTTTTCGTTTAAGTACATATTGTATGCACTTGTGAACTCACAGAGGTCTGTTGCACATACAGCTGCCATCATCTCCCCAGAAGGTGCGAATGCAGCCAAATTCATGTTTACCAGATGCTGTAGTCACAGTGTGTGTGTGTGTGTGTGTGTGTGTGTGTGTGCTGAAAGATGGTCAAGTGGTTGATAAGATGGTGCTGTGGTTTACTTTGTTTTACACTCAAGCACGACTCTTAAACTTGTCACCTAAACTACGAAACACATTTAGCAGAGGGAGCATCAGCACCGTTACGAGCTTCTTCGATGCTACGGATGCCGCAGATCGACTCTGCCACCCAACAGCCTGAGTGATTCATGGGTATTCTTAGAAAGACTGGAAGACAGTTAAGGTAAGAAGTTGCTGGACAGTATCTGAGAGTCTGGTTTCTCTCTAGCTTACTGAGTCACGCAAAAAAAAAAATAAGAAGGAACAAAGGTACATTCTTATTATCCGTCGCTGACTTTTCAGTCTTTATTTTTTTTTTGTGACGACTATCTTTTTTTTTTTTTTTTTTTTTGGACCAAGGGTCCCACAGTCGCTCGCTGAAGGTGATCACTTTATTTTTACAGACTTTATGTGCAATAATCATAAGTCATAATCATAAGTATCATGCTTTTATATTCTGCTGGAAATGTTCTTGTTTACATTTTAATCCTATCTTTGAGTTGGGCTCGTCTCTTAATATTGATTTGATTCACTGGAAAAGCTTGGAGTTCTTTGTTACAGCCTCCACAGATTGACCAGCCTTCATCTCCTTCAAATACAGCTTTTGCTGAATATTGTATTTGTGGTACCTAGCTGCACATGTGGATACATGCTGAACAATCTTTATTTATAAATATCTCATAGTTCATTTACATATGAACACTATTTCAATGTATTTTTAAGGTACTTTATGGAAAAAACGCTACTGTATCCCAATACCCCCTCGCCACCTGTTCTACTGTATTAGCACTGTAGAGTTAGTACAAATCCCCCCCAAAATGCTCCTTTGATTAAATATTCATGTATTAAGGTCTTACTGGTAGTTTTTATATGTAATTTCAATTAGCAGTAATATCTGTCTTACCTTTTAATGACATTCTAGTCACAAATTAATTATGTACCGTTTCTCAGTATATTTCCGCTATTTATTTTCTTTTTCTATTATCAAAACAATCCAAATTCTAACATTCATGTAAGATTCACTGAGTACTAAGCCAATCAGTGTCATTCAGGCCACAAATAACTGTTTGACAGCCTATGTCAGAAGCTAACTGTCATAATTTTAATGTTTTATGTCGCCTCAATCTGTGACACTAATTTCATGACAACATTATGTTGTTTCCATGTTGAACAGCGCTCCTTAATTCAGTTAATTTCTCAGTTTCTACTGAACAAATGTTCAGGGAGCTGCAGGGCAGCTGTGGGACCGCACTGCTGGTACTAAATGACTACTTTTAAAGGTTTTAGTCTTTTTATCACCTGTACCTGTGCTTGTGCCAGATGTTTAACAATAATATAATCACTTACTGATGTTTAGGTTTACATTTTTTAATTGTTTATTCCTATGTAATGCAAAGCAGCTTCATGTACAATGTTAAACATGCTTTCTAGTGTCAAAGCTGCACACCATTTTTAATGATATATCAGAACCTCTTTATCAGATGACAATCCATCTTGTCCTTTTGCTTGTATAATTTCTGGTATTTTATATCTGTTTTGTAATTACTTTCCAGTCTCAAGTCTTCAGAATATTTGACCTTTACACTGTATGATACCAAATCACAGCTGAGACAAAGTGCTACACTGTATCTCTGGAATGTCCGTCAAGATCAAAAAGACTTGTCAATTTTAAATCTTTCATGAATGTTACACCACTCAGAAACACATTTTGTTGTGTACTAATTATTTCTGCTGCAGTGAAAGTAGTTCTTTCGTCTGAAGGTATGTGATCTCTCTTTGGACTTTAAGCCAAAATCTCTTGTCACCTGAATGTATTCTGGTTGGCTTTGAAGTACATAATTCCCGAAATGTATAATACTATACAGTACACCAACAAGGCCATTGAACCTTGCTTGCCTTTAAAGTATTTGGTGTATCCAAAGAGATAATTTCATATGGGTGATTTATTCCCCCCCCCCTTCTTTCTATTAGTCTGACAAAACTCAGACATCTTCATTATGGAAATGTGATGATGTGACACAGATGTTGGGTAAATTCCTTTTGTATTGGAAAAGGTTATCTGATCTGCATATATTTTCTAAAGCCAAAAATGTTTGAATCAGTTCATAAAATAAGTATTATGTGATACTAATTAAGAAGAGATGTGGATAACAATCTGTTTTCAATTCTGGGAAAGCTTCTCACTGATTGCCTTTCTACATGTGCTAACTCTCTGTCTCCTCATGTTACAGGCTTTACCAACAGCTTTAACTAGCCTGTATTGGTAGTTAGCCAGTTGTTCATGGACCTTGCCGAGCTCTTAATACTTCCATTGTACATAGTGTATAGTCACTTTGAAATAGCCCTTCACCTCCTTTGACTTTTTTGCACATTTTGTTGTGCTGTAAAATGGTTGAAAATGTGCATTTTCTGGGGATTTATTCTGTCTTCGGTTCAGTCAAAGTGTGAGTTCAACGAAATTTCAAATGGGGAAATAAAAGTGTAAAAGTGAAGAATAGTATTCAACCATCCATCTTTCATTTAAGCTAAATTGGCAAACTGATTTATTTATGATTCTCTTCTCTTCTTTTTGTAGTTATAGATCATTTGTCTTGCTAGCAATGCAAATGTGTGGATTTCTGGTAGTGATATTTTAGTTATATTGTCATATTGTGCATCACAGAGTAATACTCATACTCCAGTATGGAACAGATGCTTATGCACTTAGGTCTACAATGTGCCCTAAAGCCCCATTGCTTTGCTTGAATGATGAAATAACAAAAGATAAGGTCTTTAAAAAACACACACATTTGGACCCTGAGGTTATTTAGTTCAAATGAAAAATGAGGGGTGAGTAGTTAAAATTAATTAATTTTGCCTGTCATTTCTTCTTTTAGCTTGATTGCTACATTTGCTTTATGCTTTAATGTAATTTGGTGCTTTGGTAGATGTCAGACTAAAACACAAATCTAAATGAAAAGCATTTTCAAATCATTTTCTAACACAACAGTGTAAGGGGGTACATTGCAAAAAAAAGCCCTGCATCATTATTATACTTCTCCCTTGCCTCTTTGCATAATATTTGTCATCCAATTAATACCAGTGTTTGAATATGCAAAGCACTGAAAATGCTTGGAGGCAAAGTTTCCTATAAGATTTAGCCACAGCCCTGTGTATTTTAAGTTTATATAGATTGTTTTGCACATGCATTAAAGTGTGTTGTAGGTGAATGTCCACCCCATTCCAAAAAACAGTGCGAACGTATGGGGATTTTTTTTTCCCATGTTGACGAAGCATGCATTGAACCTTTTGATGAAGATGACATAAAGCTCGAGTCGGATCTCACAATCCTCCTCTGGCAGTCTTTTAAGTCTTCTACTGATAATATGATGCTGCTTGCCATAGGCCACATACAGCTGCCAGACACGAAGACTTAAGCTCCCGCTAAATCCCCTGACAGTGCTTGTAATGTGGCACACAGTTTTGACGGAAATGATGACTGTGTTTATAAAAGATCTCGCCAGTTAGCGAAGCTTCATTGACTTTTATGGAATTGCATGGAGGCTGGTGCACAGAGGCCAACACAATTAAACATACGATTTGAGTTTAGTGCCCCAACATGGTGGAGACCTAAAATGACATTTTAACACTAACATGTTGGTCTCCTTCTGAAGGTGGTCAGCGTGTACTGGGTCTCTCAGTTCATTCCGGCACATGCCTTTTTGTGTAACAAGCTCAAGTAAATGGGTGTGTTTTGTATTCCTGTTGTTTCTGCATGTCAAATCACATATTTTGAACATTGGGTTCATTTTCATCAACCCTCACCACACTACCGTGTGATGTATTTCACTCAAAATTGTACAGCGTGTAATGTCCTTTCTTCTGAGAAGGTGGATGAGTTTTTGTTTTGTTTTAATACTTTCACATAATAGCCAATATGCAAGACTTTCATACTGGGATGTTTGGGGACAAGAATGTATGGCTTTTTTATTATTGTAGTTCTGGAAACACATTGGGATCTAGGAGATGTGTACATTATGATAAAAGTACAATGCTGTGAATGGTGACTATGTAAAGTGCCGACCCAAGCACTATTTCAATTTTCTTGATATTCACCCATTCTCCATGCACTACAGTTTCAAACATGAACTTTTAGATATTATCATCACTATCACTGTAATCAAATTCCAATGTTCTACTGGATATAGTTTGAAAGGCACAAGCAAGATTGTATTGTCCTTTTCAATAAACTGTACTCACTGTAAATGAAAACTGCTGTTTTATTGTATTTGATTTTTTTTGTTGTTTTTGTTTTAGGCAAGAAGATAAGCGCAAAAGCCTATAAAGACATTTTAACCACAGATGCAATTAGAATTTTAGAATACATATCCTTACGTTTTGCAGCAGATCTGGTTAAGCCAACACTGCAGAGTAAATCTGATGCAAATCTTCTATAAAGTGGATTGCTATTCAGCTGTTTCTTTCTTTCAACACCTGTCCTATCATTCTTATAGATAAATTAAAGGCCACTCTCAATTAACTCTGATTTCACTGGCAGTTAAATCACCATTAGTGTTTTCAATTGTGCTGATTTGTGTCAAGCCTTTGTTTTCTCCCTGCTTTAAAGCAGCTCCTCCTTTTGTTCTGGAGAAATTCCCATGCCTTCCTGGCAAAAGAGAGAAGGGGCATCGTTTGACAACTGAGTAGCAAGATTGCTTGTTAAAACTCCACTCTAATTTGCCTATGTGTGCAGCACGACTGTGTGAAATCTTTTGGGACAAGAAACACTTGTGTTGTTTACTGACTGACGCTTTTGTAGGTCGGTTTGCTTCCCCATCACCCCGCACACATAGCAGGTTAAAATGTGGCCTCTCCCGTGTCACCTCAATCTTGGAGTCCCTGAAGAGGTGCACATCAACACCGCAGCAGCTGCCGCTGCACACCACAGCGCCGCGTTAGATCTGAAGATGGAAGATACATAGTGGTGGTAACCATGGACACCAGGAAAATACAAAATTGCTTACAACATAATTCCTTTAATGAAACAATGTTTGAGTGCTACAGGTGACTGAAATAGTGACAGAACCACCCGTGCTGACTGAATAATTTGGTTAAACTGAGCTTTTTATGAGGCTAAATTTAGAAGTGTCAGTAACATTTAGATGCAGCCGTGCTCGTAAAGTTAATTTCCAGATAATTCTGTCTGCAGACAGAATTGGCAGCATGCATCGTTATTAATTTTTTATCTTCCTGTGTTAACTTATAGTCTGCCTTGGGGGACACTGAACACAAATAAGTGTGTAATTGGGCTTCATGTAGGTGTCACCTGTTGTATTCATAAGCTAATTGGCATACTCATTGTCATCCTTACACATTCATCCACGGATTGAATTTCACAGATCCCAGCTTTTGAACGGCAGCGGCACGTGTCACCTGAGTGCCTCCTAGATTAAAGCCCATTAGGTCATTGTGCTTTATATCATATTGCTGTAATTTGAGGAAATATTCAACAAACGTGTTATGCAAGATTCTGTGGGTGCAGGAGAGTCCAAGCGTGCCAGAAAGGGCCACCCACAGGTCACCTGCACTGCCCTTTAAATATGGATGGGCATCATAGCAGGGATCAGTGTCACCCCGCACGTGTCTGAATGGAAGTGCCTCGGGCAATCATGGAGAAACTTATATGAGGAAAAATTCAGCAGATGGATGAGGTGTTTTCAGGGGAAAAACCAGACCTATTTGGGCAGCTGGCCTGAACTTGTTGGATGATCGGGGACCAGATGTCAAGGTTAACCCCTCATGCCCCCCAGAGTATCAGACCCCACCCACACTTCCAACGCAGGACTCTTTGTTGGATAGTTAACTAATCCGAAATGGTGCTTGAGATAAATCAGGTGTCAAACGTGCTGCGGATCCCAGCGTTGTGCATTGTATTGATGGCATTGTCTTCCCCTGATAGCTGCCACGCGTCTGGTATTAGGTGAACAAAGCCAGGTGACAACCAGAGGAAAGAGAGGGATCTGTCAACATACAACAGCAAGCAAGGGTGAAGGATACAGACTAGAACTCAAATGGCTACAAAACGGATGTACGGTCGATGAATACACAAAGTTTATCCTGTACATTAAAAGATATATTTTGAAGGTATGAATGTACTCCAATCCTGTTGTCACTAACATAACAAGTAAAACAAACCTTTTATTTGCTTTCACAAAATGTCAGAGCTTTTATCAGAAGCTCAGATAATACAAGGTCTGCTGTTAAGACAGTGAATCCCTGTCAACAAATGCAATAGTAAGGTGCTAGTCTTATTTTATTTTTATTTTTTTTTAAAGGAAAGTATAGAGTTGGCAGACAGCACTAAGCCCAGAAGAACAGCCCTGGGCTCTGAAATATGTTGTGGAGTACATTTTGCATGAGGTCTTTTCATTTCTATTTTCCCATATCTTACTTTTAGATAGTCATTGGACAAAAATATAGCATACAATTGCTGTGTGTGCTGCAGATCTGAAATGCAATAGCACTACAGTGGAGGTCCAGTAGAAAGAGGCCACAGCATTCGGGGTAACTGGTGTTGTGGAAATCCTGACAGCTCAGATATCAGCTCAGACCTCAGGTTGGTTTGTGTTCACAGAAGGCGACAACTTACAGTTACTGTGTTTCTATTTGTTTGAATTACAGTAGTTACAAAGAATAGTTTGTGTTCTTATTGATACGTTTTTATAGTGTCAGTTTGGGTTATTTTATCCTCTTTGCCGATTGAGCTAACTTATAACGTTGTTAGCTGTTAGATGTTAGTTTAAAAGACACTAACATTTATACTTACAAAGCCATTTATTGTTACTGATGTTGTTCTGCAAAATGACAGATACAAATGGTTGCAAACTACTTTGAAACTGTAACGTTACAACACCCGGGGGTAATGTAAAGATAACTAATATGCTGTAATGTATCGTTAGCTGTCATCTATCTGTTAGCTAGCCGTTAGTTAGCATAATTGTTGCTAGCTCGCTAGCTAACGTTAGATCGTAATTATGTAGTTAATTTTGCTATCAAGTTGAATGGCTAAAAACAAGTCAAATGAAATAGCGTTAAGTACAATCACGTTACCGGTTTTTGAAAATGGCATTAAATAAGGTAAGTTAAATGTGGTGAACTGAACAATTTTCCCCACACTAACCATAACGTTACACTTCTTAACGTTACGCAAACACCGGCTAACGCTAACAAAACAAACAGTACCTTTAACAGTCATTATAGGACTTTATTTGGGTAGATTAGATGTTGCCTAAGTTAGTACACACAGTTGTTAGTAATGTTGTTGCTAGCTCGCTACCAAGAGTGTAGTTCGCTAATTTAGCTTGCAAGTTGAGTGGATAAAACTAATTAAAAGTAACAATACCATTTCAATATGTTAATTCACCAGTTCTCATAATACTACACAGCTAACATTAACATGGTGAAATGTGAAGTCTTCCCTGTTCTCTCCCTGTTTTATTGAATGGAGGTCATAGCATAACTTAATGTTAAAAACAAGGGACTTACTACCAGTAATTTTATTCGTTACCCTTTTGTTTATTAGATTTATGGCCTTTAATTTTGCCTATTTGTATACACAAGCAACATTAAAGAATACTAGGTTTTTATCCTGTAAGTTCACTTATACTTAAATCATATTCCACCCTGTGTGTCAGACCATCTTGTAGACTGGGACATTTTGTTCTCTTTGCAGGCCTGGCTGTTTGGGGAAACAGGTCGAGCTCGTAGGACCACAGTGTTTCTTCAGCAAGCTGGTGAGCGGCTTCATTATCGTCATGATCGCCGTCTAAGCAGCACTTGTACAGCACATCATCTAAAAGCTCAGAAACATGAGCTGTCAGCAGACCATAGGTTTGCATTGGGTCATTTTTAGCCTGTAATTTGTACCACAAAGCACTTGTAGAGGGATCAGTGTGAATGCAATGAGAATCTTTAAGTGATTGTTTCGGTGTTATCAACAGTGATGAATTAAATCAAGCAGAAGATTTCCATTACACAGTAAAAGCTACGCTTTAGTAAGACACTCTCTTAATAATGGTCCTGGATTGAACTGTATGTAAACTGGATATCTCTGTGGAAGGAGGTTAAATTTCCTCTAATCTAAAAGAACATCTGTCAGTGTGTGTATTGTTATTGCTTTAGGTTATTATGCTAAGTTCACTTTTTAACTATGATTTGTGATCATCACAGCAGGATAACCCAGCAGCAGGCAGGCCGCTCACTGCTTACGTCAAGCACAGTTGTAGTTTGTAGTGGATAGATCACATTAGAACTTCACTGCAATAGCTCAGTAAAGCCATGCTAAAACTAGAGTAATACAATCAATCAATCAGTCATCTCCTGACTTCACAGCACAGGAGAGCTCTGCTGGAATGCTGCTAAGCTGCAGATGTACCAGCCAAATTACTCCAGAGGGGAATTACCAGGCCATAAATCCAGACGTCAGGAGGATGGCTGTAGCCTATTTCACGGTAAAAAAAAAAGAATCCATGCAACTTGTTTCCATTACCTTCATAAAGAATGTCTCGCAGTGCAGGGCTCAAACTTATCACTGACGACAGATCTAAACATGTTTGCATCCAAACAGAGCCTCAAATCACGGGGCCTTTAAACAAGAAATCATGAGAATCTGCTGTAGTCATTCACCATGTCCTGACAGGTCCCGTAAAATGAATGATCTGTGACGTGACAAACTGTGAGAGCAACTAATAATCATCTCCTGCTCATTCATAATCTTCTGTAAATCTGAGGCATTCTGCAGCCTGCGGGTTTTACCTTTCTAGAGATATAGGCCTAGTTATCATTAAGTGATGTAACAGGCTCATTCAGACGGAACATTTTCATCCTCAAGTGTTACCTGCCTTTAAATATCCATCATCATTACATGTTTGTTATTGGATCTTATGGTTTTAGCAAAACACAGGATCCTTTCACCTATTTTATTTGTGCAATTCTCATTTAAGTAGAAGGCAAACAACAGACATGCAGTCTAGTCAACATGACACAGTAACCAGATCGTTGGCAGGTACTGGGCTTCATTATTGCTAATTAAGATGTATAAATATGCTGTCTGGCACTTGACTTGTCGTATGCAATGGGCCATTTTTCCCATCAAACTCAGAAAGTGCCAAGGTAGACAAGGTGAGGGCACGAGTGCTGGTAGTGATGCTGCAGTGTGTACTCTGTGGGCACATTTCAGCTCAGCTGGCATACATCTGACTGACACCTTCAGGTGCCAGCAGCTAAACAAGCCCAGGTTTGAGGGGAGAGTGTTGTATATTTGGGCTGAGCTCAGCGAAGTCTGCCAATGTCTTTGAGTGTCTGGCTTCATGGTCTCTCATACAGAGCTCCTTGTTGAGCTGCGCTCTCTGGTCATCTTACAGATGATGGCAGTGGACAGTTTACAGTAGGAGGCACGGCCAGGAGGATGTGACATCACTGCACACTGTTCTAATAAGAAGTATTAACTTGTTACTTAAGTGAATCAGGATTCAGTCTGCTTGTTGTTTTTGTAGACATGTCGGAGAATTAACATCAGTTTTGCCTGCCATCAATTAAACAACCAATTTAAAAATAATACATTTTAAATAGAAAGCCGTATATATATGTATGTATGTAATATATATATATATATAATGGGCTTTGTTTGATTGAGGTGTTTGATTAAGCCACTTTTATATAGCTGCCACTGTATTGTACTATCAAATAGCTGTATGCAAATTTTGAACATCAGTACCCAATCTGGTAAATCTTAGAAAAGCACACTATATGCCATCCTGAGAGGTCTATGAGGGGCAAGAGAGGCAAAAATTTGATAAACAAATTGACTTTTGGAGAAACTGTGCTTTGCACTTTAGATTTTTATTTGAATTATTTTGATTTGATTTTGAATTTGTCATTTTGTGTGAGAGTCTAAATGGCCATACCCACTGTCTGAATACCTAGTAGTGCTGAAACCTTCAGCATCTCGATTAGAACGTGTTGGGACAGAACCATCCAGTGATTTAGTTTGATAAGTTGACTGTATTTCTCATGGTAACATGAACTGACATCCTTTTAGGTGGTTAGGTGTTACTTTCCATCAGAATACATCTAGCGCATTGCTTTAATTCCCTAAAATACTGGTTTTGATTGATCCTTTTTTATGTTATTACATTTTATGACCGTTACCAGGCAGATTTGCAGAGCATTTTTTGACCCTGGTTAACGTGCTGCGTGCAGGGGCAGTTAGATGGAGATTGTTTTGTGACTCTTGACCTGCCAACACTCATCTAGATAGGCCAGGGATTGAAGCCAGTGGTCAAGGTCCACTTTATTAAACATTTTCTCTGCTTACCTCATTTGGGAAATGCTGTCAGATGCTATTGGAGATCTCCTATACATTTCTCATTGCAGTAATGTCTGTGGTAGTTATTTGGAAAGCACTAGATTTTGGTCAAGCCATTTGCTGACCACTTGTAGTTTGTGGGAAGATGAATTGCCTCAGATTTGCTGTCCTTGTAGTGATGAGAATATTTCGGTTTGTAAAGGGACACTGGGTGTAAATCATGTCGGGAACCACTAGTGAAGCCCAACAGACCTGAAAGGGACTTGAACATGTGAGCTTCTTTTATTTGGATTATTACAGACAGTGTTGGGAAAAACAAAATACAAGGCTCTGTATACTGCTTTTACCAAGGAGGTTCTGATTTTCATCCTTTTGTCAGTTTGTTCTTCATTGCAGACATGCAGTACTGTTTCTGCGTTAACAAATAAAAACATTCTCTCTGGCTTTGTTGCAGTTCAAGTAGCTTCAGAAACACTGACACTGTCAGTGCCTCTCCAGTTTCTACCCTTTACTTTCTACTTACTATGGATACAAGAATGTAAACATGTGCAACCTTTCCTCATCCTGCAGATACTACACTAAGCATTTTTCTCCAAATAAAATGTTTTCTTACAGCTTGAAAAAAAATACATACAATGGGTGATACAATTTATGCTATCGGTCAGTGGCATGATCCATGATTTGTATCATTTAGTTTGACATTCTCCAAATACACAATATTTTTGCCCAATAATTTTAGATTTTGGCTTGCGTATGGCTTGCATGTGTGTGAATCCTTACAAGCACATTGCTCTAAATGAGGGTCACTGAACAAAGCCCATTATTCCTCTGCGGTGACTAATTAAGAAAAGGAACAATTAGCCAATTGACCAATTAATAACAATCCTCTAATCTACAAAAAGTGATCGGCAGGAAAGATCTATTGGTGTTTCTTCGCTGTGAAAAGAGAAGCTCCATGGGCGTTCCGCTCCAGACAAGATTTAAAAGGTCTTTAATCTAATTAATCTGAGATAAATAATGGTTTATGCTATTACAAAATTGCTCATAGAGAGGATTACAATACCATAAAATACAAAGTAATAAGTTTTAATGAAAGGAATTTAAATATATTTCTCCTGCCTCGTTCCCTCTCTGTATTTCTCTTTTTTTTTTTTTTTTTTGCCCAGTAACTGTAAGTCATCTACCGTCCCATCAGCACCATTCCGGGTGATAACCATTTTTTATTTGAATGCACCGTATGTGCAGTAGGCCTATATACAGACAGGGTCCAAAAATGTTTTGCTCATCTGCCAATGGTAGGCAAACTGAGAAAATAAAATATTATTTACTGGCTACTGGCCATAAAACTGCATCTTGCATAAAAAAATAAGAATAATTACGTCAGGTTTTTAGTATGCAAACTCATCTTTAGTGTATTGTTGGAAAAGTAGCCTGTATTAACACCATATGACACCATAGACCTATGTGAGAATACAGCGTAAGAAAACTATTTGGTGTGTAGCTACTCTTTAAGGAGGCCATACTATGCTTTTTCGGGGTTTCCCTGGCCTTTATTGTGTTGGGGGGAGGTCTTCTCTCCCACAGAAAACACTGCCTGACACGCCTTGTTGGAATTCCTGCCTCTTGTTACCTTGGTTACGTAACCAAGACGTACATTTGCATACACACCTAGCGGCTAGTTTGGCACGCCCTCAAACAGAGGTAGAGTAAGGCTCTGAGCGTGCCCAAGTGCAGGGACGCGCCTATCCATCCGCTCAGTCTGTCTGAATAAATAAAGTTGTGAAATTCATCCAATTCAGTGCCCCATATTTTGCTATTTTCCAACCTAAGTTACTGTAACTGTCATATGCCGTCCAGCTCACCGGGTAGAGGATGAGCCGGTGTGGGCTCACAGCACTGGGTCTATACCAGAGACCCTATAAAACAGGTCTATACAGAGAACTGGTTGCAGCCGCTCACTGCCCCTTGGCAGGCTTCCGGGAAGTTGGCCAATAAGAATAAAGTGGGTTTTTAGGGAGGGGGGCCATAAAAATACAGGATCTAAAACAGCTTGTTTCAGACAGTTTTTTTTATTGCAGCTTTTTTTGGCCAGGGCTCCTTCACAAAAGAGACTTGTTCTCAAAGGATTTCCCTTGTTAAATAAGGGTTAAATAAAAATAAAATGAAAACAGAGGTTGAACTGAGGGGGCTACTGTACATAAAGGATTTTTTTTTTTTAACTGAATCATGCAGAGCAAATCTAGTGGTATCCCAGAATCAAAATATAGAGCTAGAAATAAGCATAATAGGTCCTCTTTAAGCTAATCTAAAATACAATGCACACAGCGCAAATAATTTTTGATCTGACGCTCGCTAATTAAGTTACTAGAAACACTTACTCACATAGCCACGCAAAATCGGACATAGGCCTCCCATTCTTCCTGATAGCGTGGACCGGCCATTGTTGCTGGAGCCTTCACAGCAGGGACGATGATGAAAAATTGGCCTGTGATCCTTGATCCTTCTTTGTTTGTCTCTTGCGTGTTGGCGGCAAACACTGCAGTACAAACTGTGGTTTAGAGCTTCATATTTCAGCCAGCATCTCGGGGCTCCTGCGTCCTTTCAGATTCAAAAACGCAGACTTTTCTCTTTCTCTTTCTCTTCATCTTCGCATTTTCTTTTTGGTGGCTTAACACCAGGAATGTATTGCCACATCTCTAAGAACATGTAACGCAGATGTTTCTTACGGAAAAAAAAATAGACAAACATTGTGTAGAAATTTCCAAATGTGACAAAATAGTAATAGGCTTGATTTGATTCGCTGACGTCACGATTGGTATGGTGGACAGTGAGGGTCACATTAGTCTCAGCCGGTAAACATAAAAAACACAGTGATGTAAACCGGGGCCCTACGCTATGAAGCCAAAATTATTCCAAATTATGATCCCAATTAATTTTTCCGACAAACCCAAAATTTTGGTGTTAATTTTGGACCCTGTATACAGACATACATACAGTATATTCACTTCCATTAACATTTTTTCTCAGTTGACTTACTGATAAGATAATACTATCCTTAGAAAATATCAATTAAATGTACTTAAATGTCAGTGGCAAATGTTTCAAGATGTCTCCGTTATCTGTAACCTGCTTTGCCTTCATGCCAAAAATCCTATTCTGTGCAACTTTTTCAACTGGAGAATAAAAATCTTCAGACTGTATATGCATGTTCTTGTCACCAGCCTATAAAGCTTTACTTTAAAACAATCAAATCCTTTATACACTTTATGTTACAGAAAACCAACATGCCTGACTTCATAATCCTCACTGTATGCCTTCGAGCGCACTAGTCATGGTTTGTTTTTCAAACGTAAGTTCACTGCAAATAATTGTGAAGCACTTCTCCAAACACCGCAGTGTGTGTGACCAACACTGTGCTCTTGGCCACGTGGACTATCATCATTAGGACATTGCATGTTCTTTTTCCAGCCTCCAGTGTTATGGAATGTCTCCAGTGTTTTCAAAGTGTCACGTAGCTGCATGAAGACCTATCAAGCCTTGGCTGGTGAGAAGCTCGCTAGCCTCTACGGACCTCTTTGTAGGAGGGTAAAATGCTTGCAATTTGCAAGTGAGATGAGTTGTCAAGCTTTGAAAACATTCAGGTGGCTCAATTTGTCTCTCTGTTTTGATATAGCTGAAGCAGAGGGTATTGGCAAAGTATTGGTAAAGCTCTGCAAGTCTTTGTGAGTTCAGGGAGTGCTGCAATTAATTATGTAGCCCAATTTTTGACACACATACCATTATGCTGTCACTCCCTCAGAGAGATGACGTTGTTGTCTTTATCCCTTGAATGTCATTCTGTCTGTTAGTCTTCATTCCAACAGCAAGAAAGAAAAATGTTCAGAAACATTTGATAAAACTTAGATCAGGCATCCGCAAAACAGTAGTATAATAGATCGCGGAATCATTAAACAAAGGGCTTGACTTCTCTTAACTTGCTAGTGATGCATCCACTTAAGGGTTGTTAAGTCTGTCGAAAGACAAACAAATGAGACATTTAAGTAATAATGCATGGCATTTTCATATAAATAAATGTCCATTTTGTTGCTCTCTGACAAGACGGCTTTAACACAATTGTGAATTGTCGATTTTTTTTTTTTGCATAACTGTTGGCACTAAACGAAGTTGTTTTTACTCTAGAATAAGGAGCAGATTCTTTGAGATGAGTAGAAAAATGACTGGAGTAGTTAGCATGAGCAAAGGATGATTACAGCTACAGAAAATCTATGTAACTCTTTCTTGAGAAAACAATAATCTCATAGAATAACAATTCAAATATTTTTCTGAGGTCACTGAAGATATATTTAGTTTTACTGAGGTATATTCAGAATTTAGTTTGGCTTTTGTTGGGACTGTATTTTGACATGACTACCCTGAGGACTAGGAGATGGGTGTTGGGGAGACAGAAGTTGTCGAGAAGTTGTTAGGCTAGGTGGTGGTTCGTCTGGGGGTACGAGTTTGGAACATGCAGTCCCCTCTCCTCGTGCGGTGAACCAGAACCAAGTGGAGTGAGGCTGGTGTGCCACAAGAGCGCCATTGTTCTTCACATTAATCAAACTGAGGAAGGGCAGGTAGCATTTCCCTAGCCCACCCCACATGCGCACCCTGCCAACCTCCATGAATGGACTGCTTTTTTAGCTGGCAGCGATTGGCCATCGGAGCTCCGAGAGGATGTGTGTCTGTTTAATTAGTGTGATGAGCTCAGCGGAGTTTATGTGCAGTGTCGGACACCAGGTATTAACCCCTCGAGTTTGACCCTGCGAGAGGGTGGCCGACCTCAATCTTGACATCTCTTTCTTTCCACTGTTCTCGCTTTCCTTCTCTTCATTAGAAAGAGACAGATTAGACAGGCGAAAGCAGACTGGAAGAGGGGGAGACTGGTCTAAAACTCAGCCTTCATTTTTCACCAGCCCCTCTTTGTAGGCTTGCCCTAAGATGAAGAGAATAATTACTGCTATGATACGTCTAATGATGCTGTCATTAGGATGCTGAGTTGTGGTCTGCTGCAGTGCGAAAAGCTGAACACATGGAGCTTCCCAGAACTTTAAGAAGCGTTTCACTCTAATGGTATCACATGTATAGATACAGACATATGTTTGGCTTTGTGATCTTTTTGACGTGTTGAAGTGAAATAGAAACTGTTGTCAATGTGACTTAAATCATCTCGTGGAGTTATTAAAATGAACGCCCAAAACAATGGAATTGTCTAGGTTGTGAAAGGCACATTCAAAACCATAATTAGAGCTGTGGTCTCCTTCACTTTGTACCATTAACAGCCATATAAATGACACATAGATCATTCACTGGCAGCTGCCTTACATACACTTTGGATGAGAGAGTGCAACGTGTTAACATCACCCAGGGGCACTGTTTTCTAATTCATTTAACCACAGCAGTGTTTTCCTAACAGCTTCAGCTTGCAATTAAAAACCATGAAAAGATACGAAAACATTCTTACCATGCCAGACGCACTTTCCACAAAGGTAAAACAACCACTTCAGGCGCAATCAAAGCTTAGGATATCATCCTTTATCGGATTATGCACTTTATTAGTTCAGTGGAACAAACACAAGCACTTCGGGGGCATCTACTTTAGGAATATAATGCCTCCTTTGCTCACAGAAGGTTAGTTTATGCAAGGGCAATCAATTAGTAAAACAGTTTTCTGTCTTTCTAATATTCTGGGTAATGGTCCAGAGAAAGTGACATGGTCAATGCAGGAGCACACATCCAAAAGTTAAAGGGCACTTGGAGGGCACTTCCACTGATGAGTTATGGTAATGATTTAGGAAACTAGTTTGGATTAATTCAATAAATGGCTAATTTGTTAAACCATCTGGCAATCATTTGAAAGCCTTTAGCTCATGTGGCCCATTCCAGCTAGGGGTTTTTATAGGATTACAGCATAAGGACATCCTATAAGCACATTATGCAAGCAAGTGCAATACATGCAAGAGTGAAAGGTAAGGAAAGAAGTTATTTTCATTTGAAAATTCTCCAAATCCATTGCAAAATTAGCTTCAACTAATGACTTCTTTTTTTTTCTTTTGATAAACAGACTTTTCACTTAATTTTTATTCTACCAGAACAAGCAAAAACTGAATCCCAGTTTTCTGTCAAGGAGTGATTCAGGCTCGGGGTTGTATTTATTAATATCACCCTTGCTACTAAGGGAGTGCGGAACAAAGAACTGGAGTCACAGCATGTCAGCCCTCTAAAAGGCAGTGTTTGCTGCACCCCCTCTGAAAACACTTTATTAATTGGATTTAGATATTTGCAAAATGATCTATTTAATGGGATTACCACTCGTATAATGATCTTATTTATGAGGGAAGCAATCCAAGCTTTGGGGCGGGCTGATAATGCATTTCCAGCTCTTTGGCAGTTAATGTTGTGTTACAAGGGAAGATAAAGTTGAAGTCCCATTGTAAATGAATAGGTAAGTTAGCCTAGTGAAATGGAGCCGGTATGGTGGCAGGTCAGACGGGCTTGAGTGGCCGCACTTGCATTCCAGAGGCCTGTCTGGACCGTAGGCTCGGACCTGCTGAACTCCTTACAAGTTCAAGGCAGACGTAAAGAGGGAAGGAGGAGGGAACGGAGAGAGATAGAGTCCCCCCACCTCAGCAGCATAATAGCCCTTTCTTACATCTTTATCCACCTCAATATCTCGCTGAAGCTTTTACAGACCCTGTTTCCACTTAAATGCCTGGAGGTAATGTCCTACGTTCTCCTCTCTTCTCCTCTGCTTTAATCTTGTCAACAGTATTGGTATCAGAAAAGTATAAGAAACAGGGTAGAAATTATATATGTACATATGTGTTGGGCAAAATAACACAAAGAGAATATTTGCAGTTGTTTATTGTAGCTGTAAATGGATGTTTCATGTTTGCCAAGACATTTAAGCTGTTGGATGTTTTCCCTCATGGAGGTTTTAGCTTTGTTTTGTATCTTTTCATGTAGTGCTGAGCCACTAATGCAAAAAAAAAGTATATATGTAAATGCACTTCTTTCCTGCAGAGCGCACAGACTTTAAAACATTACCATTTCAATATAACATTTGATTTATATGTGTTTTAAAAAATAGGTTATAATCTTTTACTTTAAAAGGATGTATTCTCAAATGAGATTATGCTAATAGAGTGTAATTTACATAAAACGGGTGGAAATGTTAAACCAGATTAAAAATTCTGAATATTTAAGAGTTTTATCCATGCTGTTAGTCAACAAATATATTCATTCTCCCGGAGAATATTAGAGCCTAAATGTGACATTGTGGAAAAACACAAACTGTGTTGCAGTAGCAATGATCCCCCCCCACCCATGAGTTGGTTTACTGGTTTATTACTAAATATCTACAGTATATAGGAACATTCCTTGTGAAGTAAAATTTGTTTTGTTTTTTCATTTGTCCCGTTGGTACTGCTTAACTCACTGTGGTTTAAGGATCTTTTGTTGAGCAGTGGTCTCAGGTGAAGGCTGGGGCACAATGTGAGGCGTGCGACAACGAGCACCCTCACAATCCTCCATTCAAGACAGTAATCTGCAAACAAGTGTTTTTTTGTGTCTCTTAGTCTTATTTTCATCGCCATCAATTTAGTACATAGATTGAAAGTGATTCAGGTGGTGCTCTCAAGTTCCACACAGCCACCCATATTCTACCTTCTCAATCTGCAGCCCACTCAGTGGGTCAGCTGGCAGGTTTTTTTTACTGTAAACACTGATGAACAACTAACCCTACAACCTCTACTCCCACACTGTAAATCCATAAATGACCAAACGATGCAGCAATCTACTGCATAAGTGATTAATACAGCCCCGTGTAGTATATACAGCTCTGAGTATATTATTTAAAAATATGCTTTTCCTTTACTGTTAAATCATCAAAGCAATAAGGAATAACGAATAAAATAATAAGTGATGTAATACAAAGGAAATAGGTTCACATAAAGGTACCAGTAATCTAAGATTTATTTTTCTATTGCAAAAATAATAAGTTTGTTGTTGAAGTGTTGTTTCATTCAGTACCACATTTTCTTAAAATATAGCATATTTGCCAAAATACAAACACTATGCTTAAAACATGTGAACTAATCCTCATCCTCAATTTTTCAAAATACTGTGTCTGTTATCATATTATATATTATTTTTTAAGTAACGTAAAAAATGTTTTTGTATTTCAAATATGAAATGCAAAGCATAACCTCTTAAAAAACTGTGTATACACACGCACCTTAAGCATACACATTGCCACTGACCGTACCGTACCTGCGAAAACTTTTTCCTTTTCTTTGAAACAATCTAATCTGGGAAATTAAAAAGGGAGAGCGAGACGGCCCATTCAAATAAAATCCATCCACTAAGAAGCTATTAATTGGTCATATAAAATATTCAGCATTCCTCCCAGGCAATTTTAATGGCATATTGAAAATTAATAGTTTGCCATTTTGGAATTAATGGACTAATGCTCAGGTTCCTTGTTAATATTAGTACAGTATATTGCCCTAGGAACATCATATTAACAGTGCAGGCTAAAGATCAACAGCACTTTAGGTTAGATGATTTTTGAGACACACATGAGGCAACCTGCTGCAATAAAAACACTAAGGATCCACAGACATGTCCGTATCACATGAGGGATTAGATTTAATCATAACACTGTTAAATGATAACTGCACATTTCTGTTTGAGTGGTTTCATAAGTTTCCCTTGTACCTGAATTCAACAAAAACTCGTGTAGTGATTGAAAAATGGAGCCATAAACACTTGATAACCTTAACTGACTTCTGTGAGCCCACCCCTGCAGTGAATCAAATGTGTAACAGCACTGCAGCGCCTGTTTGTCATATACTGCACACTGCCCCTGGTGGCGTACTACAAACTGAGATTGAGATTGTGACTTGGCAGCAAGATCCTCTCTTTGCCCTGAGGCTTACACATTTGTACTCTCATTTATTTATTGGTTTATTTGAATAGCTTTGCTATTGTGAACTTTGGATACGTTTTTATTTTCATTTTGTCTCGCTATAATACAGTCCAGAGTGATATTTCTTCCATCTGGCAACGGCCCTTTCTGTGACAGCTTTTCTGCGTTACGGTTTAGAGTTAAAATTATCATTACAATATGTTATGCAAAAGAATCCTTCTCATAATAGCTGGGTCAGGAAGACCCTGTATTAAATGTGTGTGAAAACTTGACATCCCTCTTCCGCCTCATTGTAAATTTGTGAGGCTTTAATCAACTGCAGATGTCTGTGTGTCCTTTCTTCTTTATCAAGGAGTTATTACTTTCTAAATAATTTCTCAACGGTTTACTCTTAATGTATATGTGAACCCTGCCTATTTGATCTGTGTTCAATTTCTTGAAATGAAGCAAACATATTAGACATATTTGCTATATTATGTGTGTTTTGAAGTTTCAATTTTGTTGATATAGATTTATGAAGTGTTGGCGACTGAGGTCACTGCCCTATTAGAGATTTATGAAATGCCCATGAGGCACCATTGTTCAAGCTCAATAAATCATGCCAACCACTTTTATTATGGTACAATGTGCGATAAGCCTGATCAAATGCATCTCTTGGTTCCCAGTCAGAAGCGATACGCAGTTTTTCTAAGACGATTCCAGGGCGACTGCTTGGAAGCTATTTGTCAGAGCAGCGATTCATTTTTGGCTTGACTCATTCAATCTCGAAGCATTTGTGTTTCTGAATCTTTTGTACTTGCTATGGTGGTAGCCATCTGAGAAGTCCCTAATAATACAGCTGCTGTAAACCTCATAGCCCCTTAAGCCTTTTTTATTCAAAATGTTGCTGCATAAGAACTGGATCATTGTAAAGTAGAGCGTTGTCCAAGCATCCTGCTGGCAGTTTTCCCAAAGTCCACTGAGTAGGGATATCAAAATGTACAGAATTGCTGTAGATTCCTCACATAAAAGCAAAAGTAGTGCTGTTAAAGTTAATATTTAAGTACGGCATGTGTTTCAAAAGGGCTCAGGTTATAGTCTTAAGGTGATGGGGGTTGTAGATGTGGAGTGTTACGGATGTGGATCAATTTTTTTTATCACTTGCACAGGCTTATAATGTAGGTTTCT
This sequence comes from Coreoperca whiteheadi, assembly GCA_011952105.1. Lineage (NCBI taxonomy): Eukaryota > Metazoa > Chordata > Actinopteri > Centrarchiformes > Sinipercidae > Coreoperca > Coreoperca whiteheadi. The sequence goes on from CM022471.1 coordinate 21,215,433, forward strand.
TTCACTGGGAGCGGTGGGCGTAAGTGTTGTGTTCTGGTGGGCAGAGACAGTTAATGTCCCAGATATACAGTATGAATAAAGTCATATTGTGAAGTGTGTGGGCTGATATGCTTGGCAGTCAACCCTGACAAGTAGATTAGCTCTTACTGGGCCACCTCTGAATGGCATGCACACGACTCAAGCGTTTCCAGTCACAACGCTACATATCAAACATCTAACGCCCAGCACCACAGATGAAAGCACATCAAAACATGAAAAAAAAAAAACCTGCTGTATGTTATGTGGCTTCTCCACAGCTGCAGTGGTTAACAGGAGTCAAAAATTGGCATGTCTAAAAAGTGGGATAATGATTATAAATGTGACAGGCTGAAAAGTAATTACAATTGTCTCACTGTGTTTTCCAATAATGCCTCTAACATTTCTATAAAACTCATTTAAATCTTCCACAAGTCCAAAATTCAGTCTTGCTCTAAAGCCATTTGGCACATTTTTCTTCAGTTTACATTTAGAGAGGATTAGCTGAAGAGCTGAAAATAATCATGCCAGATGTCTGCTACAGCGGGAAAACTGCCTCCCCGGTGGGCATTTGATTTTATTGAGTTTTTATCAATCTTAAGTGAATACACTCTGGGATCCTCACAATGCACGGCCTCATGTTGTGAAGTCATGTACACAAACTGAATATCATGTCACATTTTACAATAACAGTAAAAAACAAACAAACAAACCCACCCTTTGCTCATGTGAATGTATGAGGAGGAGTTCAAACAGTCAGCAACAGTCTGTTTATAGCCAAGTTAAACAGACAACACATAGCTTAACTGGGCAGACTGGTGGAACAAACAGCATTATAAATAAGCCAAATTCAATGACAGGTTTAAACGCTAAACCACATCTGTGCACTTTATAAAAGCCATGGTAAATGTCACTGTCTTTAAAACACGTCTGAAAATTCAGCTGTCAGTCACACTGACTCAGTAAAGTTACTGAGATGATGAGCAAATGGAATTATGGATTATGAGAATTTTGGGTTTTTCTCCATTTTCGGTGTTGCGACCATGTTGACAATGGAAATAATACAATTATTTTACAAATTTGATAAATAAATAGAAGTAATGGCAGACGTCATTTGCCGTGGCCTGTCCCACATATTTCATGGTCCTCCTTTGAGACTGGGGCAGTGTTTGTTGGATTTGTTTTTTAGCTTTAATGAGCTCCACTGGAATGCAGTGTCTCCCACATGTCTTGTGGAGGGCGGGGCCATCTTATTGCTGCCACATGTTGGGCTCCTAGTGACTCTTCCAGGCTTGTGTGGTCAGCCAGTTCAAAGAGCCCAGGCTCATTTGTTATACAACTTTATGTAACAACGAGCCGATGCTTCAGCGTGTCTGAAGAGGCAACAAAGGAATGCCGCCACTCTTTCTTTGTCCTAACTGGCTCTGCCCAGAGAGACTTTCAGATCATCTGTTTCTCTAATTAGCATGTTTGCTGGACAATATGGGGTATTGTACTTCGACATGGTGCAGTAATCCTTTATTTGAGTCCGTTCAGTGTTTGAACTCTGATAGTAATGTCTGTTGGATGGTTATGCTGAACGGTAGTAGTTGATCACTGTCATTGCCAGAGTGGTGCGCCGTGCCACATATGGCAACAATCTGACGTGGTAATCCAGTCTTGAGGTTATGAGTGACTAGGTGTGGGCTCCCTGGATCAGACCGACTCCATCAATTCCTCTGTTAGCCATTTCTGTGCAGGAGTCAGCGGCAAAGCCTCTGCTGGCGGTTGACAGGACATCTCAGCAGGAGCACAAACTTGGGCCTCTCTAAATCCCCCTCATGCAGGCTTTGTTTATTTAAAAGTAACATTTTCACTTATTAAGAGAAAGAGAAGAAAGATGGAGAAAAGCTAAGCTACATGTCAATTCAGGTTCCTGCTGTGTTCCTGCAGTATTGCCCCAAGCTGGCTATCCACTACTTTGTTTTAAATCCCCCTACTTACACCCTAATCAAACCCATGTTCATTTGTTAAAGTGGACCAAATTACAGAGGGCCTTGACCACCCTATACCACGCACTTACTGCAAATAACCTGTTTTTCCTTTTTCACACATCAATTCCCCAGAGATGTTTTCAGCTTCACTAGACTTCCGAGTCTTCAGGGACCAGGTCCACTGCATGTGCTGGCTGGTAGGCCATTTGCAATAATCTCCTTTTTACCGTTTAGAGGCTAATTATGTAACATTACACCTGCCTCCCTGAGCCTTGGCTCTGGCGAAGTGCAGAATGAGTTGCTTTTTCCCCCTGACTACTCATAGGGGTGGTTAGAGTTTCTTAATGAGATTAGCCCAAAGCTGAAATCTGCTTTGTGTCCCTTGCTATATGGCGAGATACTGGATCAGCGGAATCAAAGCTAAGAGGGGGAATCATTGGAAGATGCAGGCAGCCGACCTCGTTTCTGTCTCCCCACCAACCCCCCTGCGTGTGACTTGGACAGGATTCGTCGCTATCACACATGACATTGTGTGCGAGCTTTGCATAGGAAATATCTTTGTCTCACTGCGATGTTTGCTTGCTTCAATGTTTTCGTGCTTTTCCTTTATCTTGCTGTCCAGTTCATATTTGCTGTTGGATCAAACCTCTCAATAGTCATTTTCAGAATTGAGGACAGATGGGTTGAATATTGAACAAAATAAAAGAAGAGCTTTTCCACCAGTCTGGGATATAAACTTGTCTAGCTGTGGTTGCTGTACTACTGTCGTTTTGCCTTTCTTAACTCAAAATATCTTGTATTTTACCACATCTTCTAAGGCAGAGCCTAAATTCTTATTTGTCAGTAACGCCATAATGTGCAAGACAGATCTATATAAAGACAGAACTACACCACCCACAACAGCCCATCCACAATGGGAGCCTTTCTTCCTCTAATTTATTGGGACCCTAATGTTCTTGTGACTTTCAACTCAGACAAAAGATGAAAAACCAACAATGGAGCCTGGACAGAATAACACACGTACACACACTCACGCACGCCCATACTGTACACACACACGCACACTTACATGCACAGCGATGTATGAAAGCAAGCAAACAACTTCAGCTGAGAATTCCCAGAATAAAAGCAAATTCTCGCCGAACGCTGCAAGAGATAACATGTAAATATTTTGCCCACTTGCTCAGAATATGATGTTGATTAAGAGAGTAAAGGTTAAGGTTAGGGAAGGGGCAAGGATTAGTAGTATGGACCACGTCTAGGGTTACCATAACAGCCTGGCTGCTGGGACTAGTAATAACAACAGAAGTAATAATAATCACAGACTAATTGATTGAACCCCGTGGCTTCCTTGCAAGAGTCATATTTGTAAAGCTTAATTCCTCCACTATAGCAGCTAAAAAAATGCATCAGTTACCAGTATAGCTTTCAAGTGAGTTTCATTCATTTATTCAAGAACCACCTTTTCTCAATTATAAAATAAAATGTCTTTTTTTAAATTCTTGACATGAATTTTCAGTTTCTCCTCACTACCATTATATTTACTTATCTATCATTTTGATACCGAGCATTCTGTTTTTTTCTGTATCAGATCCTATCATTGCATTTTAGTTTGGTGAATTTACAAAAGAAGCCTAGAAGCCCTGAAGCTATATACTGCTACAGAGAGCTATTTGCTCTGCGTCAGCGGAGTATCCTGTCATGGAGAGAAAATCCCGTTTGAAGTATGGCCCCCGTCTTTCACACTGACGATAATGCTCCTGGCTTTATCGTGTCCTCCGTGCAAAGCCCATGTCTTCTCTTTTGTCCGGCTCCCTCTCCCCCACTCCTGCACACCCCCTGGCTTTCCTCTTTTGTGTCACTCTCTGTCACATTGCTACCCGTTCACTGTGAGGAGAAGCAGTCCAAACCTTATCCCCCCCGAGGCATGCTGGGAAGTGTAGTCACAGTCTGGGGATTGTTGGTCTCGTTTTTGGGACTTTGCTGTTATCAGCAACTTGAAACTGATCAATGGTCTAATGCAGTTTACATTGCAACTGAAGGTAAAAAATGTCATTTGTATTATATTTTGTAGTAAATCCTTCATGAAATGAACATAGACCATCATTTGCTGTAAACTCACTATTATAGATATTGAATAAAAATGTGTCTTTTGATTTTATTTATACCGTTTTATGGTTAAATAAATTCTAAGGTAAATACTTAGCATTTTAAATTAGATACATTATTAGTATTCATTCTGCTCTAGCTGTTCCTAAATCCACAGCTTAAATGCAAATGCACTGCAGTCTTTTCCATCCATGGCTTTGTTGGCCTCTCAGAAACCTTAAGCCGGTATCTTAAATAGGGGCCTCTTATGGCATATGCATGTGCAGTATCTTATCTGGTGAATATCACAATCATTCTCTAGGATATCAAATATTTAAACAGGCCATACAAACAAGAGACAGGAGGGAGGGAATGGAAACAAGCCTTTTGTGGGCCCTGTGCGAAAACAATAAATGTGCTACCAGCCCTCAATATTTTCATATTCAATGACTCTGTATGATCCTTATGATCCCAACATAAAGAAGGTCTGTGAACCCTCTCTCTTAAACTGTAGCAGGCATATATTACCAGGCTTAGAGCTTGGCAAGCTCCGTATCCCAAAATAGATTTCAACAATACTCTATGAGGATGCATTAAATAAATCTCTGCTCAGCTAATCCGTGGAACAGTTCACATTTTCGAGAGAGACACTCCGGTAGGACAAAAGCGCAGCTCTGCTCGCCGCGCCTTCATCTAGGGACAGACATACATAAAGAGAGATATTTAGAGAGAGGGGAGGGCATTGAGGGGGAAAGAAATCCTCCACTAATGTGACAGAGAATTCTCAACAAAAAAAAAAATCATTGTGTGCTCTTGCACTGCAAAGCAGATTCTGTATCACTCTATATTTTTTTTCTTTTTTCTCAACCAAGTGCAATAACTTAATCTTAAAGGCAAAACGTGGACATGAGGGCCATTTCGAAACATGTTGTAGATAAATGTTAATCACATTAGCATTTCCCAGACTTCCGTAAATCTCCATAAATAGCATGCTGAGGTTGATCCCTCTTTTTTGCCTATTGAGGCAAAATTACAGTTGATGAATTGCTTTTGCCATGCATGTAGGCTAATGAAAGCTTTGCTCCTGGGCCTTCCTTAACAAAGGCTCATAATTTTTCCACTTTCCACTAAAATAAGAACCTGTTCCACTTTTAATTAATAGTTTTACCCTCTCCTATTCAGGAGTGCATGCATAGTTTCAAATTAATTTTTTTAGGTGAGACTTGGTTATTAATACTGAAGAAACAACCCCTTTTGTGTTAAAGTAACAGGGAGGTAATGGTAGCCTGCAGGTCTATAAAGAATTTCTGCTCATGTCACCCAACTGCTCAGCACAACTCATGACTCTGCTCCGAGACTGAAACATTTCGTAACAGGTGGCTATTTCGTTCACTCGAAGTCATCGCATTTGTTCAGTGAGCTGCAGTGGGACTAAAGATACAGCTACTTACATAAGCACTTAGGATTAACCTGTCCTGATTTTATTTTCATGTAAACTAGAGGCACAAGCAATGCGTAAAGAATATGAAAGCAGACATCAATCATACTGGTTTCAAATCTGCATCTGGGGGATTTTTAGTTTAATTCCCTTGTACAGATTCTTATTAGTGCAACCTTCCTTTAATTGTTATCAACATTTATAAATGGCTTCTGTATAGTTTATGTGTTGCTTCACCATTAGTAACCTCTGTTAATGGAAGTATTAGGTTAATAAGCAGCAATTAGCATGCATTAGGGTGCCTGACACACATAATGAGGACTTGGGTATGATTACTCAGACAGCTTGATGTTTGGGAGAGCAAGGAGCCTCATCTAGTCATATGTGGCTATAGGACACTCACTATCCCGTGACAGATCTAAGTGATGGTGGTTTTGACATCGAACTCCCACAGTATCCTCTCACAGCAGTAATTTATTAATGTCATGATCACTTGTCTCCTGCTGAAAGGCAACATATTTCTTTGTCGTTCTCTGGAAATATTGTGACATTCTGTCGCCCCTCTACTTTTAACGGCTTTTCTAAGTTGCCAAGCAGCAACATTGTGCTCAAATCATTTCGTGTCATAATATTTAGAATAGCTTCCTTTGCACAAGAGAATATCTGCAGCTTTTATGTGTTCCCTGATAATGACAGCAAATAGCACTTGTATTCTATATTGCTGATAAGAAAGCAAAAAGCAATGGGGAAGATTTTCTGGTGAAAATCCATTCCCTCTTTGTACCTGTGGCTTAAGCTCAAAGGTGGGCGATCCATATGGCAATTTTGTATTTGTATTTCCAGGCTGTCACAAAGAATCGGCCCTGACATAGAGCAGATGCAGCAAACCGAAGCGGTAGCTGCACTTAAGCACTGTGGGTGATTTCATACCAATTAGTGCAAATCATGGAGTACTTAAGATTATTTCCCAGTGAGTTTAACAACACTTTGACACCTCCTCTGAAAGTGACCCCTCTTGAGTTTATTTTTCCCCATAGATTTCGGACTTCTTTGCGGGATGTAAAAGTAATTTATCCAGCCCAGGACTTTTCATTTCACCAGCTTGAGGTTTTTTTAAAATATGGCCTCCGGTGACAAATCTGGCTTCCATCTAAGGTCAGGCCGGTCCCCCTCATTTGTAGTAAGGGAAGGGGTGGCTGGACTGGGGACAAACTAACAGCCCCTTTCTGCTGCCCTCTCATCTTGGGGCTTTAGCAGAACTGCTCTGGCATGAAGTAGAAGCTGCCGTCTCCATGGTGACAAGTCACTTCGGCTCCACCAGCTTTACCCAGCACGATCAGGCTGTGAATTGACTGGCTTTAAAAAAAAAAAAAAAAACATTGAGAGAAAATATACCGTTTCATGCCTCTCCCTATTATGTCGGCTGGTGAAAAACAGCCCTAATATGGTGCATTGGCTGCTAACACGAATAATGGCTGGAGAATTATGCGCTGAATAGCTGTTCTGCCGGTGAAAAGCTAATGGAGGGAGTCTTTGGCAGTGTGTGTCTCATTGAGGAGGGAGAGCGAGAGAGGCGGTCCCAGAGGTATGGATGGGGCTGCTGTGATAGTTGTGAACTCTCCCAGTGTTTATGTGTCAGCCAACAGCCTCCAGAAGGAGACTGGAGACATTCTCCACACCGTCGTGCAGACAAGAACTGGTCCCCTCAATTAAATGAGTTAATTTGAAACCATAAGCTTGTCCTTAATTAAGAAGAGCTTAGACATCTCCTGAAATGAAATATCTGAAATGAGCTATATTGACGACATACTATTCCCTTTGTTCAGATGTTGGGTTCCCCATCCTCCACCGTTAGACAAGATTGTCCATATGCACAGCTCGGTTCGTGCGTAACATAGATAAACGCCAAAGAGAGACGTAACCTCAGCAAAATGTGTATCGTTTTGAAGGAAGTTTCAATTTCAAAGTGGATCCATTGTGGACTCCCACCACGTCTTCTCTCCCACCGTATTCCCCGTCTGTCTGACTCCCCGTGCATCCCCGGTGCCAGAGAGAGGAGGATGAGAGAGGAGGAGAGGGAGAGAGATTGTGGCATTAAGTAAATAATTTGTATGATAATTCATTACAGCGCAGTCTTTTTCAACTTTAATTGGTCTAAATGAAGAGACATTTCACACCATTTAGATAAAAAAGAAAAAGGAGGCCAGCATAATGAAAAGGGGCCTGCCTATCGGACTTCAGAGGTTTGCTCTAAATGAAAATGTAATTGCAGGCGGAATGGTACAAGAGGAGAGACCCGCGCTGCAGATCCGGGGGTATCTTCAGACAGCCGAGCAAAAGCTAATGACTGAGCAATTTGGAACATTTACTCACCCCAAAGACTCTCATTAAGTCAATCACAGGCTTAGCCGAGACCCACTCGCAGCGTCGGAGCCGGCCCCGCATTTATTCCAACATCAATCAGGAGGGGCCGGCTTCTTCTTCTTTCAGAAGCCATGAAAAACGCCCAAGTAATTTATTCGGGATCTTTGAGAGGATAATGGCCAATTATTTGTTTATAACACTGGTTAAATTTTCATTAGGCAGATTAATGGAATATCATGTACTGTCAACACTGGACTGAGGGGTGGTGTGTCAGAGATAAACGGCCAAACAGATGATGTCGCTCTGTTAGTAAATTGGTTTTTCTGCAGCTCTTTTCCTCCATATGAAAATTTAAAGGTGGACAAGGCACTGGGGGTTGAAGCTCTCTCCAACGGGAGTGGAGACAGCGAGAGGCAGTGGGGAGGACATTGTGATGAACTTTATCCAGCTGCAGGTTTTTTTTGTTCTTAATGTTTGGCTGCAATGTAAAATTTCGGCACTATGTATTTAGCCCGTTTAAATGTTAAAAATTCTACAAAGTTTGAGTGTGTGCAGCCTCTGCACACATTTATTCACATTCACTTCATCCCGACCCTTAAATTACCTGATCCATCAATCATGCACAATCCATAGCCAATCCCTGGGAAACGTATTTCATACAGGCACTATTTGAAATGATAATTCTCGTGAGTTTTTAGAAGCTAACTTTTTTTAATGAACAGAAAGAGCTACTTTTGCCAGTGACTGTGGGTGATAGCTTAATCTGACATTATGCAGGCGACACAAGATACCTGTAAGTGACAGTTAAGAGTGAAATGACAACTACAAGGCAGGCAGGCTGGTGATTTGCTGACCCCATATGATGCTTAAAGTTGATATAAAGCAGTTTGAACCTTAAGTTGTGCTTTCACAGACCTCCACCTGAAAGTGGTCTGGGAATTGTCATTTTGAGCGTTGCATATTTGGGCTTCAAATAGCCTCCCTTTTTCCCCAAATGCAGGGTTTTGAGAATCGAGATCAAATATGGCATATCAAATCTTAATATGCACGCTTCACCCACTAGTGTGCAAATGATGCATCGCGGGTTCACATTCCCAGATTTATGAAACCAGAATTTTAATGACTGTTTTTTTTATGACTTGTAGTTTAGGAGACTGAATTTTTTGTGAAAGCTTAAGGTGACCTTATAAAAATGCATGTTGTACTGTAAAGCTTTAACAGCTTGGATCTCATTTCAACACGAATCTGTTACATCTGTTACACCCACATTACATTATGATGACATACATTTCAAAGAATTTATCCATCATTTTCCCCCATAAACCTTTGCGTCCTGGATGGGAGTTAATTTGGCCTCCTGGATCGCAATCTGCCAACCTTAGGGCACCCAAAGTGCCTACTAGCTCCCCTATCAAAACAATCATCAGCTGAAGGAGGTTATCGTTGGGCTGGGCTATCTGTCACCCGGCTACCAGCAGCCAGCGGGACACAAGGGCCATTTAATTAGGCCTACTGCTCCTCTCTGGTGTGAAAGACTCTCAGACCCCTTTGATTCCCCACTGCTCTCCCAGCAGGAAGTGGCTGGTGATAATTGACACAGGATTTCCTTGTTAACCAGCGGCAGACTCTGTGGATTAAAGTGACAGAGATCTCCAGAAGAAAGTGGGGAGTAGATAAGGGGGAGGGGAGGTGGTGCAGTCGGGGTAGTGGCGGGGGCAGCAGCTATTTACCGCTCTTGAGAAACCAGGGAGGAAATAGCAATATCAGACTGGTGCGCAGTCCTGCCGCGAGATGTAGCTCCCACTTATCTTAGCCATTTCAGCTTGGCTGATCAAAGATTGGCTTTCCTTAAAATAACCTGGGCCCAAGGTTGAGTACATGCTTCCACGCCATGGTTTTTTTTTTTTTTTGTCAATTATCAGTCTTTTCCAATCCCCCCCTCTATAAAGCTGCATGGCTGTTTGTGGAGGACTAGAGAGATAATCTCATTTCATTTGTACAATTATACACTATCATGGAATAAAAGCATATTTGCAAATGACGTAATTTCCCCGCTTTGTACCAACTGGGTCACAAGCCTTGACAAAAGCATTATCATGCAGACAGGAGAGGTACCTAGTCGGCTGTAGGGCAAAGATGGAGCTTTCAGAGGATGTAATCCACTTTATTTATTTCTAGATTTCCTTTCTGCTCATCCAGCTACTACACAGCTTACCAACAGACATTTTACAAGTGCTCATTGGAAGGTTTTAACACAGCTCTTCTAGAGATAAAAGAGCTTGCCTTACCATTGTATCTAACATAGGACAGTGTAACTTTACTTACAACGTACACAGGAGGGAAGGCTTCTACTTGCACTTTTTTATAATCATACAGTTTGTAAACTCGTGAACTTAGTAAACATAACTATTTCACTCAAACTAGCTTTTCATAAATTCAGCTTTCTGGCCATTCATGAAGACCTTAATAAAGGAAGCTGCGAGGACATGCTTGCATGACATATTTACTCATACACCTGACAAGGCACTCCGCTCCTTAAATGGCCAAGCTGCCCAGAATGACCCAAACGTCGCATAAAACGTTGTCCGGTCACTTTCAAGTGCTTACTGATAACTGAATGGGGTGATGGCAAGCTTTCAGCTGTAGGACTGGGTCAAAACCAGGTCCATCATATAAATCAAAGGAGAAATTCCATTCTCTCTTATCCCCCAGCCAATACATACATGCAGCTGTGGATATGTGAGAGGAAGAAAAAGGGAAGCTGTTGCTTTATTATAGCAGTAATTCCTGAGAGAGTAATCCTCACTGTGATTATGGGTCAGATGAGGATGATGATGATGATGTTCGGAGTGCTTTTAGCATCGTCAACATACCTACATTGTGTGGAATATTATTTCATGTATCATAGCTTTTATAATAGCTCCTAGCACACATGTGCTGCCTTAGTATATTTTAGAGACAATAGCTTAAGTAAGATAAATGTGAACAAATCTTAAAAGCTTAAACCACAAATAAGCCTGACAGCTAATGAATTAAACTTGACTTGGCTTGATTTAAGGCCTCATAAATCATCCTGGAGTGTCTATCAATCAGTAGCAATAAGTAGTCTAAAGTCAAAGAACGATAAAGTTACAGGTTCTACATACTGTACATTTGTTTATGTTGTTATACATTTTCCCATAGATGTATCATAGTGTTTTCCAGTTCCCTCTGTGATTCATAACAAAGTGACACAGACAAATGTGGCTGTAGTACTGAAACAAGGTAAAAGCATAACGCTGTTGAAGATGTCATTCCTGGATTGTTCAGCTAAGTGAAATAAGGCACTGATTTACATTAACTGTTGCCAAAATAGCTACGCTAACCTTGGGCTATGATTCTCCTGAAAACACTGCACACAACAGACATGAATAACTTCCAAAGGTTATCTGCTTTGTAAAATATTTCTCAGCTTCATTTGTGTCCGAAAACATCCAAAACCTCATGCAGAAATCTCCTTTAAAGTGCTCTCTAGAAAGCGCCTAATCCAGAGTTGATTCAGGGATAAATATGTACATTGGTGATTGGCTAAGCACAAGTCAGGTGCAAAGTCCAGAGATGAGTCACACCACCTTTGAAGTGTTTAGATGCAATATTACACAAACATGCTGCACAGAAACTTCGCATCACTGTCCACACCTTCTTATCTGTGCTCCCTCATAGGTACTGTATCTTAACCATGCTGTAAGACTTCAATATGTGAGCATTACCACGCTTCAAGGTCCTTGATTTCTCTTCAGGAATTACTGTGTGGCAACCAGGAGGAGAAGCTGGAGATTTGTTCCCTTCAGTCTAAAGTAAATAGGATAGGAAGGGGAAGCAATCACATAACCAACACGTGCACCGCTATCAAGAAAACACAGGAGTCTAGATTAAGATTTTGTCATAACTAAAATCATTGCTGTTTCATTTATTCTGCAAGCAGATAAACTCTGTAACCTTTTCCATCCCCTGATGGTTTTGGAACGATAAGCTCAGGTTCAAGTTGAATCACGGTGTATTGAGCATGTCGACACTTTTGAAAAGTGGTCCTCGGAAACAATAAAATCTGTCGCTTTTAGCAAATGAGCCATGAGTATTGAAGTGGCACAGAGAAGGGTCAATGTGGCCTGAGTAGAGGCAGCGTGACGCCGTTCAGACAGAAGATTTACTGAATGAAAAGAGAACAGACCTCTATATAATCCAGATTCACTGACCCAGGAGCAGGTGGTTTAGTATTAGATACTGACCCTCAATAAATCCGTTGAGTCATCTTAGTGTTCAGCTTGAACCACTCATCATTAATGAAGTTGTGTAGTTACATTTTACTTATGTTTTGTTTTATAAGTGTTGATATAGATAGAACATAGAATTAAATTCTGTAAAATAGAAAAAAATAAACGTTAAACAGTAAATACTCCTATATGAACATGTGAGATCGTCTTCAGTGATCACAATCAGAAAAACCCAATTATTATGACTGCGATATATTATGTATTTTTTCTTTCTTTCCTTCTTTTTTTTTTTTAAATACTTTAATTGAAAAGGGTTCCTATTTGGCTATGAAAGGCTTTAAAACGTGGTCAAACACTCCAAAGGAAAGATTGCGGCAGAGTTACTTCAGCAGCGGCCACAGCTGTATGATCTCTAACTTTCTCTTTTCCTCCCTGCCACTTCACAGTCAGGAAGAGAAGGGGGTCATCTTTGTGCAGCCGTGCAGCCATACAGCCAGTCATTGTGGTCTAATCTATGAGCGTCAGTCTTAACCTCATTATTAATATAAAAGAGTGGGCTACTTTCCATAGCCTTTGTTGCAGTGGAATATGTTTTACAGAGATACAGGGGGGGAAAGCCCCAATTTCCTGCAGGGGCCGAGTATTATGTACGAACTGCTCCTCTGGGATGCAGGCGCTCACAGCGGAGGTTGTCAACTTTTCCTCAGGCTCATTTTGATGTGTCTCCTCTTAGCTTTAATTCCCTGTAAATAACATAAAATCCATATTATGCGTATTGATATTGTTTGGTGTAGGTTAATATGTCCTTAATTTTTTGTATATTTGTGTGTGTGTGTGTCTGTGTATGTTTGTCCCATCCTAGCGCTGAATATAGCTATTTACAGAGACTATTGTTCACTGATTTCACTTAGAAGTAGCACAATGGACTTTTAGTTATAGCCTACATTGGTTTCTGGGGGCAGATTTGCTCTTTGCGTTAAACCACGATGGGTGGAGCAAAAGAACGGCAGTTTCTCGCTAAAAACTGTTGCCACTGCCTAAAGAAATATATCGAGCCATACTAACTTGAACTGAAGTTTGCTGGCTGAACTTTCAGGTTTAAGTTGCCGACTCTAGCTTAGGTGAGCTCCAGCTAGCTCCCTTAAGCCTCTCCTCTCCAAGCCGAACACTATAGTCAGCAACGACTAAAACAAATTCATTGCCAAATGTTATTTGCCATTCAAGTTTGTCACTTAGCTACTGTAACTTGTACTTTATAAACCGTGTTACCAGATGATCAACATAAAGGTACAGTTTGGTGTGCAGATCTAAGAGGATTGTATTTCAGCGTATCTAACTAAACCAATTAAATGATCAGTTAAGAATATTTCTGTATTATGGGTAGCTCTGGTTTTGACAAATACTTTATAACTAAATTTAAATTTGCCAAAACATTACATTGTTTCTAGCCATTTCCAGATACACATTCTAAAATCTCAGTAACTGTCAAATTTTAACATAATTGTGGCTTACAGACTGCAGAGAAAGCAAGCAAGAGGGATTTAGGAAAGTTAACAGTGTGCCACAAACTTAATGAAATCCTTCAGAGGACAGGGAGGAAACGAGTTGAAGGGAGGAGAAAGGCATGACCTCTCTTGGTCACACCACCTTGGCCAAAAGATTAACCAAACAGCGGCCACTGACAAACATTCAGGAAATCAGAACCACATGCTTGAAGGGAGGTGTACCGAGGTGCTTATTTGTTTTTGCTAAATTAATGGGGGCTAATTGATAATGTCATTACATCACAGGAGGGGCACGGGGAAGGGCAGGGGTAAAAATCAAGGAATGCTGCCCATCAATCCTCTTTGAATACCACAGATGCTGCACTCAGTCTACCCAGAAGATTAAGATCTGTTGAGTTAACCAGGAGCAGACCTGGGTCTAACCCACGGCTTCACCCTGTGCGGGATATGACACGGACACAGCAATCTCACATCTTCCATAGGCCTCGCTGAGGTGTTTGGTAATCACATATCATTTACCACAACACCACCATTGTGTCCTTTTCTAGTAAGTAATCATTTCTTAACATCTGCGAATGTTAGTTTTTATTGCCAGTGTTGTAATTTAGAATATAAAGAAAAAGCATGGTGGCCACTAGACTAAACAGGAACTTATGGGACCAAATGACAGGAAGAATTTACTACCTTATGAAGAAAACCCTGAATAATGCCACAGTTAGTGTCATATTGTATAATATTTATTTAATAGAAATATACAGAAACGTACAGATACAGGAGGAGGCCGTCAACTCTTCTGTCAATGGGGGATGTCAAACATCGTCAAGGTTTACAACACTTGAAAGAAAATAGTTTACGACAAGCTACGTCTGTTATGTATTGAGCAGTTAAAGATAAAAGGATGGACAAATTCTGTCATCATTGATATTGTGAGCTTATAATATAACATATAAGCTCACAATTAAAGAAAACAGAATTCAGCACTGGACTGGACAGAAGATCTGTATCTGCTTATAATCAACACCACTTTGAGAGCTTCAGAGCAAGTGCAGCTGTGGGAGAGAGGATGGTGGCTCGCAAGTGATTTAGGAGACAGCAAGGGGGTTTTAGAGAAGGAAAACAAGTTCATTACACTTCCATACTTGCATATCACTCCCCAAAGACCTGTCAGTGAAGACAGCGGAGAAATGAGCTGGCCTCATCCTCTCCTCAAAACGTTATTAGAAGATGCCCCTGGGTAAACATGCCATTTACAATTCTTACCCCGAGACCCTTGACCTCAAACTCTCTGGGGTCACCACTTCATTTCAAACAGTTGTGTTTTACTCTGGTGCTCACCAAGCACAAGTTTCATGCTTCCTCCCAAATAGCGTAATCCGGTTTTGTGCATGTATCTGTGTAGGTTGCAGGGGTGGTGTGATGGCAAATGATTACAAATGTCTCCGTTGTAGCATAATTGGATCAAGCTGACTCAGAGCTTATTGAACAAGATCTTGGTCGTTTCAAAGCAGATGGATTAACAATTAAATTTGTTTGGTAATTCCGTGGAATACACCTTGAACAGAAAATAAGACGCATTAACTCGAATAAATTACATTCTTCTCACAGGGAATATCATTAGCAGGGAATTCCTTCTTATAGCCTCCCAAAAGACTTTGTCTTACTTTTCATCTTTTAAAAGGGGGGAATGTCAACAGTAAGACTCATCTCTTTCATGATGGCTTGCATGCCATAGTTTGTATTTGCATAGTGCTAATCTGTTTTACAGTAAATGCTCTGGAGCTATATATTGTTTTGCAAGAGCTACATCCTAATAAAATATCACAAAGGTCACTCAAATAGCTTTAACAGATATAATTTATTCTATTTTTTTTTAATTTCATTATGTTATTGAGAATTTAAAGGCTTGTTGGATATCACTTACTGATGATCTTTTTTAAATTGTAATAGTCCTGTAAATAATACTGTAAACTGCAGGGATCAGTGTCTTCTTACACAAGAAAATGCACATTTTGGATGTGAGGGGACACAAATTCTGGCTGAAAATTTGTATGAATCAAGCTTCTCCTTTGCAAAAAAATCAGGCTTTTAATGAAAATTAAAACAAAAAACAATTAAAACAACAAAAATGCAGGAACCTTAACAAATGTCATTGAAATGTAGGGCTAAGTCGTGTTTCCATTAAATTTGTAATTTATGATGAGTAACGGGCACCAGGGATATATAGTACCCAGCATGATTTAATGCAAAAATGTGAATGTATCAAAAAGGAATTCCTACTTTGCAGTTAAATATTTAACAATACTTTTATTCCAACATAAAATAAAGCAGTAACTCCTTGACCAACATCTTATTTTGGTGACCCACACAGGCATATTCAGTATAATATAAAACATGTAATTTAAAATGTTTACTTCTTGAGATGCCCCTATGGACCTTGTTTCATTGGGGAAACCAATAGGGAGGCAAAGATAAGGATAAGTGCAGTTAGTGGTGTTAAGTTTCCATTCAGACACTTGAATGGACATAAGCATAAGTGCTCTGAGAGGTAGAGATAATAAACTCCAGCAAACGTCTGCTTCAAAACTCTCTCACAAGTGAATTCAATTGAATTATACTCAAAATAAATTGCGGGGTCCCTGATAACCGATACAGAACTGTTAACAGAAGGAAATAACCACAATAATAACATAAATAACATTGTAAATATCAATTGACCTCTAACACATGGAATAATTTGAGATTTGTTTTCAAATTTCAACTTTGCACATCGCACAAAAACACACCCTGAACATGAACAAATGTAACTTACACTACCGGTATGAGTTTGACTGCATCAGCTTGATAGCTGCTTATTCATTGTTCATTTGAAGCGCTGTAGCAGTGGTGTTGGCAGTTGGTAATAAAATCAAAAAAACACTGTTGGATGTTACTGGTGGCGTCGATGTAGCTTAGCACAAGCACCAGCTGGCAGTGGGTGGAAACGCAAGTCGTCTCGTCTGCTTGAATGGCGATATAATCAGCCCACTTTACTAGGGGTGGGCGATATGGCCCTAAAATAATATCACTAAATTTCAGGGTATTTCTGCGATAATGATATGAAAAAAAAATATATATATATAAGTAGGAGACTCTCGCTCTCTCCGTTGCTCTGCAGAGCATGTGTGATTGTCACTTACGGCACAGGAGGGGTAGAGCGAGGGGAGATTGTCCACTATTTAATCGATCACAGACGGCGCCGTTCACCACTTCCACACTACTAAGGTCACTCCCCTTTTTGGAACCAACTAATCCACCGTGGAGGAGGTAGCAATGTTAGTTTTGCTTTCAGCGATGCTCGTTGCTGCTGTGCATAACGGTATGACGTCATTACATCAACAAGTCTGAATGTTGCCATTATCATGATATGACATTTTTGTATCATATTAAAAACGATACCGGTATTATCGTGAATGATGTGAAATGGCACACCCCTACTCTTTTCGTTCTCCAGAATGTAATCCTTTAGCACGGACAGCATGCAGTCCAACAGCTCGTTTTGTACTGTCTAGTACCCCTTTTCCACCAAGGCAGAGCTGGTGCTGGTTCGGAGCCAGAGCCAAGTTTCAAATCATTTCTTTCTGTTTCCGCAGCCGAAGCAGCAGCTCGGAGCCAGGAAAAGTGGTTCTTAAGTAGCACCAAATCGTTGCTGGTCTAGAAGTAAGAACCGTTTCCTGCGGCGGCTGGGGGCAGAGTTACCGTGACCGACAAGACGAACAGTTTTGACTTCTGCTTCTTACACCAACGCTTAATACATTTTTATTTAACTGCAATGTGATCGTTTATCAGCAGAGTTGATGCTAGGAAGGTAGCAACATGCCGAGGCTAAAGTTGACATGTTATTTTTAAAAATAAATGTTATGTACGTACCGCTGCTCTCGCTTGTAATCTCCGTCTGTACAAACTACTGCGAACATCAATAGCAACGCAACGTCCGCGATTGTTGACGGTGTTTGTGTTTGGCGCTGCCGCGCTGGCGTTACCGGGGAAGATGTGACGTATACAATCACGTGAGTCCTGGCGCTGTGCTGGCTCCGTAGCCAGCGGAAACACAAACGGGTTCTTAGAAGGCTCGTCATTTGAACCAACTCCGAACTGGCTCTAGCACTGGCTCTGAACCAGCACCCGGTTCATTTTGGTGGAAAAGGGGTATAGGAAGCCTCGCGTACGCTGCTTCCCTTTGTTGCTAACCTGCTGATTGATTGCGAGGTCAGGTTGATCTAGGCATTAAAATAATCACCCTTTTTGGATTAGATTTGAGGACGCTGATTGGCTAAATTGTATGTCAAACTTGTACACAGACCCGCCTCCTGTGGCCGAATTTCTCCATCGGCCCAGAGCTGCTGGTTGAGACACGCCGACCGGCGAAGGGGACGTGTAGGAAACGCACATATGTTGCACAGATGATTTTCTATCATATTTTACACATATTACTGGGTGCACTCCATATTTCAAACACACAAATATTGACAATTTGTTTAATTTGTTATTATTAGTAATGAGTTTTTTTTGTGGCTAAGGGAGGGCGGCGCCCTCTAATGGCCAGCCGCCACTGCAAATTAAGCATCACACTTTTTTGTGGAGTCAGAATCATGATGTAAAGATGTTGACATTGCTCTTAAAATGATCACATCCTGTCCAAATTGTCTTTGTTCAGAGTTGATTTTCAGCTAAAGATGCCTTTATCAGCTTTGCCAAGTTGATAAAATTCTTCATCTTAAAAGAGAAGTCAGACCTGCTGAGAGCGATATCACTGCTGATGTTTAGGTTTGATGTGTTTAAGAGGAGTGAGGTTATTGGAAATATGCGCTGTGGCTGAAGCTGCTGTACCTGTGTACGAGCATGACTTTTCACATTAAAATCAACTGGCAAGCCATTAAACTTGTGCAGAGCCTCCCGACTTTGACTTGGCCTGTGACTCACCAACTGCACAAAGATAAGCTCTCACTCAATACAGCCAAGCCTACAGTTAGCATATTAGCTTGACAGAGGAAAATCATTTGTCAAAACCTTATTTTAAAGCACTATGAATGTCATCCTGTGTTGCTGCACTTAATTGAAATGTAGTTGGCCAAGGAAGGAAATATATGGGCACAGATGGATGGTGTTGGCAGAATGTTTTATGGTGATGGTAACCACACCTGGTTAATATTAGCACCCTCCTTACTGTATACTTTACATTCCTCGCGTCAGTTTTAGTTTGATTTATCCAAGAGAGGTTAGCAGTAGATAAAAAATAGAGTTTTATGTTTTAGCAAATCAGAGATGTTCAGATAACTGGAAGGAGATAAATATGGAAAACATTTTTACAAATTATTTAGGTGCGAGGTCAATTCTGAGATAACTGTAAGGCTTGCAATAATATTGTGATCATGATTTACGGCTAGCCACTTGAGGTTTGTCATCTGCAAATGATTCAGGCCATGGGACTGAGTCATTTCATGTGGCCAAGATCTTCAAGGATATCATTTATTCAGAGAAGCTGGTTGGAAGCCTAACAGCTGCAGCAGCGGAAATAATTTGCATTGTGTGTGCTCATCTTTAGTGGACTTCTCTGTCATTCCAATGGATCAATTAAACCTGTTAATCGCCTCCTTTGAATATCTGAATGTAACGATTTAAATTGTTTCTCTGTAAAGCTGCTTTATCGACGCACTGGTTTGAGCTCTTTTAAGCAACAGACACAACTGAATATGCAGGATGTAACAGTCACATACACCCTTACTTATAATAATCTATGTTTTTTTACTGAAGCCAACGGTTGGAATTAGTTTGCCCTTCCCCCCTTTGTGAACCTTGCCACAACCCCAGGCTCCTGAACCCGCTTGTACATTTTAGGCCTCGATAATAAACCAACATCTGCAGAACTTACAAGTGCTTTACCAGAGTTAATTGAGTAAATTGAAGCAAGCTGCAGAGCAGTGCTGATCTATGATCCCCTGTTGAGGGCCCAGAAGGGAGACAACAGATTTACTGCAAGGACAGTGGGCGGCCTTTTGTTCAGGCCCTGGTTCATGGGAAGTTTGAGGTCAGTTGGGATTAAAATATCTTAGGGAACAAATGGAGTAATTTGAGTGCAATATAAGGAGCGTTCTGCCAGTTTCTTTCTTTTTTTTTTTTTTTACCAAGGATCCAGGTGTGATTTATTTGATTTAAGCCCCATGTACCTTTTTCATCTTTCTTTTTTTTTTACCCCATCCCTATGATTTGGGATTTATAGATAACATGAAGATTGGCCCTTTTTAACAAGCCCTTTAGTTCTGGTTGACATAACCTACAGAGAGGGAGTCATGCATATGAACACAAACAAATACCAAAGGGGAAATAATCTGTTTTTCTCTGTGAGGGGCAACTCTGTTTGGCCTCATTGAAGTGGTCTTTAAGTGACTATGACTACTATCCCGATTACTGAAAAAGATGCAGATTGAGGATGCTAGTGGGGTACAGACTAGTGTCAAGTCACTGTTCATTTTTAGTTCATTGGTGAATAGAAACTGTTTCGTACTCAGCCATATCGCCTCTTGCGGTTGACTGTTTAGTCATAAGAATTCATGCTTTTGTACATCACACGTAATGGGCAGAAGGAGCACGAGCATTGCTAGCAAGTTAGCTATACCCTGCAAAATACCCAAATGAACCAGGAGCTATGCTAAGAGGAAAGGAGATATGTTAAGTAAGCATGCATATCAGATTCATTTGTAAGGGGGCATAACAATTTTAGTTGCCAGGATCAAGAGTTTGATCCTCGGCCTGGTTTTCTCCCAAAGGAAAGAGCCAGGTGGCGATGGTGGTCCTTTCATAAGGGGGTTGTGTTAAATTGAGCATTAAAGAGATCCACTCAAGGGCCCTAGTAAAATGCAAGTGAGGATATGTGACTGACATTGATAGCACCAGAAGGACTGAGTGAGCTGATATTCAGTGACGTGTACAGACACCCTGCTACTACCCCTTAATGTGTATTTTACCTCATATGTTTTTATTGATGCGTGGGTTTTAATTTGCCACTTACTTCTTTTATTTTCAGCCTTTTCCAGAGAAGTTTTATTGGTTTGAAAGGTTGTTAAAATTTGTAACACTGAAAAGCTATTTAAATTTAGGACAATTTAACATTTAGCTTTGAATCT
This sequence comes from Coreoperca whiteheadi, assembly GCA_011952105.1. NCBI lineage: Eukaryota > Metazoa > Chordata > Actinopteri > Centrarchiformes > Sinipercidae > Coreoperca > Coreoperca whiteheadi. The sequence goes on from CM022471.1 coordinate 21,236,229, forward strand.
ACACCAGTTATGACATTTTACTTTTGAGATAATTGTGGTGCTTGTAGTCTATGCCTTTAAGCCTGGTTGGTTGGAATAGCTAACAGAGTTTTCAGAGTGGGAGGCAGCCATGTGACTTGGAAGAAGACAAAGGCGAGAGGATTTAAATGTGGATTTGAGTCTTGAACAATGGAGTGATGGAGCAAATATGCCTTGATGGCTCAGACGGCCTCTACCGTGCAACAAAGAGAGCTGCTACTAATTTCAGTACAGCCTGCATCTTGTTTGACGTTGCAACCACCAAAGAAGACAGATTCAGCAACTCAATATAGAGAAAAGCTCACTAGAGTGTTTTTCCATCAAGATTGATGAGGTCTGAATTTTATACTTGGCCAAGTATAAAATTCAAGTATTTTCCTCATTCTGTTTTCTGTGGGCATTTGTAAAGCTTCAACACAGCATGTTCTTTGGAGGCTTGGCCCTGCTTTAAACAACTTTTTCGGAGCATTTTCGATGTTTTTGGATAAAATAGACTGATGACCACAACTGTCAACCCTTTCCGACCATATCCAACAGGGAAAAGCAGATTCATGCAGTGCTGTTTGAATTAATATCTCAAGCCCTGGTTCCAGTTATCAATATTAGGTATTGAGGAAAAACAGTAAGCATGCACCCGCAGCTTATACAATGTTTGACCAAATAGTGTTCTAGCGTAGATAGGGTTGTGCGCCTTAGTTCCTCCGTGGAAGTGTGCATTTTCCAAAATGTCCTTCAAAGTGAGTTTTGAAGTTACGCCCACAACCGTTATGTCAGTATATTGCTCCTGTGTGTAGTATGAAAACACTGTGCCTGACAGTTCCGTTGCATTAATTGACTGTAAATAGAAAACAAAAACCTGCAAAACAGGTGGCAACATTTTTGTTTTTTTACTTTTTTTATTGTATAACAATGTAACAGTGTGGTTATTGAGTGGATCATTTTGAGTCCTGAAAAAGTGCAAGTCATATATCACAGAATACTACGTGACCTGCAGACTTTCAATATGGAAAAAATGAGATATCATCAGTCTTTGGCAGGTTATGTGGATTTCTGTATTTTCGCACAAATTTCCATCCAGGAGAAGTTCCTCTGGACCCCCGAACTTTTCAGTGTGTCATAGTGGGAAGAGCGCTGGTTGGCCAGATTGTTTCAGCCCCCAACACACCCACCAAAGTAAGACAATAGATTCTTCCTGTTTACATGTGCACTTGGGATGTGCCGCACACTTAACAGCACTTTGCACAGTGCACTTGACTGAACTGCGCGCCCTGCACCTTGATGCACAAAATTAGCACCCTATGTACGGTATGTGCTATGACTCCAAGCCAGCAGCTCACTATCAAGTGAGTTTCCCCTCGGGGATTAATAAAGTATTTCTGATTCTGATTCTTATTCTGAAGAGTATGAGACTCCTCCAGACACTCAACCAGAGCAGGGATGTGGCAGGATAAACATTTATGTTTATATTTAAATTTAGGTCAAAGAGCAGGACTCCTTTATTTCCTCCCTTTGCTGGACTCTGAGGAGCTCTGTCAACGAGGCCTGGCTGCCTGGTCCTCATTTTGAATCACTGTGGTTACTACGTATAAAACTGTAGAATAAGCTCATATAAATAGATATGTATTCCTAGAAACAAGTAATTAGCCACAACTGTGTAGCAGACATAGACAAGAGTACTGGGTAATAATTTGTGTATTGCTGCTAACAGGATGCGAACCTACATCTGTAACTCCAGCTGTCTGTAACAGGAACATCCTCAGTCTGCTGTTGTTATTGCACACACTCGCAGGGATTGCAATGTACAGATAGCCTTAGTTGGTGGGGAAAATTGCCCTGTGGCATTTCCTAAGCACATTTCCTAGCGAAGCATCTTCCGATTCTTGGCTGTGTCTTTAATGTGTGTAATAATGTCTGTTAAAAGTTCCCAGGTCCAGGTGAGCATTTACAGGTGAGGGTAGTTAGTGTGTGACTGCCAGGGGTTCATCCATTAAAGCCTCCACTGTGGAGCCTTTCGTCACAGTGTTTACTCAGTAGACCATATTTGGCTGTTGCTTCTGAGCTGTCAACTGAAAATTGCCTAAATCATCTGAACCAGACATTCACCTCAGTGGTTCTGATTACAGGATAATGTAAAACACAACCAGCTGTTTCATTTGTAGTAAATACGTCTTATATTATATTATATCTCCTGGAAAGTTCACAGAACTCAGATAAGACATAAAAAGCCAATGGATGTATCTAATACATAATAATCAAATTACAGTTGTGAGAGAACTACTCTAATTGCTTCTCTTCACTCCTCCATGGACACAAACACACACACACAGTCCCATCTGTCTAATAAAGACATTCACAAGCAAAAATTAAAGCATATGCTATTATCGCTGAAGATGATTAAACATTTAGGCCTAAATCTGGCTCCATTCCCAACTCAAATTTATAACCAGATCTTTTTCATGTTCCTTGTTGAAGCACACAAGTCTCATTATCTTGCCCAAAATACAAAGGCTATATTCCCTGTGCCAATACATTTCTTCATGATTGGACGCAAAAGATAATTAGCCATGTTGTATCAATAGGCTGCCAGCCACACCATCTCTTGAAACCTTTCACGCCCAGACGTGGCCAACAATTGGCTCCATGCCTCCCTCATTCACATACAGTAGAGTCAGTGAGCAACTGGGTTTCACAAGGAAGGGGAGGGAGTGACACACACAGAGCAAAACAAGCCAAGAGAGAGAGAGAGAGAGAGAGAGAGCAAGGGAGGAAAGGTGGGAGGGAAAAAAGGGAGGGAGGGAGAAATAGCGGGCCAAACTCGTTTTCCGCTTGATGGGTTAGCTGCAGAGAATTCGCCTTTACTAGGTAAATGATTAAGGGGGTTGGGAGGGGGACCTATGCTGCTCTGCTATTATGTACTTCAAAGGTCTCCAAAAGCAGGTTAAATGAAAAGCAAATGTGTTGCCCTGGTGCTCAAATACCTCAAATGTTTTAGCAGGTGCAAGCAATGAAGAGGTAGGCAGTGACAGCAGTGTGCTGCACCTTGCCTGGGAATCGTGGATCCTCCTGTTTAGGGAGACAAATAGTGTTCGACCAGTGAAGGGTGAGACAGGTCCAGGGTCTGCCAGTATGAGGGAGGTCGAGCTCTGCTCAACATTCTCACCACTCTGAGCTTCTTCTGACGCACCGGCGAAAAGGCTATTGGGTGCAAGCGATGTAGCTGGGCTGTTTGAGATTGAGTTCTCTGAATACATTTAAATCCCTAAATAAATCTTTAAAAATTCTGTTTTCCAAACAGCTGGGCACTGTAATTTTGAACAAACGCAACTCAAACAGGAGTGAATAGTGCATTTGTTGGGGACTATTTTCAGCTGCGGATTGATACACATTTGGTGTTTTATTGAGTGTTTGAAGTTGAAGGATGGTGTATGTCAGACTGACTCAAAATAAACTACAGGGCCCATGTATCAAAAATATAGACTATCACCAGCCTTATCCTTTAAGTTGGATAAGCCTTTGGTTTTGCGGTGGTTTTGTTGATATACAAACAATACTGTATTGATTACCAATCGCCTGACTAAGAAAATATTTTTAATAAGCTAAAGACTCAATATAAGACACCGCTCCTAATAACTCAGTGAAGTAGCCACCCATAATTAAGCAACTTAAGCTTCATCACCACTCGAACATATTAAACGCAACTTGATGAGACTTTAAGAAATGTGATTAAGGTAAATACATTTAAACTAATGATCTCTAATGATACTAATAAACAACACCATACTCCAAATACATTACTGTGATCACATGTTCTTACACTGAGGGCATACTAGCACAGACACAATCAGTATGGTGTTTACATAGGTCCTGTTGTACTGCCTTTATAATCTTAATAGCAGTGTAATCTTGATTTTTGTGTGCCTGTTGTGCATACTCCAAATGAATCGACTTGCTCTCGGCTCACCTGTTCAATATCAGCAAGGTCCATTACATAATCGCAGCGCAGTGATTACAGGTCGCCTACTGACAGAGCAATTACCCCCGGCTCGATCATTATCACCTCATAACATCATCTGCTCTCTACATATCAGCACAGACAACATAGCTGTATATTATTCAGCGTTGGGGCACAAAGCGTGTCTGCCGCTCTAAAGCAGTGTAATATGTTCATTATGAGTGTGAATGTAATAAGTGTAAGCACTAATAGGCACATTTGCAATACCTATTATTCTTACATATGTTTGGGTGCAGCCATGTGGATTGGACACTGCACAAAACAGATTGCTGCTGAAGGTTCACGTGAAGAAGAGCGTAACAGCTGCAATGATTTTGAGGAAATGAAATTCAAATTCAAAGCACTATCATGATAGGAAATGTTTAGATATCGCTGCAAAATGTGTTGACCATCACATTGAATGGTATGGGAAAAGCAAAATAAAAATTGTATTTTAGAATAAGTATGCCATCATTTGTTTAACATCTCAATTCCTGAGAGATTTAAATTAGTGTTTGCTTTTAATAAATAATGTAGTAAATAGAATAATGTATCAAGTTGACTTGACATCATTTCATTGGGTTGTAAATTATTGAATAATTGCAGAGCCATAATCACTGGTCATTTTGCTAATGTTGTACACATTTGCAGTGGTGGAAAGGAACAATGTACATGTGCTCCAGTACTGTACTTAAGTACTATTTTGAGGTACTTGTACTTGAGTCTTTCCATTTTATTATATTTTATACCTCTACTCCACTAAATTTAGGAGAGAAATGTATTTTTATTCCACTACATTTAACATTTTACAGCTCAGATTAGGTTTTGCATACAAACAAATACTAATTTTATAAAATATGAAGCATTTTTATTTATTAAAGTACCCAACAGAATAAAAGGCAGTTCAAATGAGCTCCATCTTGACCAGTTAAATCAATATTAACAATAACGATCCAATAATATAACACTAGCTGGGAGCATTCTGCATAGTGAGGTATTTTACTGCGGATAGTTTAGGGGCATTTTAGTTATAATACTTATTCTTACTTAAGTTACATTTTGAATGCTGGACTTACACCTGTAATAAACAGTTTTTACACTGTGGTATTTTACGTTCAATCTTATATAAACGTCCGTCACATTCAAGCCCTTGCCAAATGAGTTCACACAATGCTGGTTAGGCCTATCGCCGGCAGGTAAATCTCCCTGTATTTGCGCAATATAAGGAGTTTTTAAATCTGGTGTCTGTGGCGACATTCCCACGCTGGCGCACCGGTAATGATGTGTTTTATGCGTTTATTAATGAGCATTGTTTATTTTGTTTATTATGAATTTATAATGCGTGTTAATATGCTTTGGCAACATTCTGTTGTATGCAGTCATGCCAATTAGGTGAATAAGCCCAGGTGAAATGAAATTGAACGACGATGACGCAAGAGCCTATGGTGGAGAAAACTAAGAAAAGTCCGAGAAAAGTGTCTGATGCTCCAGATAAGAAAGAAACTCGGCGATTAAAGGATTAGTGTCAAAATAAGAAAGCGACCGACGGCGAGGACAAACACCATTGGTGTAGCTTTAGCTTTTCCTCGTTGGAGAGCGCTGAGAGAAGGGACTGAGGGCAGACACAGATGTCACGTTACCGCTCTTGGTTGGTAAAATATTTGGACTCAGCTATGTAGCCACTACATTTACTCTACCTATATAAAGGATTATTGTCTTGGAACTGTGGAAATTTCTCTATATCTTTGTAACTTTTTCTGAACACGAGCCTGGGGAGCGCTCACTGTAGGCATCCAGCATAAGCACCTGTCGACAGTGTTAGTCTCACTGCCAGAAGGGGAGACAAAAGTTCCGCACTTCAGGTTTAAGTAAAAGATCTGAATACTTCTTCCACCGCTGCACCATCTGGCACCTGGCACCTGGCATCACGGATATGTACATATTCTTATTATTTTATTTAAATAAGAAACAATTTGGCTTTGAGAACGATTCTCATAATAATCACACACTTGTGTTTATGCATTTGCCATCATTCGAAGATCCATTCAGCGTGTCACCTCGCTGAATAAGGATGGACCTTTCCGAGGCTCCTTCACATTACACATTTACTCATCTTATGTCACTGCAAACATGTTTAAAGACAAACAACAAATACATTCTTCTGGTTTCAGTTTAAGCCTTTTCCTGGTAGGACAAACTCACAATATGATCAATGCAAAGAATGATGAATCTGGGGGTCTTGCTTTGCTTAGTCTTTTAGTCTAGAGCCATTTGTAAATCCACATCCAAGGAGTACAGGTGTTGATTAATCCTCTCGACATTTTCCCGAGACATTCTTTCATTCTTATTGACATTCTTGTGGCTGCCTGGCGAGTGGTGGGGAAATGAAAGCGCTGCCATGGTATTTTGGAAGCCCCTCAGAAGTCAGACTTACACGGGCTAGCTGCTGTGATGGCCTACATTATGGAGTTTATGGCCTGTGGGGGCCTGCTCCCACTAGCCCGACAGGACTTCTGGAAAATGCCGGTCCCTGACTGGGTCATCATATGCCACACTCCTCATCTCCAGTTTACTCCAGACAGATTCTGGAAGGAAAAAAAACTTCTATTCTAGCTTTACCCATGAATATAATGAGCTATTTTAAAAAGGGTCTCACCCAGTATAAGTACAGTAAGGCATAAATACATTATGAACTATCATCATTTTCATTGTAACAGCATTTCATATTCTAAAACGTTGGAGTACACTAAAAGTCAATCCTGACTTGACCCAGCCAGCATAACCACAGCTCGCCCACTCCTTTCACCCTCGGGGCCGGATGCAAATACAGTGGCTGCCCCCGCCGCCTGCCCTGGTGGAAAGGGGTGGTTTTATTGTGGTTATGTTCTGTAGTAGAGCGGTAATGAGTCGCATTGCTCTGTGCTGCAGCTCTGACATGGTGTAACTGTGTTACACTATCGGTGACTCCACACACAGCCAAGAAAAGAATTTCATGGTGGTGGTTCAGCCTCAGATAAAGGCTTTCTCTTCATTAAGGAAATAAATGAACAAGGGAAGAAAATTATAGGGCAACACTTTATTGACATAACAACCCCCCACCCCCACCCCCACCCCACTCCCCACTCGTCTCATTATGATTCCTCAGATGTGTCGTCTCCAAAGTGTCAGATGGAGAACTGCTCACAAAATAATTTCAAAGTTCAGTCACGTCCGGTAGTAGCAGTTTGTACTTTGACAAACTCCTGGCACATCACAGTTAGTGATACAAGCAGGCACACACTCACACACACACACACACACACACATACACATATTAGTGTACAGAGCCAACACACGATTGATGAAAACAACTGAATAGTGCCTCCCTGTTTAAGTGTTGAATTAACATACCCCACTGTGCAGCTGGATGGTTTCTTCCCTGTGAAAATTGCGTGCAGTTTAGAGAATATAGTTGGGAATATTATGCAAAGCGGCATCTCTACCAAAGTTTTCTTTTTTTTTAAGGGTCAGGTTGAGCATTTACTGATGGAGCAGTGAGAGGAATCTTGGCTTCTGCACTTATCTGGTGTGTGGAGTGTGGGGTACTTTCCTCCCTCTTTCCTCCATTTCTTCTCTATCTCTGGCACCAAACTTATCAAAATAATGTGCAGTAAGATCATTTTTGGCTTGCGCCTGACAAACTGATATAAATTTCAATCTGACTTCGAAAGAAGTTTTCATTTTGCCAAGAGTGCAAAAAGAGGCGTGTGTGTGTGTGTGCGCTTGTGCGTGTGTGTGTGTGTGTGTGTGTGTGTGTGTGCGTGTGCGTGTGTGTTGGGAGTTGTACTGTACACATCTGTGAATACGTTAAAATGTGACCATAGGAAAAGAGGAGTTGGCCAGAAAAGGTTTTGTTTTCAAGCAACACTCAGGATGAACAAACATTTTCAGTTACGAGTCAATCAGTGAACCACAAATTCTTTCACGTTTTACACAGCTTTTGAGTCAAAGCACTGGCTCTCTGCACCGCTTGAGAATCACTTTAATAACTATTATTATTCCCCTGGATCATCGTCATCATTATTATTATTATCATTACCACCTGTTGGGAACCTCCCCAGTTCAGCTGCGAAACTATCATGAAAATATTCAGCGACTTGAATCCGAGCCCCCCCTCTGATATGATGCAGCCTTCCATCAGGGTGTCCAAGTCACAGGTAGAGACAGCGAGGTGGCGACCTCGCTCTGGCTGGGATGCCACTCAACGGTGTGCCATCGGCAGCCCGGTCCAGTTTGGCAACGGCTGCAGGAGCAGGAATCTTGCACCCTCATTACACCTCGGCCACTCTAATTACAACCTGCTCAAGAGCTGTTATCCTACACCTCACAGTGACAATGACAGCGCCTCCTCTTAGAGGCCTGGCCGGTTCTCTGTACTGAGGCGCAACACAACACCCCTGTAAATAAATGACGGTCCTGCTGGAAAGAACATGCGGCATTTACCAAGTAAAAGTTGCGATCTGTTGGAGGCAAACATTTTACTTAGAAATGAATGCTGCTTTCTCTGTTTGATGATGATGATGATGGTGAGGATGGTTTAATGTATTCAATAAATGATGAAACTGAGCAGAATTCTTTCTGGCCCTTCGCTCGGTTTCATGGAGGAGAAATCCATTTACACAACAGGCAGTGAATTCGGCTGTGAATGTGTTCCATGGTGTCCTATCACACACACATTATTGTTTGAGATCCTGTGTTATGCTGACAAATCCTCTCGTGGCAGCAATCACCTAAGCGTCTTCCATGAAAGGGATGTACATATTCCTCCACTTATTTCAGAATTTATTGTGTTCATCGCTAATCCAAAGATGGGTTCTTCATGTAATACCCGCCATCTAATCATTCTTAGTACTCCAAGGGCTTGTTAGACTAGATCCTGTAGACTGTAATTGTTTTGTCAATTGATGCCATAGAAAAGCTGTGATAGATTAGAGAGCAGGAGACAGTAGCATATTATTTTGGAACATAAAAAAATCCACATCAACACAATTTTTTTTAAATATATAGAATTCTTCCAAATTAAAATCTGCTGTAACATGAGAAATGCTACATTCAGGGGATAGAATATGCATCTATGCGAACACCTTGCTGCTTCTTTTTGAATGCAGCGTACACATTGTTTCGATGAAGTGCCTGACTTTTGAGCTCTGTGACAGCGAGCGGTGGCTGCCTACTGTATGTCCTCGCTGAACCTAAACATATTACACAGCATAATGTTTTTATAAAAGTCCATATTAGGCCGCGCAGATCTTAAAAGGTTTATGACGACCATTTAGCATCAGGAGAGCGAAGCTTAACATGGCCATGTCAAGATAACATGCAAGCATCCGTGTTGTTTTCACTGGCTGTCAGCACAGATTTTACAGTGGCTGCGGGGAAAAGGGGCATATGTGCTTAAGACGCTCCTGCAAGGGCTGTCAGTGCAGGAGAGCAGGGACGAGGATGGGGAGGCGCAAAAATAGAACAAGAGAGACAGAGAGCTCTCCTGTCCAAAAAGATGATGAGGAAGAATAGAGCACAGTGGATAATTTGACTGGAGTAGGGGGATAATATGGGAGCAGTATTTTATTTGAAACGGCAGATCTTCTCTCATCCGAGCCCCATTCAGTTGTCTGTGCTGCTCTCAAAAGGAGTGCATGGGCGAGAGCAGCGCTGCAGAAACTAGGTGGAGCTATTGCTTACATCTGCGTCCACTGCTTAGGAATCAGGGCCAAGAGAGGGGAGGGGAGAAGACAATGTTTAAGATATGAATGCAGTGCAGGGCTGGGTCACAGCCTAGAATAAGCTCGGGGGTGTAAGAAAAGGAGTAGTACTGTGAACTGTGCACCTGTCACACAGGATCGAGAGCGCCTCAGACTTAAAGTACAGCTTTAGGCCTGCTTGTTACTCCTGAGGAGGGCGAAACATTGAGAAAATGTCTGCGCGGTTCATTCTTTATCAAACTGGTGCTCCCCTACACTCCTAAAGATGACACCCAACAAAAATTAATCTATAGGCAGATTGTGTTGCAGTAATGCTGAGTTGAAATGTGCAGACTAAATTACTCTTTGGCTCTTTTGGCTATCTCCCCCATCACCCATGCATCATAAAAGCAGGGGTTTAGTATGAGATGAATAATCTCGCTCCAGCATGCCTCTCTTCTGCTGCTTCCCCTCACGCCATAATCGTCAGAAGGCAAGCCAGCTTAGTCAACCCTGTGCTATGGGCCAGGATAATAATTGCTGTATTAATTGGTGTTGTCCAGGCTAGACAGAATATAAGAGATCCCACTGGGGCTAATAATTAATGTTTTTTTACCCTCTCCTTCTTTCCTCCTGCTCTACCTCCATCACCACAAGCACCCGCATACACACACACACACACACGCGCGCACACACGCACACTCCCTCCCTCCCCCCCTCCCTCCCTCCCTCC
>CM022471.1:21246715-21283234 GCA_011952105.1 Coreoperca whiteheadi
CCCTCCCTCCCTCCCTGCCTGCCTCCGTTTGCTGTATCATTAAGAAAGCACTTCAATACCTCCACCAATCTGAGTAGCAGCATGATGACGTCTCACCAGAGTATTTTTAGATAAGGCAGTGGACAACAGCACCACCGCCTGTGTTGATTATGTTTATTTAGCTTCTTTAATCTCACGCTGCTGAAGATGTGGGTATCATGTATTCCTGGCTGTTCACAGTGGATTGTGAGGATGAAGGGTCATGTTATGGCCCGATGTAAAAAGCCTCGGCTAAACTAAATTGTGCTGGCTTGATGGGAGCATGATGGCAGTCCAGTCAGATAGGGGGGGAAAAAAAAAACAAAAACCCAGGAAGCTTATAATACGCTTCAAGTCCAGGTGTGATACCTCACCCAAATGAATGAGTAAGTTTTTGAAGAACAGAAGCTTGTACAGTAAGTCGGTGTGAACTTTATTTTACGGGTCTTTGTTCTCCGAACCAGATGGCTGCTGTACTACTGCCCCTCGTGGTGTGAACCTGCGTAAGTTCCTTGTTGAAGCCCAGTGAGTCAGTCCGGGCGAGTGATTGCCAAAGAGGAGAAAAGCGTTTTATGAACACAGGCAGAGAGGAGCTCGTGGCAGTTTTACCCCCTCCACCTTCAGGAAACAGATAATTACAGCTTGCATTATGTGCTCTAGTATCATGTCAGAAAGTATAGTGACTGCACAGGACTGCTGAATGCGCCATTACAGTATGTGTTCCAATTGTAAAACGATGATTATACTCTGTGATCCTTTTAATGACAGATATGGGGATTTTTTTTTTTCTTTGCTCAGCTGGTATTTAGCACATATCTCAGTGTGATGCTTTTAAACACATCTCACAATTTAAGGGGGACGGAACAAAAATTTGGAACTAGTTTAGAGAAAATGGCCTAATAGGAATCTCACTGGGTTATTTTCAAACGTAAGCCAAACCGCACACCAACTTACAGATCTGTCACAGCTTTAATTTAGTGACCTCCCATGGTGTATTTGTTCTTTCTTTGCTTTCAGGGTAAAAAATAAATTATTGAGGAAATAACCCTTTTCTTTTTGGGGGGGCTGATTGAAGGTCATTCCAACATTGAGTACCTGTGCTGTGGAGATTAGGCAGCTTGGTATTAACAGGCTTCATTTCGAGTCATTTAAGGTCATTTGTGGCATGTCAGAGAGACTGTCGCCCATGCCTCCTCTCTGCTGTCCTCAACCAAGTCTATTTAATGTATGCCTTAATTGTAGCCACAGCTTTAATAAGGTCCAAACCGAGTGAAAAAACAACTCCTCTGTAACAACGTGCAGGGGGAATTGGCCGAGACACAGCTTGTCTCTGCAAACAGGCAGGGAATTAGGACCATGTAGAGGCCCTACTTTGTTAACAGTCCTGACAGGGTTATTTGACCATCTGCTTTAATTACAGGTACTGACACACTCCGAGCTAATGCCTAAGTGTCACCCGTGCGAAGGTGCAAATTAGTTTCCACTTGAGGAACCAGGGTGTGCCACAAATCAAACTAACGACATCAATTGGCCTCAGGGATCGACCACAATCAACTAAAGTGTCTGTGCTAATCAATTTCAGCAGTGTTCTAGTCTTTAGGAGTCTTAGTTTTAGGAGCCAATTTTATGATTATTTATGGAAAGACAATTCCATAAGTAAAAAATAAAGATACGTATTTTTCTTAGCGTTAAGCGTCTAAGCCTTAACATTTGGATCCCGCTCATCTTGTGAGAATTTGTGTTGCATGAGAAACACTTGGTGCTACTTTACATGTGTACGCATGCAGACAGTAGGACAGAATGTTGCCACCATGGTTGGTATTTCAAAGGCAAAGGTTTATGAAGCCTGCAGGGCAAATTAAACAGCTGCATTCCCGACATGCCTTGTTTTGCACCACACTGGCAGTTAACTTAATGGGAGCCTTGCATTTGATTGAGTTCCCAGTTTTTAGTAGGGCTCGATCAGTTTCCCGATTTAATTTGAACTTGGTTAGACTGATAATGTTGGCCCCATAATGCACCTCTCTGCTCCAGCGGCTTTCCCTCTTCAACATCTGCAGCAGGCCAGCACCTCTGCAGAGGCCATGACACGAGGGAAACCTACAGTATTACTTTTCACTTTTCACCCGTACTCACCTCTGACTCATGGGTGTTACGGGAGTGAACTATCAACTAATCAGCTTTCTACACATAGCTGCCCAATGTCGACAGTTTGCCTGATGTTCTCTGTTCTTGTGAATCTGTGTAAAAAAAAACAACAGAAGAAAGAGTGAACTCTGCCAACTCTGTGACACTTAAATCAGTCATTAGTCATCAGTAGAAGAACAGATTGTATGTTCTTCCAGTGCCTATCCCTCAGATAAACAGGCCTGAGTGCTGACATATGATCGTTTCAACTAACACAGCCCAAGCTGACCAACTGATGGGAGGAATAGTAATCAGGGAGTCAGTCACGTGGACGACACACTATACGGCCCATAGGATGCGAACTTTAAACTACTTAACAGGATGGAATGCAAAATGTAGCATTTGTTGCATACATCTTTGAAGAGAATTGAATGTCTCTGAACTTGAAATGTCAGTACTTTAAATTTGAAAACCATCGTAATAAAACGGTAAATGACACACGTGGATTAAAATAAGCACCAAACAACTGTATGTGTTTTGTATTCTCCACAACAGTTTGAAATGCGATTGTTAATCATGTGAGGCAGTCTAACAGAAGGAGAAATCAAAAAGGGGTGGCTCTCATTCTCGGCAAATTCTTCGTATTGGTGTGTTTTCATCCACGCTAAACGTCTGTCTTTGTGGTCTCTTCCTGCAGGAGCCTGGTGTTCTGTCAGCCACCCAAACCAGGCAATAACTGTCATTAATTAGTCTGATAAATTACGTCCAAAACAATGACATGTTTAAATGGTCCAATTTAGCTCAAATCCTAAATGAGATATTACATCAAAAGCCAGCCGTTTCTCTCTTTTAGCCCATTTAAAGAGGCATACTGCCTTCCTGAAAGTGTTTTAAAGGTTACGATTTCCTCAGATGATAAAGCAGTACCTTTTAATGAAATTCTAATTAGTAATTTCATGGACTTTGTTACCAACCATATCTGATTAGTGCACATTTTCACAGCCCACTTTAATTAAGCACACTTACAGTACAGTTTCAAACATTTGCCACTTGAAGATGGAGCTTAGCGCGTCAAAAAATGTACTTTGTAAACACAAATGTTGCACTTTTCTTTCTTTAATTAGATTGAATTTGAATACATTTCTTTTTGTGTGTGTGTGTTTGTGAAAATATCTTTTGTCCCACTTCTATAGCACATGCCCTTGAACATGAGAAATGTGGTGATGATAAGGTTCTCATTACCTACATTGATTTGGGGTTATTATTTAATATGATGACAACACAGTTATTTGGCAACAGTTTTTTTTCTTCTTTTGTGCCTTTCCGTATTCTCTTTCTTCTTTTGGGGAACTTTTTGTCCGGGCTTAATCTCAGCTGCATGGGTTGGGATGCAAATGCATTCCCAGACTTTAAATTTGTTGTTTCAAAGGAGTTGAGTTGACAATGAAAAACACAACTATGTTACGGGTCGATGCTTCAACTTGTCTGTGTTTTTAAGCAATGTGCACAACATAATCACATTACAGTTTCCAAGTATGGTGCATGTCTCCCATCACATTTTGTCAAAGCCAATTACACACTGTTGGTGTTCTGCTGAGGCTTGGGGACTGTTGACCAAAGAGCCCCAAGACATAATCTGATTTCACTTTCATTCAAATCGTTTTCCACTTTGAGATCTAATCCTGGTTTCACAATATGAACTCTGACCTGGAATATCAACTGGACTGCAGTTGGTATTCAGTGTTCATCAGAGCTCGATGTGGGAGTCTTCCCCTCACAGTGGAGTGCTTTTGACACAGCCTTCACCCAGCTGCCCCACACTGGGCCCCAGTGGACCCTCTCAGGTCCCTAACCACACAAGTGTTTCCACGGTGGCGAAACAGTTTCAGGCTGACTGACATCCCAGTGTTGGGGAACACAGTTATAAAAGTGCACAGAGCGTGACAGACCACCTTGGCCCTACCTCCTCGCCCCATCTCTGCTTTTAAACATGGAGTCCACCCTGTCAAGTCACATGCCAGAGTCGTAATTTAGACTAATAATTACCAGACATCACCACAATGAAACATCAGTGTCTGAACTTCTTTGGACCAAACTGAATTTTAATACATTTGGAAAAGGTTGGCCGGAGGCAGGAACCCTGCGCACTGGGAAAGGCAGCGCACATGTGGAAGCACTTTGGGAAGTGATAAATGATTTGAAATCCACAGCGTCCCCGAAAATGGAAATTAGGGCGAACAGGTGTTAAATGGGAACCACTGGTGCATTTTGAACAGGGGAAAGAAAACGTCCCGGGTCTTTGGGGCCAGATGTGACAGGGCCGGGCCCGGGATGGTGGAGGGCGTCGCTGAGTGGTCATGGCCCGAGGTGTGTGATGTGTGGAGGCCCCATGTGCCTGACCTCCCCTCCAAGAAATAACGGATCACTTGTGTCAGCTGTTCTGGAGGGAAAGCCCTCTCTTACCCTCCCTGTTGCCACAAATACCCTGCTTCTCTGGAGGGCATAAATAGAAGGATTATCAATTTAGCTTTAGCATAGCTCGCCTTATACATAACACATGTAAAGTCATTTTTAGCCGTGATCTGCCGTACATGTGAGGTATTCGAGCTGAAGAATATGATAATAGCAACTTCAACTCGCACATTCTCATCACCTCTGGCATTATTGCTAATTTGTATGGGTGCCGTCTTTAACATGGGTAATTGCCATAACTTGGAGTTTATTCACAGTGGGTCAGGAAATGGCCAAGTATAACAGCCATCAAGCGAGGAAGACTAATTTTCCCCCTGCTCTGTGTTATACTCTAACTGGGATGTTCAGGCCAAGGGAACTGGGCTGTAACCTAAATGCCCATGATTTCATTCACATCATT
Source organism: Coreoperca whiteheadi (assembly GCA_011952105.1). Lineage (NCBI taxonomy): Eukaryota > Metazoa > Chordata > Actinopteri > Centrarchiformes > Sinipercidae > Coreoperca > Coreoperca whiteheadi. The sequence continues at coordinate 21,251,733 of CM022471.1, forward strand.
CCAGGGGTATGTTCACCTTAGGGAGTCATTTTAAATGTGATGAGTCATTTACATTGTCAGAGATAATGAATGAATAACAAAACGGCAAATGTTGCTGGCGGTACAGAAAATAACTCAAGTAAGTAGGAAGAACACGGGATTGGGTTTCATCGTTGGAGCTACAATGAATATTCTCTAATTTGGGACAATCTGAGCTCTGACGCAGCTGACAGTAAGCCAGCCTCTGTACCCACCTAAGCACCCAACCTCCAATTTCCTCATGCACACATATCTTCTCACTGGTAGACCTTTGTGGCGATGTGTGTTTTCCCCCTGTCAATCTCCCTTTCTCTGCTGATTTCATGGAAACTTTTCTCAGACCCCGCTGAACTGTACACTTGTTTCAGCTCAAAACGCTCAGATTGTTTTGTCCCAGCTGTCAAAACAAGAGGAGTCAACATTCGGTAGGTTTTGCAGTCTCGGGTGATGTCGATGCTCCATTATATATTGGACCTGAGAAGATCCTAGGATGCATCACTCTGCGGATGGACAGCTGTTGGGACTCTGTGGCACGCTGCCCAGATGGAGCCTAATCCTATCTATACATCAGCATAAGTTAACCATTTCGTTAACCATGCTGTACTAACCACTGCTGTGGGAAGGCTGTGCGGCTGCATTGTTTTGCCATGACACCACTGTATGGGAGTTTAATTCGCTATTCCATTAATAACATGGGCAAACTCATTTAGTAGAACCTGTCCTCTTTAAACCACGGGAACAAAGAGTAGGAGGGTAGAAATCAATCTCAGCTTTGTGCCTGAGCCACTGACCCCGTTCATGCTTTGAAGATTGCTGCTGTAAAAAAAAAAAAAAAAAAAGCATCTGAGAAGTTATTTAACTACAAACAGAACCTACCTTCCCCATTCCAGCTGCATAATCAGGCATAATAAGTGACTGCAAAGGTCCACTTAATGTATTTCTAACACTGGAGACCTGCTAATCCTGTCAGGGGGAATGAAATAGAGGGGGGAACCGTGCAGAAGCCCAGCCATGGAGCTGAGCATTTAACTCCATAACCATGCAGGCAAATGCCTGGGCGCCTTTCACACAAAAAGAGAAAGAGAGGGAGAATAAGCCTAGCTTCATATTTCAACCCAAAGTGGGGATCCATTTTTCCGCTTTAGTGGCCATCGAGGAACAGTGGGAATAACAACAACAGCAACCGCGGCAGTAACAGCCTGTCTCACTGGGCTGAGTCCTCATAAACCAATGCCATTATCACTCTCTTTATGGTCCTTTAAATAGAGAGCCCTTCAGATCAACCATGTGTGCTCGCCTAGGTGAACATCAGCCCCCTCGCTTTTCTGCCATTTGTAACATGACGTTTAATGCTTTTTTGGATTGTCAATGCTAATCTTAAAAATAGGTATCTTGCAGACATTGTGTACAGTAACCTGCATACTGTACACAATGTGTTTTCATATGCGTCGTGCATGTGCACATTCCTATGTAATCAAAATGTTATGTAATCGGTTTTTCGGCATTTTCAGAGGCATTTTTTTGTCTATACTGACTCCTTATCACTCCAACCCTATTTATTACATGTATTTACCTGATGTATGGAACCGCCAGTTTTAAAGGCAAGTTCAATTACATTGTGCTGTCAAATGATAGAAAGCACAATCGGAGGAAAACGTTGAGCTTTCCAGCGCGGGCGCCCTGTGAATAATGGAAGCATAAAAAGGGAAGAAAACAAAGAGTCCCAAATCAACAAACACACTGAGACTCATCAGATATCGTGTTTTCCCCAGCTCTGTTTGTCAGAACACCTTTTATGGTGGTCTTTGAAATTCAGGGGCCCCATTAACAGTTCAAGCATATAATCACATCTCCGTAATGAGGTATTAATTAAGCGAGGGGCATCTATTGGCCCGCTAAACAGCCTCATAAACAATTGACAGGAGATTTGTGATTTTTGACTCCCTGACACCATTAAACAAATCAATATTGGGTTTTGCAGACATGCTCTCCGGCTGGCTCTCTCTGGTCTTTGCCAATCAGCTCTGTGGAATACTAATGAGGGAATTAACTGCCTCATATTCCGCATGTGTCCCATCAAACAGATCCTTATCGAGTGAGTCTCATTTGCATGGAAGAAGACTCTGCTTTGTAGGTAAAGATTTCACAATATGTCACTCATTATGCCAGCCCACCCCACCCCAACTCAATCTCATATCCCTCCACTTGTCTTATATTTCCTGTCAGACTCTTGAATACCCCCATGACCACCACCAGCACACACACACACACAGTCACACTAGACACTCATAGGCCCTGTTTGGTCTTCTAGTCCTGCAAAGACATGATGATGTAACATAATAGACAGAATAATCGTTTTCAAGTGGTGTGTTTATCCTCACTATTTCTGCTGAGATTTTCTCCCACCACGCCTACAGTGCGTTCGTCTTTGAAATGACTGTCTGTTTGTTGTCGCCAGCCATTGCGCTCCTTTTGAGTGCTGCAGTAATCTTGTTTGATGAATATTGCGCTTAGAGTGCTTAATGATGTTTGCCGTTCAAATTACAATGCTGATTCGTCCAAATCTGCTTTTCCGTTGAGTGTTGCACAGTTTAAAATAGTGTCACATGCCTGCTGTTGTTTAAAATAAACGCAAGAGGTGGATGGAAATATGTGAAATATGCGGTTTTTGACCTCTAGTAGCACTGTTGAGCAATGTTTTTGTGAGTGGGTCCCTGTTTTGTTTGTATCGTGTATGTGCAGGAGGACACGTGCACACGTGCGGGCGGTAACAAACGCAGCAATGCGCCAACAAATTTCAGGGAGGAAGAAGACTGATAGCAATCAACAATGCATGTAAACAGTTCAGGGCAACTTGAAGTTTCCCGCTATACCCCTGATCTACAGGTAGCTGTAATGTAGCAATTTACCAGCAACGGCGAGGAAGAAGAAGACTGCTAGCACGCAAACATAACTGTATGTTTTATGAGGAAGGAAATGCACTCAACACGTTTATTAAGCCTCAAGGAGCCATGCAATGCGTTTTGGTGAGTAACACTAAACATAACTTTGTTCATAAAGAATTCCACGGACATTTCGATTTGTCGCAGTAGGCGAAGCCCAGGTGGAAGTAATAAGTTGTCTTTAGTGTAGGATTGTAACACATCTAATTCTTTGGGCTGAACTAAAATGATCATTGGGACGTGATTAAATGTCAGACAGAGCTGCATTCATTGCATTTCCTTGCAGCATTACATTCTCCAAGTTTAGGTTTCAGCAGGTGAGCCCAGAAGGACAGAGCATCTAATTTAATCTATTTTGGGAGTGCTCTCCACACTGCTCACCCCAGGAAAATGAGTGACAGGGGATGGCCTGTTGTCTTTGTGCTGTGTGTGTGGCCGCGGGGCGGTGAGTTAATGCAGGAGATTGACTCTTAATTGCAGTGGGGAACGCTCATCTTTTCTCATTAATGAGACGGAGCCAGAGCCTGGAGATTTTCTCATCACACAAATACTCCCCTCCAACGGCCAGGTTAAGTGCTGTTTAGATTATTGGCTTCCTTGCATATGATTTTTTTTTTCCCGAGCACTGCGTCTCCGATTGTGAACACAAGCAAAATATGAGATGGGAGTGAAGCAGGGGTTAAGGGAAGGCAGTTTTGTGTGTGTGTGTGTGTGTGTGTGTGTGAGTGAGTGATTGCTCGGGTGTGTGGGGGTGTGTGTGGGGGGGGGGAGTGCTGTCTCTGAAGTGAGGCAGTCACATGTGTGATACAAGTCCAGAAGAGGCAGGGCTCAGTCCAAGGGGCTGGTGAAACCTTTTCATAGAGCCTAACAAGGCAGATGAGAGGACCATTTATGGGATCACGTTTCATTTGCATTTTGTCCAGCCTCCAGATCAAAAGACAATCTTAATTTGCGGGCTGCACCAATAGAAAGTGAGTGTTTCGTGATGGATACAGATGTTGTGGGTAAGGCAGTGCAGAGGCAGTAGAGGAGAGGACTGGAGCAGTGCTGCGTGTCTGTCTGTCTGCTTGTCTGTGTGTCTGGAGGTGGGGGTTAACCTCCGCCTAAAGAACGACCACTAGCTCCCCATGATGCATAACCGTGAGGGATTAGAGAGCACAAAGCAGCAGACTGTTTGGTGGAGCACTAAAATGTGCTCCTCTGGGGCTCATTGAAAAATGATTGCCGATTAAGTGTTTGAAGTCTGCCAAAGACGAGTGTGCGTTTTTAGTGGGATGACGATGAAACTCTATCTTTCCTGCTTATGCAGGCAATTTTCCCTCTCTTTTTCCACTAACTGTACCATGATGTGTGTTCTCTTGTCGCGCCTGGAGTTGAGGTTGCCAAACTCATTTCACCTCTTGGACCCCAGCTTGACTGGAAGCCAGACAACCAAAAGTGATAAGAGTGAATTAAGCTGTTACTCTCCAGCGGGAATGTTATTATACCGCCAGAGAGAGGCATTGATTTCCTTATGAGAACAACAGGTGAGCTTGTAGAAAATAACTCTGAGTCTACCTAAATAGCAGGTAATACCGAGTCTATAAAGATAAAATTATGTTTATGTAAATAAAGAGGATACGGCTCAATAACTCAATTCACACACGATAAATTGGGTCATGTCCTAATACCATATTTAGAGCACAGTCATAATTTCTAGGGGGTCATATTTAAGCAGCATTTGGGATTGCTAAAATGTTTTTTTTCTTCAAATGGTATTTTTCCAACATGATTTGCAGTTTTCTTTGGTATTTACATAGAGTATAAAGCAGTGAATTGTAGCATTAGAAGAAATCCAGGAAGAGAGTAATGAAGAATGGCTTTTGGTCCACAGTGATGCCGGGGTCAGTCAGAGTCGCCCTGCAGAGGCATATGGAACTGTGCTTCCTTTGATTAATTGAACCCCTAAGAAGACTAATACTCTGAAGTGAACTGGAGGAAATAATTTGTGCAAGAGACAATGTCGAGAGTGATGACAAACATAGCTTAGTGTTTCCCTGGTTGCACCTCAATTCCCTGCGATGTCAGCTTTGAAACTGCGGCACTCCTCAATATATTATCATGTTACACTCATTTGTTTTCATTATTGCATCAAAGAGGATCTGGTCATGCAGCGGCCATTTTCTGCTGTACAGAGGCCTAGAGAACAAATGTGACTGTGGAGTCACTTTGGGGTTATACAAACAATGTGGAATCTGCAGTTTAATAAAGGGTTAGACTCACATTCTTATGTTACTACCTAAAGAGAGCATCAGCCACTGGACTTCAGAGTGAGAAAAGTCCTCGTTTTGAACAAATATTTTATTATCCGTATGAGGTTTAAGCTAATTCGTGCCTTCATTCACATCCTATTATAAAAACTCAACCACTCAAAATTCTGTGTCGCAGCATAAAGCCATAAACTAGACTTGAAAGCAGTGTTTTCCCCTAACTAGTGTTGGTTAACAATGGCAGAGTTCTGTTTAAGAGCTGTAAAAGGAGCTGAGCGGGGTATGTTAAGTAGTCTCACAGAGAAGCCGCAGGGCGAGGGGTGAAGGGAGAGGCTGGCCTCAGCGGACAGGTGGAGGTAAACTGAGAGCCATACCACCCAAGGGGAGGATGAACTTGAGACGTGTCCCTCACCGTCCCGTGAAGGTGGAGGTCAGCAGACAGCCATGCTGATCGGGCCGAGATGCCCCAGTCAGCAGGAAGGACCGGACCCTTCTTCCCTCAGATGAAATGAAGCCACCAGCGGGCCAGGTCAGTCACAATTAGGACTCATAAACTATAATCAAAACCTCAAACGCTGGGCCGCAATACTCGGGTGGTCAGGACAGAACAGAGCACATCTTTGTCCTGCGAGAGGTATTACTCATGCGTGAAACAGACACACCTTGTTCCAATGACTGGGATGTATCTCTCAATCAACTCGGAAAACAGCCACCTTAAAAGTTAGTGCCGTTGCCGACTTCTGCTCCCAGCAGCAAGAAGGAATTCACTTCAGGAAACTACGATTCTCACATTTTTTTTTTTAAGTGTCACAACCCCTTTTCCACAATATATGAAGCTTTTATGCTAATCTCCCGAAGACATCGGAATATGGCGATAACCGTCTGTAAGCCCAGAGGTTGTTTGTTTTCCACCCGCATCTCTATCTAAGGCAGATTTATTGTTTGTTTTTGAAATCTGGTAATTAAGGCAGCTGCAAATTTGTATTTCTGTTGTCTGAGGCCTCGGGCCAGGATTAACAGCATTTAGCATTGTAGAGTGTACCCCGCCCCCCTTAAATAGGGTAGATAAAAAAACAAAACATGGATAGACGAGTTTGTGTCCTGGTGATATACACAGACAAATATGCTGTTTGACATGTTTATGTAATTGTTCCAAAATGAGTGAGTCATTAATCGATCATTCACACATACTGGGATGTTTGTGACATATAACATCTGATTAAGAAAAGAAGAAGAAATATATTGATGTGGAAATGATTAGTAACTAATATTTACGTTTCCTGCACTTCAAAGCTCACAGCCGACATAAATCACATAATTCTTAAGTGAAATAATTACAGCTACACCAGCGTTTGGATCGTGGTTTTGACACCAAAGTGATGCACGATGCCAAAAGGTATTTGGAATGGCCATTGCTTTTTGACACTCATTACCCCGGTATTACAAGAACACGTCAAGCATGAACATATTCCCCATTTCTGCAGTACAACTTGAACAAAGAGTTACATTATAGCCCAGGAATCCTTAGACGCTCACTAGGCCTTATTTGCCCTAGGCTGCACCCATGGGTGACATCTCAACTCCCTGCCTTATTACACCTGCCCGTCAAACCTTGGCTCTCAAGCTCTTGCTCAATAACAAACATGATTTGAGCTGTCACTGGGAATGACCCGCTGAACAGACATGCTCACCGAGAGGAAGTTTTCTGTTTAAGGCGGTGCTTTTGAAAGCAGATCAAGGTGATAAACCAGACTGAGCAGGTAATAAGTCATTTTAACTGAATCATCATCTAACTCCTTCTGACGCACTGATATCCATACTGATATCTGCTACAAATTATAGGCTATGAAAAGATCAACTTTACAGGCTCACTGATGTGACAGTTGCAGATTTTGCCTGTAGATTATGAAGCCTCAATTGTGCCTCTGCCTCAACCTCAGCTTACAGATGGTCATCATTTACATATTTTTCAGCCAATGTTCAGCCCTCGCTATATGTAGTAAACTGTGTATTCCCAGCAGTGTCATTGTAAACTTAAATCTGTCGCAAGAAAAAGGTGACACTAACATATTTTTCCCCCCTTTGCAATGTTTGTTTTTCTTCTTTTCCATGTTGTAAGATGGGGACTTAAATATTTTAAATATTTTAGACTCGGGTATACTCGGCTAAGAATAGCAAGGTAACCTCTGACTAGCATGAGTTGTCACAAAATTTTAATCAATGCACAACTTCATTTTTACACGGCATGGAAGAAACAATACAGTAAATGAACAAAAACAATCCTAATGGGTTAGTTTAAAAGGAACATGAGGGGCCATAAACTCTATATATGGGACTGTGTTTCAAATAAATACATTTCTGTTTTCACACTCTTTCCAGTTGATAGAACTCACATTCAGCATGTTTATATATACATTATACCCAGGTTGTTAAAGTGTATACGCTTTGCTGTCATAGCAAGCCCTCTAGTGCACAGAAAATAATACATTTTGCATTTCCTGCAGTAGCAGTTGTGGTGTGTTTGGGGTAAACAGAAGAACTCAGTAGTTAGCATCAACAGTGACGCATCACAGCAATTAAGATGTTGCCAAAAGTAGCTTGCAATATACATTTGCACTTTAACTGTAGGTTATTTGTAGTTTCTACTTTTGTTATGAATGCAAACTGTCTGAAGTGACAGCCTGAGGAAGGCTGCAGGTTTGTAGGTAAATGGGTGCTGCATTGAGTATTCCTCTGTGGAGTTGCAGGTTTGTCCAGTGTTGAATGGAAGATAGTGTGGAAGCTGGGAGCTCTCCTGTAGTCAAACCTCGGGATGCTCCAATAGTCACTCACAATCCTGTTCCAGTGTATGAGAAACACAGGTTTAACTTTCTCTAAAGGTGCTTCTCTTTCTACAGGGAGGTTGTTAATTTATTCAGCGGTGAAATCATTCAGAACTGCAGACATCGCTGCAGAGTTTACACGCGCAACTGTCGATTCATCGAAAGTCGTTACTTGCAAGAAACTGTACACATGATCTGAGTGACAAATATGAAGAAGACTTGAGTCATATTTCTCATGTTAAGCAGATGAATGTGTACAGTCTGGATACATTGTGAATCCGCAAAGGCAGAGTGTGTGTCAGAGGAAAAGTTTCTTTTTCCTCATACATTCCTCCACCTTAGGGCTGTCATAAGCTATTTTCTGCTCCACTGCAAATCCTAATTGATCGAGCTCAATCTTAGCTTTACATTACATGGGCAGATGACATCATTTGATACTGATATTTTGTGCCGCTCTCGCAGGCTAATGTTGTTTTGCCAGCTTTATGGCAACGCACTGTCTAGACAAAGGCGTACGTACACAGAAATCGAGTGTATAAATGTTTAGACAATCATTATTTTAATTTAAAAATGTTAAGGTTGACTTACCTTTGGTGGAAGGTGCCAGTCATTGTTGGAAGGTGGCAGCGCGAGTGTTATGCTAAGGCCTCCAGTGCTTTGGTCTCTTTCAAGCTCACATGCTTCAGGAGGCTAAGTCAAGAGTGAAGAGACAATAGTGTAATTTATGAGATAGCTGAAGATCGGCCTCTGCTGTCAATCCTGGCTTGTCTCAAAGGTTATAGTATGTACTCCTTTATTGTTTCAGTTATGAAGCAATGACGGAAGCCATTTTGCACATTCTCATCTGTGTCTGCCATTTCTGACAGTCAGCGTTCTCATCTAAAAAGGCCTTTATAATCCTCCACCATTTAAACACGACATGAATAAATGGTGTGGAATAGTTGCTGCTGGGTGAAAACCAAGTATCTCTTAACTGTCAGTTTTTTCAAAAAAACACAAAGGTTTGAGTTTATCTGCTGGGTTTTATTTGTTTAAACAGTATGTTTTTGACATTTTCTGCTTTATTTGACAGTCACAGTAGAGGGAGACAGGAAAGGCAGGGGCGCGAGAGGGCATGACATGCAGCGAAGCACCTGGGCCGGATTCGAACCCAGGTCGCCGCTCAGCCTCAGAATCAGAATCAGGGTGATTGGCCAGGTGTGTGTACGCTTCCAAGGAATTTGACCCCCGTTGCTCTCTAAGTAACACACAGAAGTAGGCATACATGTAGCAGACATAAGTGTGGCAATACAAAGCAAAACAACAACAGCAACATCTGTAAACAGTAAGACAATTAGTGCAATGGTGCAGAGTGCAAATGGTGCTGAAATAAATATGATTAGTGTAACAGGTTGCTTTATATACATGAGGTAGGTGGATGTGGGAGTATATATGGGTGCGCTCCAGGTGAGCTACCGGGGCGCACCCCATCTGCTGGGTTTTATAAGCGATCATAAACCCTAGAAGGAGAGAGTTCTCAACCTTTAGAGGGCTGTCCATATCTTCAATTAAAAGTCAAATATGATTGTGAAGTTTTTCACTTTTCAACAACAATTGGCCATTTTTCAGCTGTGAAGTCTTCATAACACCTTAATGTGCAGTTAGTTTTTGATATGAACACTGCACCAAGAGCACATTTTCTTCCTACATATCATAGTCTTTCTCTTTAACAAGACAATTAAGACGCTCTAAAACATCAGTCACTGCAGGCTTTATTGGCATTCATTTCTTCAGGGTAGTACAGCAGCCTCCCAGAGGGGCTGCTAAATCAACCTTAAGACCTAAGACTAGTGCTGTAACCCCTTGACTACCTCTCTCCGACTCCTCCCCCTCCCAAAGCTTGTCCTTTAGACATTTACTAATAAACAACAGGTCAGCACCTGCGATGGCAGGTGATTTATTTGACCCTGAACAGGGAGGGCGGCGGGGTGGAGGTTAAGGCAGGGAAGATCCTCAGCAGAAAACCTGCTCCACGGCCCCGGAGGCCTGGAAGTCGACGCCCCCACTGTAAAGCACTTACTGCTCACTTCGTTCTGCTTCTCATCTGACTGTTTTCTTTATTTCCCCAGTAAAAGACGGCAGAAACGTTCCCGTTTATCACCATGAGCTCATAAAAAGCCCGGAGGATGAAATAATCACTTGTACGGCGGGTGAGGGGGTGTTGAGGTATGTCCCCAGTGTGTGACATCACTGAGCCTGGCCACATTGTCCGACCGACTCCCAAGTATCTACACCCAGTCTCCTACCTGCCAGGCCAGTCACACAGGGCCACCGTGTCGTGGACCAATGATAAAGGATTAAAGCATGTTTCCCCTGCATCTGTCCAATGGATTGAGCTGATCAGACAAGGTACAGTGCAGGATGTTGTCCAAGGACCTAACTAGAGCAGAATTATTGAGTAACAGGAAATTAAAAAATTCCTGCAATGCCGATCCACCACTCAAAGCAATTCTTTCGCAATCTGGCCTGCCCCCTCTCTGAACTCCAGCCATTGGGGGTTCATTTTTTTGTTGTCAAGCAAAGTCATAGTATCTTTGCTTTTTTCACAGCATAGTTATTGTTTTATGCATCATAACATCTGTACAATGTATACTGGATTCACATTACCTCTTCCAGAATCCCAGAGGAACAACTTTGAACCTGAGCAATAACACAGCTCCCAAAAGTTAATGAAAACGCAGGGAAGTTTAATGATTGCATTTACTGTGATTCTAGGTTGTCTGGTTCATCCATTTGGGGTATTTACTTAGTTCCTCTTGCCAAATGCAGATAGCGCTCTAGCTGTTAATTCCCTGCATAATACATGGGATAAAGGCCTAAATGTTCCACTGTTCCAAATCTCCCCTGAATAATTACACTGAAATTTTATTCAACATTTATGCCTCTTTGAGACTGATCCTTTTCCAGGAATTACAGGAAAAGGAACCAATATCTTACAAATCAGACCTTCATCTTACCATGTGGGCAGTTTCCTTTTGAGTCAGGAACGTATTAATGTTACTAAAACCACATAGTTTCATATTACGGCACAGCAAACATGCATAGTTGGATGGAAATAAAATGCCTTGACCGTAACAGACATGTTCAATCAGTCATATATTTAAAGTATTCTTTTTACATGAACAAAATCAGACAGATGGACAATTATTACACCATGAAATGGCCTCTGAGTTAGGCTGTGTGCTTTTATGTGGGTGTTATTATGAATTATGTGAACACATTACACAACCACCTATAAGTTAGAGCAGTCAGGCTCTGTGAAACTGTAAGCAGGTGTGAATTAAAACTGAACAGAAGTATCAAACTGTGACCGCAGGCCCACCCAAACCTTTGAGACTCAGTAACATCAACCTTAAACCCGCATGTAAAATATTAATGAACAGAGGAAAAATTACAGGTGCATTACTTTGGATTTCAGCAGCATGTGGGAACAGTTAATGCAGCACCACTAATGTGGCCTAGCTGGCTGCTCTCATTAGCAGGATGGCTGAGGCGGGAGGGCTGGGGCGCAGGGTGATGAAGAACATCCAGGCCTATTTGTTCAAGACTTTGAGAATCACCGAAACGCTACATGAGGATTGTGTGAAGTCACTTCCTGCTCTGAGGGAGCCACTCCTCCAAAAGGCAGTGCAGCTGGGATCACGCATGTGCTCCCATCAGTCCTCTGTTACCTCATTTTAACCCCAAACAGAGCAGGGTCATAAAGTGTTAGCAAGTGATTCATTTGCTTTAACCATCTTGGAGCACCAGATGGGTGGGGTCTAGTCAACTGGAGCAATCCAGACAGCATCAAGTGTTTAATTCACAGTTTGTTCCTGTAATAGACAAAACATTTTCGTATTATATTGTTAATGTTTCATCTCTCTGACCTCAAGACAAATGTCATCTTAAAGGTCAGCAGATGAAACATTGACACTAGAATAGTCTACAATTATGTGTGTGCAGCAGTAAATTTTTAATTTTAGAGGCAACATTAACTCCTAGCACCACAACTAAGAAAGTCTTGGGAGTGTGCATGTTGTTTCCTCCTCTTCATTAATTGTATTATTCTCTGTGGTGGACAATTTTGGAAGCCTTCTACAGAATCCACTCTTGATGAGGTTTTTCACTTCTTCAAAGCAGTATGTACAATTTCACACCTTTCTTGCCTTGTGACAAGAAAATAAAGTAAGGAAATACTTTGTTTGGAATCTACAAAATAAACTGATTTGGAGCTCAGTCATTGGTATGGCCACGTTGACTTTTAAACCTGCAATAACTGATTTTTTGGCGAACGTGTTAGCTGTTGCCTATTTACACATTCAACAGATACAGAGCAACATTAGCATTTATGTGGAGTTGTGTTTTGGCACCTTTTGAATGTAAGGCCAATATTTACTCTCCTTATAGTCCTTTTTTAGTCTCTTACTCAGCAGATAAATGCTCCACTATGTTCGCCAGCTAGTCGCTAACTTTGTCTGTCTGCCCTTTTAGTGTTGGGCAAGATGAGTGTAGTGAGACTCATTGAAAACAGTAAAGTTGCGGACCAGTTAAGACCAAAACAATGAGCTAAATATGCTAAAAGGCTCCACAGAGCTGAGAAGGAACTGCAGAGACAAGTAATCATTATCTGTCGGTTGACTATGAGCAACATCTGTCACATTACATGTAGTCATTTGACCCATTATTAATGGAAAGATATTTATCAGGGCAGCTTTAAGCAAACGCGACTAGATGCAGGTCTGCTCCTGAACATTTCCATATCTGCCTTTTACAAGTGTTCTTGTCTAACAGTCGCTTTTAGCCAAGCAGAAAGTTAAATTAGCCTACTAGCAAGTCAAACTATCCAACAATCTCTGCCTATATGACACCAAAAAACATTTAGTATAGTGGTGTAAACTTAATGGCTCATACAAAGTGTAGCTGAGTTTGGCTCTGTCATGTACATTACATCAACCTCAACCTAATTCTGTTCCATCCAAACAATCATTTGGATTAATTGTCAAAGAAAATCTCCCGTACAGAAACACGACAGTGAACTCTTGCCCTGAAAGCTTGTGTGTGTGTGTGTGTGTGTGTGTGTGTGTGTGTGTGTGTATTACGGCAGTAACACGCGGTTATTTTTCTCTCTGTCACAAATGTGAGGACTTGAGTGGAGTGTGAGTTGTGTTTGAAAGGTGGTAAACCTGCTGAGGCTCTTTAATTTCCCCCCTCTTCAGCGGCATGAGGGATGGTTCAAAGGGTGACTCTCTGACAGGGCATGTGATCGCTCCTCCGTCCTTTATCTGCCTCCCCACATTAGCACGTAAATGAGGCTGCACTTTGGGTTTTGGGAGCTGAAGCGTGCTCAGTGTAAACAGGAGTTGTACTGTTATCATTATTGGACAGATTTCTGACATCCTAACACCTCCGTTTCATTAACATTCAAAAGGGCTGGGATTTTGACACTGCCTCTGTTTATACAGATTTTTGAATACTTTGCAGTGGGGATTGTATACAAAATACTGTATACATAGTATCTCCACCGTTGAGTGGAGTCACACACTTCCATATTGGCAACGTAAGCATTGTGATGTAAACAGATGATTGTCCCACTAATGTTTAAACTGTTTCTTTGCTATATCATGATTTTAAAGGATACAGTCAGACTCTAAAGGTGATTTGGAAGAAAGTATCTCTTGAAAACCGAGCTTTTAGTGTATGTTGGATCCAACATTGTATGTCTAATTAGCTACAGTGCTATATTTCAGTGCAGCTTGCTTACAGTATCGGTGTTGATGTGTATGCTGGAGTGTGTTCTCAGGCCTACAGTGGGGTGACTGCAGGGTCCTGAAACTCCATTGTGATTCGAGCAGAGCTTATCGCATGGGAGAGAACTGGCAGCCTCTTAAAAGGTATTATATGTGCTCTCGTTCTCCTTCCCTCTGTCTGACAGGAGCCCTTGGGATGAAAGGGAAAAGCAGTGGAAAAAGAGACATCGGTTCCCGACATGGGGAAGTCTTTGTTTCTATTCTCTCCATCCCAAGTCTCTCCAGGAATCCTAATTTCCACCATTCACCTACCTATCGGCAGATAAAAGCTGGTTGAAGGGGGGGATTTCCTCAATTGAGACAGCTTGTAACCAGTCTGCATAAGGGGGGAGTCACACAAAGCTCCGGAGTGAGAGGAGGCTGGAGCACAGATTTCAAATCGCTTTGAATTTGAACACACTGGTGTGCCAGTTGTTGTAAAGGACATTTTCACAGAGGCTGATCTGAAACCTGGCTGGGAATCTTTGAGCTGAGAGTTTGGATAAGAACAGTGACACACGACATGAGAATCCTAAATATTCCCAAGAAACGAAAGCGAAGATGTTGACGCTGCGTGTTAGAGACTGAGCGTGCCATAGCCTTGTTTCTCATTATGTTGGTTTCTTGAAACCACTCTTATTAAGGCTGTTTTCTTTTTTTGGGGGGGGGGGGGCGGGGGGTGCTTAGATGGTGATGTCCAAGTTCAGGGAATGCCAGGCTTGGCAGCTGATGTCCTTAATATGGCTGCTTGGCATTAGAATGAGGGTGGGGAAGGTCCATGCCAGTCTCTGGGGAGTGGGAGGTGTTAACTTCTAATGGCTTTCTCTGCCACAGCCCTGACATCTGCAGGGCTCCCAGCAAAAGAGAGTGAGGCCTTTTTGAAAAATTAATGGAGCTGAATGCATCTCACAGCAAGGAGAGGGCTGGATTAATCAGCACATTAAGGGCTAGCTCCGGATTGGAAATAATTATTGGAGCTGACAAGGTGCAGAGGTGCCAGTGCCAGCTCCTTTCAGGAATGCATTTTAAAAAGCAGTTTAAAAAGCCTTCAGATGTTGGCATTATCTTGCGTGACCAAATTAGGAGCAAATGAGAAAAGTTTATCTGGCATTTTGGAGTATTGAAGGAGCTTAGGCTTTATAAATTATACAGTGTGTGTTTGTGTGTGCGTCAGCGAGTGTGCGCGCGAAAAAGGGTGCAGATGTGGATTCTGCAAGTGGGGGGGAAGGGATGCAGGCAATGAGAATTATGGGTAAATCCTTTTTCACAAAAAAAAAAAACACACCATAGGTTTCAGATTAAAAGTGGGTGGTTTGTTTTTTTCTAGAGGTACTGCACAAAACTTTAAGGGGGATTAATTTAAATGGGTGCTTGAAACTATCATACTGTTTGTGCAAATGAAAAGTGGATGTCTTAACACCCTGAAAGAGCCAGACGGTAAACTGATTACTGTTGACCACCCATGAAAAGCATGAAAGGGAGGGGTGGGGGGGAAATGATTTAATAAGCGGCATGTTTTTCTGCCTTTCAGAAATAATCCTCTATAATTTTTCCGGGGAAGTGATTGGCCATGCATTACAGTCATCATTAATATTCTCTACATTTCAGACATCGTTTGCCAGATAATAGTCGTCTGAACAGAATCAAGGTGATGCAAGTCAAGTCAAAGATAAGACCTATTTCTGGTAAAATGGTAAGCATTGCAATGTTTTTCATTTTACATTTGTGCAAAATAAAGTCCCACAAATGACTTATTACTTATAACAACCTGTCATTTGTGTGTAAGAAATGGGGGGGAATCTAATGAACATATTAGACTTTATCATCAAATTTGTGCAGATTGGAAGGGATAGTTTTTTATTGGTAGAGTGAACTATACGTATTACAAGGGAGCTAATACAAAACATTTTATTTTTTCTGGACCCGCTTCCTATAAAAGCTCCAGTGAAGCGAATGGCATTTCGCTATGCCGCCACACCTTGTGATTCCTGCACATTTTATACATTTTCACTTTTTAAACAATGTTACGAATGGTCTGTGATCTGAGCCTTTCTTTGGGCTATTCTGCATAAAACGAATACGGCCTCTGCCCTGAAAGCAAACAGAATATGACCAAATGGATTAACAGTAATAATGTTTACATCTTCATGGTGGTATGAAGACAACACCTTTGAAGAGAGGCGGTCCACAACATCAAAAGAATCTCCGTGAGGAATGCCAAATGCTTGGCTGACTGTTTGATCTTTAAAGCCCCTCGATCAGATATGTAACATTGGATAGAGATCTCCATTATGGCTGTTATTCTCTTTTAACTACAACGGCTCTCCAGGTAATGACAACGCACTCAATAACAAATTGGAGGGGCTGTGTGCCAGCAATCATCTTTACAATCTCTGTTCCACTACAGTGGAAAAAGTCGCAAACTTCAGGCAGCAGTAGAAACTCGTGAATGAGCGATTACTTCAGCCAATATTGATGTAATTCTGTTGTCTCTAATGTCGTCGCCGGCTTCGGCCATGTAATTACACAAAGCATGACTAAAGTCAAACCCCAGAAAATAGGTGGATTTGCAGATGTAATCAGGTTTGTGATATACCCAATTCAAGGGATACAAATTTGATTTAACTATTTCCATGGGTGATGTATGGAAAACGATTACTGAAAAGGCACGTAAATTGAAAAAATAAATAGGAAAGAGATCATCTTAATTACCTTGAAATTAGACTCATATTCCATGGTGTAGATATCAGAAATTGACATAGGTTAGAGATTTCAGTTATTTATCCACCAGTTGAGTTGGTGATTGCCAAAGATTGCATATTACAGTTTATATTTTCATATGGCGTATCAGTGAAATTGTGTTTGTTTCAAGATGTAGTAGATTATCCGACCAAAGGTGTGAAAAAAATATACCACTGAATTGCTTAATATTGAAAACTGAATCACTTCCAACATAACTGTGTGTGTGTGTGTGTGTGTGTGTGAGAGAGTGAGTGTGTGCTCGTCTCCTCTACCCCGTAGCCTGTGGGTGTAACGCTTAAGCTTTTACATTCGTAAAATCCAACAGGATATTTACCACCTGTAAATGCTTACATTTACGTGAAACTCTAATTTCCCAAATCCATGTGTGTATGATTGTATTTCTCAGACCTCGCCTCGGCTCCATCGCCTCAGGGGCCGAGGCCGGGGCAGGGTTGCTGTACTCTGTAGCACTGAATCGACTGAAACTAAACCTCAGACTCACTACTTGTCTCTTTAGTACGGTAATTATTAAGAGTACACAGTGGAAATGTTGAACTGCTTATGTAGAGAAGGATCCTCCAGGTACAGATAGTGCATATGTGATTAATCATGTCCAGAGTAAATCTAAAATAAGTCAAATCAAATTCATGTCAGACTTTAAATGGAGCCCTGATGCTTCCAGAAATGAATTATGCCTTAAGGAAGTGACAAACTTCACAAAAAGTGGGCGTTTTTGGGAAGACATGTGGAGCTTGTCATTACTGTCTGTCCCACCTACTATTTCCCCCTTCGGTCTACAGAGCAACCCATCTCTGCCCCGCGGCCACAGCCTCAGGCACGGCATTCTGGGTAGTGTTTGAACACACCTCCGTCTGCTCTGTTCAAAAGCTGTTAAGATCCCAGGAATATTTATGGATCCCTTTTGATATCTTTGCACATTACACACATGCAGGAGCACGGACTCTTTTGTTTTTTCTCCGTCATCCACACTTAAAACAGAAGTCGATGGATTTGTTTTTTTGTAATGGATTAAAGAGCTACGAGAGCGCTGTGTCTCAAAGAGACAAGGCTGTTCTTGGAAAAGCTTGACGTTTGTGCTCTGATGATCATTGTCGTGTCGTTCCGTGAACAGAACAAATCAATCCCAGTCTCCATGTTCACACATCACCTGCTGAGTGGTTAGTCATCATCCACCACTAGGTAACATCCCAGACTAAATCAATTATGTGGAACAGAAAAAATACAAAATAATAATTGAAGACATTGTACAGTATCTATAAATATATTAAGTGTTGAAAATAGTTAAGTCATTTTACTGATATTCAACTGTTTTTGCACCATCTACATCTCAGTTTCCTCAGCTTTAATAATCCCTTTCTGACCGCCTCTCCTCACCCACTTCTCCCCCTTTCAAAACATCTAATGTTTTGCTCATTCAATGCACATTTTTATGTAAAAAAAACCAAAATACACCAAAAAGGTTTATATGCATGCAAACTGTATGAAAAGACCAGTATGATCCTCACTATAGCCTGCAATTAAACTTTTTTAAAGCTACCAAAAGAGATATCATGAAGGTCAAGGGTCCTAGAGTGGCACCATGGGTGCTGTGAGGGTGCTGATGGTACAGTATGGCGGTGGAGCAGAGCTGTGATAAAGGGCGGCTGCCGGCAATTTAATGAGGGAGCAGGGGATGTGGCCCCCCACCGCAACTCATCGCCACTTAATGGCACCACTAATCCCTGCAGAGACGGTGCTGTACACACAATTGGTCTCCCCTCCATGTGGCGAAATATCCCAGCAACACTTTCTCACACCCAGCATCACCAGTTAGCTGTTCACAGTCACTATGAAATGGTGCCTCTTTCAAAAACATTGGCAGCAGAAAGGATGAGCTGACTCTTACAGGTGATTCAGTCTGGAACATGGTCTTTTGAATGCTGTTTCTTGCTAAGACCACCACCTCATCCAGTTTATAACTGAAGACATGGCTTGCAGGTGTAAAGGACTAGAGGGTGTAAAGATGTGCCCGTTATTTTTAACTGCAAGCCTCTCTTGTGTATGACTGCTGTTGGCCACATTGTGTTAAATTGCAGGGCAATGAGCACTCATACTTCCACGGGTATAGTATTAAGGGTTAAGACAGATCCATTGCTAACCTTTGGTCATGTTCAGATGCTCTTGACTTTCTTTAAATCATTCCTAATTGGCCCTGAGCGTGAAATGTGATGTATGAGCTGCTGGTCACACTTGTTTTTCACAACACTATGCCATTATAAATTGGATAGTACCTGACCTGTTAGCTTTGCCAGGAATTCTGTCCGACATTTTCTCTCGGATTTATTCGACCCGAGCCTCAAGCACACACACACACACACACACACATCACCCTCAAACTCTTAGTCCGCGCAGTTCCAAAGCACAGACGAACATATGGACATGTTGATTTGCAAGTGAAATTCAAAAGCATGTAAATCCAAACCACACTCCACAAAAATATTCCACGTATGAGTTTGGCGGTCTCGAGGAGAGGGCACACTCGTGGCGTCACAGATCCTGGAAGGTAATGCGTTCAGCAGGAATGTCAAAGCAACCATGTTTCACTTGTAAAACATCTCAATATGTTAACATGAGTGCACAATTAGCATGACTCATTTAAAATATACTCATGTAGAACACAGTCAGTTGCATTCCCAACTGGGAGCTCGCCTTGTTTTCTGGAAGAGAGATACTTATTCCCCTTGTCTGGATAATAATTTACAGATTTGCCGTCTTGCAGAATACACTCATTCTTTGACTTAAGTTGATACTTAAGTCTCAGTGGGACTCTGCGGCAGCGGAAACAAAATCTTTATGATTCTTTGCTCCTCCATATGTTTTTGTTTATGAGCAGCTACCTCTGCCAGGGAATTCACCCTGTCATGTTGGGACACAGAGGGCATTTTCTTCATAGTTCGGAGCATATGCCCATACATGTAGTGCTGCCCACCTGCCCAACACACACACACACACACACACACACACACACATACACTATCCCTCCCTCAGCCTCGGATCCAGATGTGCTGTGCTCCCGGCGCAGTCTGAGCTGCCAGCTGAGGGGAGAGCATTTACCCTGGCAAAGAGCAAAAAGGGCAGATGAAACAGACAGGGGAGGGGGGATTAATGCTCTTCTCCCATATTTACTGGGAACCTGTACTTGTAACCACTTGCCACATACAACGTGACCAACCCAAAATGCATTTACAAGCTGGCTCGTTACTGACGTTAACAAAGACCGGAGAGTGGATGCCATTCTAATGCAACTAAATGTATCTCGCACATGCCCTGAGAAATGAACGTTTCTAACGTTGACACAATTACTGATTTAAACAACATGTTCATCCTCATTTTAAAGCTGCGTTAAATCCTCGCAGCAGTAAATTATTGTTTATGATTACTGTGTATGATGTCGTGGTTTGTGGAGACGGAGCTGACTGCTCTGGATCTCAGTGTTTTATGGTGCAAGAAAGAGGGGAGCTTTAATCATTCTGGCTTTAAGTTTAAACGAAAGCTCCTGATGGCACAGATGAATCTTATAGTGCATGAAAGGAAGACGCAGGGCCAAAGAGGGCAAACCTCAAGGGGTGGTGCTTCATATTTCTCTCCAAGAGGATTATGGGATTTCGTACACAGACACCTCTCGAAACCAAAAAAAGAGGCCACGGTGAATCAAATTTGCTTAGTTTTTTTGTCTGGTGGGTTACATTTATTTTGTTGTGATATTGTAATTGCCTCACAAAAAATAAGGGCTAGAGTGCATAGAACTCAACGTGCCTTAATTCACAGCTGCTTTACAGACAGACATGTGTCCTTACAATGGTTTATTTCTCACCCCGAAAATATGCAATTTAAAGATTTACTGGTGAAAAGACAAATCAATTTAATCTTTATCCCGTGGTGGTGAGTGCATATGATGAGCCACCAGTGAAAACAGAAATGGAGGGAAGCTCTCGCTGCTATTGCCCCCATCATCCTTGACAAATGGAGCAGCGGTAGAAAGGCCTCTTTGAGTGAGTTGTAACTTTCGGCAGCCCCTCGCAGGTGTGGGTGATCTTTCATCCTCCCAGCCCTCCTCCTCCTCCGCCTCGGCGTCCTATCTCTGGCCTCCATCAAAAGTGAACGTGCTGCCCCGGGTTCAGATTAACTCCACTCTGACAGACCAAAGGCCTCCCCTCCTCCTACCCCTTTCCACCTCGACTCACACATCTCCTACAACAGGGGAAATTAGGGCTAGTTTAGCAGATCTTACAGCACCACTAAACACCGCCCCAGATCGCTCACTGATTGCCTGGCTCAATCCATTGTGCCCCCCTCCACCACCACCACTCCCTCTTCACTTATCTTTGCCTTTGGCCAAAAGCAGCTTCGCTACTCTGAACCCACCTCCCCTAACGTACACACACAATCCTCTCTTCAGCATGTCCAGAGAAAATATATAAGCTAACTTTTTGTGAACAGTCACTCAGCAGGGTCGGCAGTTAATATCAGTTCAGACTGTTGCCGTGTCACAATGTTTGCTTTGTGGTTTTGCAGAAAAACACACTCAAAGTTAATTTTTCTTTTAATTGTGGATGGTTTGTTGTGTTTAGGACAAACTGTAAGATCTCCTTTATAGGTTATTATCCCGGGTTCATCCCAGAGTGACTTTACTGGTAACAGATTTACCTGGACTGGGATCGTCTGAGCTAGGTGGTTACCTAACTCAGTGGTAGACAGTGGGAAATGACGTAGTTATGGAGAACAGACAGAGTTGTGGTAATTGCTTGAGGAAATCTGCTCCATTTAAAAATGAAATCTCACAAGACGGGTATCATTTAAAGACTTTTCTAAGTATTACTCTTGCAGCAATTACGGACGATCAACCTTTTGTAGCAAAATGCTTAAACGCCCGTGGTTGGGTGAGACCTATCATTTGTCTCTCTTGTCAGTTTCCTGTTTTCCTGAGCAACACCCCTGACCTGGCTGGCAGGCCCGCCTGCCCTGAAGAGCACTTTCCCTTTCCTCATTCTGCATTGGGCCGGCAGGGAACAAGGGGAGGAGGGGTGGGTGGAGGTTGTGTGTGTGTGTGTGTGAGTGGTGGTGGTGGTGGTGGTGGTGGTGGTGGTGGTGGGGGGGGTTCTGACTTAATCTGACCCATTGCTCAGGTCAGTGAGCTGCTTACCAGGTCTATCCAAACATAGGGGCTTGTTTTGCTAAAGCTGTGGAAAGAAGAAGTACCCTCTTAAATCAATGCTTTACTCAGAGCTGTGCACATGCAAGGTTGTTATGTGTGAAACCACAGGAGTCAGAGCTGGCACACAACCAGCAGCGTGTTCCTCTCCTTCGTACTCCCCTCACCATGAAGGCAAAGAAAAAAAGAAAACTCGCCTCTGTACATGGCTAAAACTTTTTCGACATTGCGAGCTGTATTGCTGCATTTTTTTTAAGCATAGCTGAAGTCTGTGCAACAATTTCCCTACAATTGCTATGGTGCACTCAAATGCAACAGCATTTTCATTTAGGCCTTACTCTTCCTATGACAAAAGGGAATTGCACTCTAAAATGCATCCAGCTGCGTGTACTTATCTTTTTTCTCTTGACATATTTTCACCAAAAAGTCCAGCCCTGATCTAATCATGACGCTGCAGAGAGACCAGACTGAGCAGCACGCATGTATGTTTGTTGTGCACAGACTGGAGCGATTTGAGTTTTCACTCCGCTCTTCAGGTATCATATGATCTAAAGAGGAATGTCGAAATCAGCCAGATTAATAATTCCCGTTTGACTGAGCGTTTGCAAAGGCAAAAAGAGAGAAATGTTTCTTCTAGCTTGAGGAGGCATTTAAGGCGTCTTTGAAGTAGCTGTAAGACTTTTCAGGGCACTAAACTGCCCTGTTACAGAGAAGACCAGATGCATTGCACACTACAGAGGTGAATTGTCATTTAGATTGAATTTTTATGAGCGCCCAAAGGCACTTCTCGCAAACACACTCACGGTTCCTTGCTTTCATCGAGGTGGGGGCGTCGTGAAGTCCTCCTGCCTGACACTGAGAAGAAAGGAATTCACATTATCTTATGTCTCTTCTGCAATTATAACTCAGACACCTGTGCGAGGTATGTTCCCATACTGAAGTATCACAAGTGACTAAATGAAGTGCAGTAAGCTTGTACCCAGGTTCTATGGGGCTTCTGAAAAACATGGCCACTGGTAAAAGGCTCTTGTTGTGACTGTAAACAAAGGCTCTAATTCACCATAATGGTTCTATGGGTCCAATGCTCTGGGAGATGCAATGGCCAGTCTCAGTAGCTTAATTATCTCTCTAATTTGTATTAGCACTGGCTATCCTCTCAGGGATAATTATGTATCTAGTGTGTGAGCGAGCTTAATGAGGTTAACTTAAGTCTTTACATGGAATAAGGGTTCAGTCACCTTATAGAAGGCTGATTGCTGTGTTTTTCTCCTGTATAGATGATGACCATAAAGTCCTGTAAATCCCACTGGAGTGCAGAACGCATTCTCAGCGGTAACACAAAGCAGAGGAGACAGGAAGTTAGTTTGTGGTTCTAGTTGGTCAGTTTAATCGGCTGAGAGTAGCGCTCTACAATAGCTAAACCTTGCCCATGCTGACCTGTTATAGATAAAAATCAAAGAATGTTCCTATCAGATCAATATAACCTTGCTATCATTCACCACATGGCCTCCACTCCCCCCTCCAGTGACATTTTCAAGAAATCTCAGCACTTCTACCAGCCGAAAGAAGTCACTGTGCGCTGAAGTGAATCGTGTTTAGCAGGTATTGATAAGGCTGATAAGAGCTGGCTTCTTGATATCATCTGAATTCCCAAAGTCCTGTGATCATGCGCCGTCTCCCTCGCAGCTCATATGTGATATACTGCGCACCACCAGCACAAAAGACTACATATTTTCTCTTATGACTGCTTGTAATCCACAGTGAAAGAACCCTCATTTATTTGCCGCACCCCTCCCATTTTTGCTTGCTCAATACTTAGCTGTTTTTACTTCAGGTTAGGAAGGGAAACCATCTTATCTGTGACTTGGGGGATTTATTAGTGCGAAAAAGATAATTGCTATTCATAGGCCACTGGGAGCTGATTTACAACCACTAATATTTAGGATTCCTAGAGCCGTTTTTCAGCTTTTTTATCTCCAGCACTGCCTGCAGCGCAGAGGGGAGAGAGGTCAGGTTGGACGATGAGGGATGGGCTGGGCAGAGCCTCCTCTCAGAGCAATTTGGCTGAAGAGTAATGTGTGAGGAAGTAGCCGACATGAAAAGGACCCGTCCACGTAGGTCTGCCTGGAGCTGACAAACACCTGTTCTATTTAACCTGTAATGAGTCTGCAACTCAGGTCTGTCTTGTCCATTTTTGTTTGTGGGAGTGAACCCAATCAAACATGAAAGAGCAATAAAAGGGAACCACTGTGAGGGACAATATTCCTCTAAAACCTTTTCACTTATGTTTAAATATATAGAAAGATATCTGGAATGACCACATCAGAAGCTATAAATTGAACCTTTCCAAAAGCCCTCCATGTTCTCTATTTTCCCTCTGGCCCTTTCTCACAAAACTGGTTTGCGAATTTGCAGTGAAAACATGGCTTGTCCTTGCAAAGGTCATACCTTGGTTATTGTATTACCTGAAACACAGGTAGAGTTTTTTTTGTTTTTTTTTTAGTAGTTTGGGAAGGGTTTGTTGCAGGCGAAACAGGAAATGAAGAGTTTTGGGCCTGTCTGTCCACACTGATCCTCCAGCTGACCGGGAGGCAGCAGAGGCTTCAGCGAGAGCGCTCAGATGTGAGGTCATGGGTTCAAAGCCCAGGTGTTGTGCCTTGCAGCAGGATACTTCCCAGTCTAAACAGTGTAAATGATTTCAGAGAATGTAGAGGTTAACCTGAGATCCACCTCTGAAGTGACTCTATCTGTCAAAGACATCAGTTTGTAAACACACTAATCTGCTCCTATCTGTTGTGCGTGTGGTTATTCGGTGTCACTTCAGGGGTAATAATGTGCTCTACATTAGTGTCTGAACACACCGGCTGTAAATGTTCATGTGCCAGATCACTGCAAATCCAAATTGCAAATCTAAGTCAATCTCCCGACTGTTCTACCATGTTTTGGTGAACAAATTTGATTCTTGATAACTTTAGATAAGAGTTAAACAATTATCAAATTTAATTTTCAACTTGTCCAAATGAAAAGAGCATATCAGTGGATGTAAACTGTGATATTACAGCAGAAGGAGGAAAAAAAACGTGCGCTGCCGGAGAATCCCAAGAACACGCGGCTACTTCCTTTTTGATTCCCATTTCATTGATTTAATTTCTCATCCTTAAGAGATGTCACTTTGTCTGAAAATGTATTCATCCTGCATATGCGACTCTTAATAACGCTAATCTTTTTGCCAGAGCAGAAATCTCACGGAGGGATAATCTGAGATAAATATAGTTAATTGAGGCCAGGTGAACTTTCTTTATCAGCAGCCCAGTCAACCAATCTGAAGTAAATGTGATAATTAGAACGGAGATGTCTTCACCGAGAACAGAGCGTGGTCCTGTCCCGCAGCCATTTTCCTCAAATTATATCTGATTTCACAACACATCAGAAATCTATAGCAAATTAGCAGGGTAACAAGTGCAGGAGTGTTTCCCATAGCCATATGTAAACATGATGATCTGGAAGCAATAGGCAAGACAGACCTCTTCTGCAGTTGTTTCTCTACTAGCATTTGTTTCTGTTCTTAAATGACATTGCAAATCTCTAATATGAGTGTTATAATAGAGCAAGTGCACCAAACAAGGTGTACCTTCTCTCTGAAATTGAGAAAGCAGCCCTCCTGTTTCCCTTTCGTTTCCTGGTGAGGTATGAAAGGGCGCTCTCTTTGGCCACACAATGCTGCCTGTGCTCCGCCTGACCACCATTAACACCCCTGAGAAACCATGTTCTAATTACTCGCTCAGCCTGACAGAATCTCCTTAATTACAAACTTCATTAGCCTGCAGGACTTTGTTTTTCTCCAGAAAAGGAGGGAGCAGGGGACCGCTCGGGCCAAGGTGCAGTGGGGGCGAGGGGTAGGGGCTTTAGCACCTTTTTCCTCCATGCATTTCTTTTTTTCAAAAGAGATGTTAAGACCGCAGTCAGAGATCTAATTAGGTTCATGGTGAGAATCAGACACCTTTTAACTAGCCTCTGGAGTCCCCCTAAAAGGACAGCGAGATCCTGGGTAAGAGAGGCACAGAGAATTAAATGGACCTTCTACTGCCTTTCATGTGTGAAGTGGTCTGATTTGCCATGTCCTCACCTCCAAATACAAAATAACCTGCAGCACTTACACACCCTGCCACCATTATACCTTGCTTATAAACACATAGGACTGCCCGCGGGGGGAGGGGAGGACAAAAGCTGCAACAAGACCATGTGCAGTGGCTTTGGCTCTTGCAGTAATTGGACTTGAAAAGACATATATTACCATTACCTCATTTATATATTCTGCACTCAGCGTTGCACCTGTTTCTTCTTACTACTGTTTTATAGTCCAGAATCATTAATCAGAGAAAGTGACGCACACTAGTGCGAGGTCATCACACTGTGGGTTACATGCATTTAGACTTCATATGTTCACACTGCATGCAATGATATGGTAGACATCACTTTAGCCAGTGAACATTACCACCACTTAGAGTCAGGGGAAGCACGGCGCGCTTCTCAGTTGCTGCTAATGCATAATGGAGTGCTGCACAACCATCGGTGTTGGAGAGTTCCCAACCGTCGCTGGTCGAACTTCAAAGTCTCTCGGTGTACGAGGAGTGTTGCTGCTGCTGGAGGAGTAATTATTTCACCTTAAGCTTACATAAACCCTCAAGAACAAGAAGTTATGCTTGTTATTAATTAGAAGGCGGCTCTTGGAAACTCCACTTGAGATTGTTAGACGATGTTAGCATCCCTCTCCTTCAATGGCTAAGCTCTGCAGCGTGGAGGAAGAACACTGTGAGTGAAAGTAGAGTGAATGATTTGCAAGTATAATTTGGGTTAGTTTCTCTGTGGAGGTGTTGAGGTGTTCACTGGCCCGTGATAAATGTCACAACCCGAATTACTACTACCAATCATTTACACCGCCTGTCAAGCAATGCTCCGAACCCCAAGTTTATGCTCAGAACAAATAACTGAACGACTCTTCTTCTCTTTCTACATTGCGTAAACATGTCAGTGTTTAGATGTCAGACACATCAGCACACTGTATTTTTCCCCTCTTACACGTTTTGAACACATGGCTGCACTTTTTTCACGACGGGGAATTCAAGACCATCTGCGGCCAAATGAAAGAAGTAACAGACATAAACCTCTTACGTTTTCCAACCTCAGGTTCTGTATATTTCGTCCATGTTTTGTATCCAGCTTGTGCTATCGTCTCTCCTGGAGGTGCAGCCTTCAGTCCTCAGGCTCATGAGACAAAACCACTTCTTTAGTTAGGTGTTTGCGCTGACCATACAATCAAAATGTTTGTAGCCACAACCCAGGACATCCAATTTCCTCTTTCATCCAACACCCGCCGTCGATTTTGTCGATCAGCACTGCCGCCCCACAAACGCATAAGCACACATACAAGAGACGCATACGCAACCACCACGGGAAATATTGTTTGTGAAAATTAGTCATGTTAAAACCAACATCGAGCGTCTGTTGTGTGTGTGTGTGGGGGGGTGTTATGACAGCCCCAACCCGAGAATTGGAACAGCTTCGCATCAGCCACAGATACGTTCAGTGTTACATGAAAAGGTAATGAGAGCTGGCGTCAGAGTTGGGTCAGCAGCCTGAAACGTCATACATGTCAAGAAATCCCTGCTTGTGTTGTGAATGTTGTCTGTTGGAAATGAGGCCTCACCGAGAACTTTCTCTCAAGTTTATACTTTCCAAATGAAAGAATAAAAACTCTTTAAAGCACTAGTCAATATATTTTTTTTAAATATCTAGACGTAAAGACTCATATGTATGCAGTAAGCTACTTTTCCATTTTAACATTTTTTTCAGTCTTAACTTAGTGAATTATGAAATCCCATAATTTCTATCAATACGTAGATCAACACAAATACCTTAATTTTTTTATATTATCCCCAATCCTTTTACTCTTTAGTCAATTGTTCTTATTGATTTGCAAATCTAATACTTTTTTTGTTTAAGGAAAGTTCAAATGGTGAAATAGCACCACATAATGGCACGTATGGTCCGGCAAGTGTTTTCTAACTCCGCGCAACAGTTTTATGGTAATTTGATCTTATCATTCTTTGTGTATCGCACTGCTTTTTATGTCTTTTCCTGTTGAGTTTTGTGTATTTTTAAGGCCTATCTAGGATATAATTCTGTCCCTGTAAAATGGGACACAAACTGTGCCAGCTGTTGTCATGGTAACTTGTAATAAATTATAGAAAACCACAAATGTACTAAATAATTTTAAAAACAAGATCTGACTGAAGATCCGTTTGCATTGCATCATTTAAACCAACACAAGAAAACAGTTTTCTGCAAAATCACGTTATGTAACTTATCACGAAGAACAAAATGTTAAGAATACATAAGGCTGTAAGATAAATCTTATTTGCTGCTGTGGGGTTTATTTGAGTTTTATTGTTTCACTTAGTCAACACCAAGCTTTCTTTAGGCAACTTATA
Organism: Coreoperca whiteheadi; assembly: GCA_011952105.1. NCBI lineage: Eukaryota > Metazoa > Chordata > Actinopteri > Centrarchiformes > Sinipercidae > Coreoperca > Coreoperca whiteheadi. The sequence goes on from CM022471.1 coordinate 21,280,016, forward strand.
GAAAAATACAAAAATCTAAAATGACATATTAAATATGTGTCATGGGCTCGGTTGACTCATGTTGAAACAGAATAAGGAAAAGCGATGCACCATCCGCTATCCAAGTGCACTCAAGCCACTGTCCAAAGAGTCTCCTACTCGTATTTAATGCTGCCTCACTTTCCAGACACTAAGCACTCAACTGCTGTCAGCCAACAGAAACTTGATATTTCATGTTTTTGGGGGCAGATTTTTCTCCCTCCCAGCTACCAAGAGGGGGAGACATAGCGAAGCTCAGACGGGTGCAAAACCGGGACAGAAGAACAGGTGCCCACAATTTCACCTGTCTGTTCAATAACCCACAGACTAGCAGCTATTATATTTCAGCTCTAATTGTAGCCACATTTACAGCACTTTCACAGAACAGCAAGAAGAGACGTGGACTAAGACTGCAGGTTTACATGTGAGCTAATTTCCTTGGATGTGACCATATCCTGACATGGAACGATACAAAACATGGACGGAAGAATTAGTAGCCTTCATGGGAGCTTAACGGAGCCAGACACAAGAGCAATGTAGCTTCAACGAGCTGTGCTTCTACAACCTATTTAGCCTGCAGCAGGTTAAAAGTAGAGCTTCTAAATTCGGTGGTATTATTTTCAAAAGTACCTGCTGGTTGCGCCATGACACTGGCCAGCAAGCAGATGGACCCATATCAGTGCTGATGATGTGGGAGGGGACTCGCAGGTCAAGAGACACAAAATAGTTCAGCAGGCACATGTGATATATTTAGTGAGGCCATTGTTTGTTTTATTTAGGGAGCGAATTGAGGATTTTCCAAACTGCAGGGCCCCTGAGGTATTTTATCAGGTGTACAGTCCGCCATATGTTACACATTAGTGCACTGAGGGGCATGCTGGTTGCAGATACAACCTATAAAATGTTTGGAGTTCGGAACTTCAGAGGACAGGGGGTCGACAATTGCTCTCTTCAGAGCTGGTGGATATGTGGGAAACACTTATATGCAAATGAAACGGCATCGCATTACAGCCCAAATTCCCCCCTATCATTAAAGTCAATAAACACGAAGACATATGGGGTAGCAGTAGGTCATAAGAATATTAATGCGTTGAAAATGAATGTTTAGTGTTGCAGCCAATGAAAATAATAAGAGGAGAAAACTAAAGCTAATAAAGGCCTCAAACTTTCTGAGGCTTCCCAAAACTGAGCTGTGCCTGTGCAGCCCTGTTACTGCTCGGAGCAGGCCGAGTTCAGGCAGACGCTGGAGATGTCTGCGGACTGCGCAGGGCATTGTGGGACGGAGGCCAGGACGTAAGCCTGACAGAAGGGGCGTCTGTGCAGGTGGAAAAAGTTTAGTGTTTCTGATTCGCAGCTCTCGATGAATGTTTCATCGTGAAATGGCCGTTTGTCGGTTCCAGGTCTGCGACGTCCCTTGGTCATAATGTTGTCTGTGTGGTGACCTCAGTGAACATGGGCGACGGAGCGCCAAAACCCACGGAGTGAAACTCTGCATGGGTCTGTCAGAGAAGCTTGTAACGTGGCTCTTGGCTTTGTTCATCTATTAACAATCACATGTCGGTGCCAGGCTCTTAGCCTGTGTGTCTACAAGCTGTAGCCCTGCTCTGAATTCATTAATAGTGATGGGGGGGTGGCATTTAGCAGCAAAATATATTGTATTGAAATGTAACTTTACACATAACTGCCATCATTTGTCACTTTTTCATTAAAATCATGGCTTTAGTTTATTTTAGACAATATATTAACTGGAATCTATTGTTTACCCCAATTAAGTTAAGAGTTTAGGTTTCAACGTGAGCGATTTATGTCACTGAACGCAGCAGGCCGACATATGGCGCATTCAAGACCGCTCTGTGAGTCTCTCTCTCTCTCTCTCTCTCTTTCTCTCTGTGTAATCCTACATTTCAACGCCCCGTCTCCTTCGAAATCTAAATTAGAAATAAATTCAAATCTATAACAATAAAAAAAAGAACATCTGCGCAGTTGCGTTCAGTGGACTAGTTAGTCAGTCCGAGTCAATAAGTGCTGACTGCACCCGATGGCTAATTGGAAATTGCTGCGTTTGGAAAACATAATCATCAGAGCACATCATGGCTGCAAACGCCCCTCCCTCGTTATTAATAATAAAGAAAGGAACTGAATCCGAGGCTCCGATGTTTAATTTATTATTATGTAAGCTATTTGAAGGGTGATTGTATGGTAATTGCTCATTAGTCGTGTATATTTATCGTTGCACCTTATGTCGAGGCCAAGGGAATTGTGTAGGGTTCATTCTCTCGTTTCAAGGATCCATTTCAGAGGCAATTTGTGAACCGGGACAGATCAAGTTGGTCCTGACGTCGTTCCGTGGCAGCGCCGGCCTGCAGGTGCCACCTCGGGAGCACCTCCTTCAGCCCCACGACGAGAGGCACCCCGGAATGAAACGAGAAAGCGGCCTGCACAGACAACACGCGGACAAACTATCCGGAGTCATCCTTTCCAAAGCCACCTCTCCCAACTTCGGAGATTCCAGCTCGATCAATTATTGACTTTCAGCACCGGCCCACTGCGAAGCCTGTCCCCTCCCTCCGCCGCTGTTCACATTAGTGGTGTCTGCGGACGTAATTATACCTACTAATTGCAGATTAGAGGTTTTGGGTCAGTAGGGTCACTTGATAGGGGCCGACTACTCTTTTCAGTGACGGATAATCATTTCACGTCGCAGGCTAAATGTTTAATACAGCGGGGCTTAGGTCCAGAATGTCCAAACTGGCTCGGTCGTGAATATTTCAGGAATAATCAAACTGCGCGGTGCTGATTTATGGAGGGCTTGGCCCCTGGACGGAGCGGAGCAGCTTAAGTTTAGATAAGCGGGTCGCCGAAGGTCCCCACAGCTGGCCCTTAACGCGCAGCGCGAGCGTCTGCGAGAGGGACGTGAAACGTGAGGGCCCGCTTCCCATCGCGACGCGCGCGCACGTTGTTTGAGCTCCGTCCAAGCGGATTACATTGATGTGACCTTAGTCTCAAATTGCGCCTGATCGGCATTTAATAAAAGCCAAAATCTGAAAATAATGGCGCCTGGAGAGTTTTTTTTTGTTTTTTTTAGGACGCAATCCAAATATTAGCCAAGCTCCACATGCTCAATGAACACCCCCCCCTAAAAAAAAAAAAATATATATAAAAATAATTTTTTATCATAGAAGAGTCTACCACACCCCTTCA
>CM022471.1:21287227-21316604 GCA_011952105.1 Coreoperca whiteheadi
GGTGGGGGGGGGGGGGGGGGGGTGGGGGGGGGGGGGAGGGTGTCAAAAATATCCCATATAGTGAACTGCATCAGCCTAAACGTGGGAAAGGTCTTTTTAGAATAACTATAAAAAAAAGGGCTATAAAGTGCCTTTTCTAATAGCCAGAACATCACACGCGCCGAGCAGCAGTAGTCTATAGGCTGTGCATTTCAAAATAAAATGAAATGTCCAGGTGGAAGAATTAAAATTAAAATTAGACAGGATGTGGATTTTACTGTTGAGGGAAATAATGTGTCTCTTACCTGAGTTTCTGTGAGGCTAAGGCTGTGGGCGAGCTGCTTTCTTTCTGCTCCCACCACGTAATGGTTTTTCTCAAACGCGTGTTCGAGCCGCAGGAGTTGCGAAGGTGAAAAAGCTGTCCGGATTCTTTTGGGCTTTCTGGCCAGCGCGTTGTGCAAAAGGAAGCTCTCTGGACTCGTTTCATTACCTGGAAACGAGCAGAAAACGAGGGTCCGTCACGACCGTTTCTTTTCTTTTGTAAGAGATGAACAGTTCTACAACAAACAGGCCTGCGCGCTGCAGTGAAACAATAGTCCACTGAGGGCACAGTGGAAATGTGGCAGGGTAATAATGTCTGACATCAGTCAATGCAAGGAGGTCATTTATCCAAAACGCAAAAAGTATTTAAAATTGTTGCTTATTGTTGACTTTCTTCATCGACCATTTGCGAGACCACGGCACGAAGGAAAGGAGGAAACAACGCACAGCAGAGGTATAATCCTCGGCCTAATTAAATTAGCTCAAAAGCTGCCTTTGCAAACAAAATCACGGGTAAAATGGAAGCAGCAATACGACGCTCAAACAAACAGCTGCCAAAAAAACACTTAAATTAAATTAACTCCAAAATAAATTCCTATAAAATATGATAATTTCGCTTTAATTTGTCAGCAAAAAAATAAAAAACAAATAATCACAAGTATGAGTACCATAAAATTAGCAACCAAGAGCAAAAATAATAAACGAATTTCCTTTAGAGTCTGAACATCCCGCAGGCCAAATAGTCTTAGTTACAATTAAAATGATCCGAAATTCGACTACTGTCAACATTTGAAAATTAGCAATAGGCTCGTCAAATAACCATCCAAATAGTTTTATTTTTGTCTTTTAAAAAAAACCCAAAATGTATCTTTGTAGTCAACAGTAGTTAAAATGTGAACGAAGTCTTGGCATAAACTGCAGAGCAGCGAGATACATTAGTTTGGTTTTTACGCATGGAAATAGCTCCTTGTGCTATAGCTGATGTATCCTGCAGGACCAGCAGCGCACAAACATGACAACATTTGCAGTGTTCTCTTATCCCTGAGTAGACAAGCAGCAGACATCTATAGGAGCCACGGCAGCAATTCTTTTTTTTATTTTTTTACTCAAGATTTTTTTTTTCTTCTGTCTTTTAAATAAAGAAATTCAATACAGGGTCTTCTGTTTTTTTGGAGCGAAACAATACTATATATACGTGTTTGTTCTGGCCTGAGAACAGGAGATGATAGGCTTTAAAAACTGCTCTGCTACAGCTTCACAGATTTTCTAATTCCATCTACATCCTGCTCTTTGTGGGCTGGTGATGGAGACAGAGAGAAATCAGTAACCACACTCCGGCCGCTCGGCATATTTCGTGCGTAAAAAGGGAAGCCAAACGAAGCGCTTTGGTGACTTACCTTGAAATCTGTGACCCAAGTACCTATATCTGTGTAATAACCAGGGGTAGAAAGTTGAGGGGTCCCTTTGCTGGCTGGCAAAAAGAGGGTGCGGACTGTGTGAGGATGAAAGCGGGTGAGCGGCCAGAGCGTGCGGCGGGGCCACAGGATGCACCGGGACGGCGGAGTTTTGCTGATGAGAGACCGCCTCGGCAAACACCAAGTCCGGGTTAGAGTAGACGCCCCTGCCGCCGGAGTGAAAGCCGTTGAGAAAGGGGTTCATCTGGCCGGAGTTTGCATAGCTGAGAGCCGCTGGCCTGATGGGCTCCTCGGAGCGGGACGCCGGTACAGGATTATCCTTCGCCACTAACGACTCTATAGTAAAACACCTCTTGGGTGTAGGCTGAAACATGGTCTGATAGTCCAGATTCCCCAGTTTAAGTTAAAGTTGTCGTAGGCGCTCTCGCTTAAAAAATACTCCACACCCAAGAAAGGGGGAAACTTTCTGCGCAGTAAATAAGTTGGGAAACGGCGGCAGTGTCGAGAAAGCCAAAATAAAAAGTGCTCGGCTACTCCCAGACTAATCCATGGATGTGATAGTTTTCCTCGCCGGGTTCGTGCAGGCAGATTTGTTAGTTCATGAGCCTAATTAGCGCTGCAGTCCCATAAACAGCTTCCTCTGAAGGCTGTAATGGCATGGTGATTGGTCGCCGCCGCAGCTGCTCGCCTTAAGGTGGAGAAGGGGAAGACGCTTAAAAAGTGCGTCAATGGGAAGCAAGGGCGCGGAGAGGCGGACTCGAACGCGCAACACGGAACGGATTCGTCCAGAGAGGACCCCCCCCCCCACCCCGGCACGCGCACGCGCGCGCACATATCTCCAGGACATTTAACACACTCATCTGAACCTGTAGAAAAGCTCAAGGTAGCCTGCTTATTTGCATTAAAGGTCTATGACAGCTTCAAACTGATTTTCTTTAGGGTGGGGTTGTGTGTAGTGTTAGTAGCCTACTAGCAAGTGATTATTTTTAATTATGCACAAGAATGTTGCGCAAACATCACGCCAGCTCTGTTAAAGTCTTATTTTCGTTGATATGCGCGCGGAGGATATTTAGCACGAGCCTAATTGGCTGTCAGGCGGCCTTTATTTCTTTCTCAATTTCTTCCGATTTTATTAGGATAAGTTTCCAAGTGAAGTCTCTCGTGAGTTCTGGTGCCGGTCGGGATGTCTGGGAGACACAAACACGCTTTAGAGCTTTTTGTCAAGTCTGCGCGGAGACCGACAGAGTCTTCAGAATTCAATAACACCTTCCCTCTGATGAGTAGCTGTGCGTCGGTGTTAGTCAATGCCAGAGCTCAGGTGTGTGCCGGGGTGGCTGCCTGTGACTGCAGGCTGTCAGCCCTGAGTGGGGATCAGTTGCTGGGAGCAGCAGCCACGGCCGCGCACCGAGGGCCTCCATGGAGCCATGACACACACGCTAATAGCCCTGCCAGGACTGAACCGATGCAGCCCTGAAACTGGACAATGCTGTATAGCGCTTTAAAAATTATTTTAAGACATTTCTGACTCTATTTTTTTTTGTTTTTGTTTGCATGTTTTTTGAGTTTTGATGGAAATGTTGATGGGCTTTGGGGGTTATTATGACATGAGCTGTTAGAAAATTGAACGTCCCTTTTAAGATACAGAGAAAAGCTTGATTGGTAAAAATGTGTTGAATTATTATTATTATTATTATTGTCATCGCTAGTTCTAGTCTATACTTCTCACTACCCCGCGAAGCTTATGGACGAGTCTACCTGAGGTTTTTATTTGTGCGGGTAGGTTATGGTTCCCTGTGGAATAAAATACGAACTACAGACTAACATGGGTCCTCAGCCCTGTCAGACCACCAGCAGCTGTACAGCACACAATCCGCCCGCTGTGACTTCTTAAAAATGTTTGAATCCAGATTCCATAATTATCAACACTGTGAGGAATCATTGGGAGTTTGTATTTGAAGTCGCTTCGTCAGTTCATTAAGCTATATATAGCCTTTTATTTTGTAGTATTAACTAATAAATATCAGTCAATTTCTTAACCATGAAACACATTATTATTATTATTATTATTATTAACACCATCATTATTAAATAAGTAGACATACAAGTTTTAAATCGGGATAGGGCAGCCACGTTCAGAGCCATTTGTTGTTAAGAAACAAGCATACTTTTTAAGGAAAAGTTAAGCACGGTTGTTGTTGTTGGGGTTTTTTTTTTTTACCACTGTAACAGCATATTACTGGTTTTCTAACCATCTGCATGTTTAGATTTTCCTGATTTTGACACCGAGTCAACTGCTGATCATGGACATGAACCAACACAACTTGCCTGCTTTCACACGGGGAAGCGTGTCGGGCCTCTCCACGGTGCTTTACCGACCTCTAGCGGTCACATAGTGGTACTGGGATGAAATGGTACCAAACCGGCGTCTGAAAGCGGACACAAAATGAAGAAGGGTTTAGTTGCACTATGTAGAAGTTGGGGCACTTGGAGCTGATAGGTCTATAAGCACCTTCGGTGTACACAGGCTACCAATACAGTTTAAGTTGTGTTTTCACAACATAGTTTGTCAGAGTTACATATGGGCGCAATATGGTTCCTGGAATATATATCTTAAGTCAAATGACCCGTCATGGCCCTTAAAACAGAAATGCCACCCCTCGACACAGGTTTCACATCCGTTTTTCTCCATATCATTTCTAGGGGTAACATTCACAATAATCCTCACACACACACACAAAAGAAAAAGATTTGTGTAAAGCCTGAAAAATCAGGTTTGTCCTGCAACCCCAGAGGAGGGTTCCCACCCCCAGGTTGGGAACCACTGTCTTTAGTGACCTCGTTTTGTACACCTGAGACGAAATGAACAAGTAGGTTCGTGAGCAAACATTTTTTATTAATAAAGGCTTTATCTGTACACATGCAACCTGGTTGGATACCGTTGATTGCAGCAAGATAGAACCACACACTGAATATCACGCAAGACAAATTGAAAACTCTAAGCATGCACATCCAAAATGTAAAGTCCACTAATTCTTTAACTGGTTAAGTAGCATCTGAAACGTTAGATGAAAGCAGAGATCACTGAAGCACATGACAAATTCCTAGTCATTGCCAATACAGGATTTGTGGATCTGCCATAATATAACATCTACGCAAAGGTTAATTATTTCAAAGAGGCAGTTGGTGATACACTGCGTTTGATTTGATAGTTGGAGCAGGTACATTGCTTTTAGGCTTAGTCAGTTTCACTTCATCATGTAAGGTAATAACACTCCTAACCACTGGGGGCAGTCATGTTTACATCGGTGGCTTGCGTGAGGCCTAAATGCACACAAGTTCATTGGTTGATGGTGTTTTGGGTGGTGAGGAACCTCTGGTTCAAAACTGCTGGAAATCAAAATAAAGATCCCCCCCCCCAGGAAAACTGTCTACAAATAGTTAATTCAAAGGATTAACGCACAAGAGTATCAGAAGCTTGCTGCCATTTATTCACAACTGTGGCTAACTAGCAGATGGGATACTGAATATTATTTTTTTCAAAGCCAAAACCAATTCCTCATTAACTGAGCCAACTGGATGAAGAGGTTGCTGCTCAGCGGCGGACAGTGGTCCAGCCATCATCATCTGTCTCGTTCTTGGTGCGACGAGGGTTTTCTTTGTCAGCACGCCAACCCTTTTCTCCATCAGAATCACGCTCCCTGTCCCTCTCTCTGGGACGGTCCCTGCTCGGCTCCTCCTTCTTATCGTCGCCTCCACGACGCCACGTGCCTCCTGAGGAAACAAGTTCACAAGTTTATAGATTTGTCCAACTTGGAGGGTATATTTGTAAGACACCTGCTGTAGCAGTAATTAAACAGGTGAACAGCAACCTCTGCTGGCAGAACACAGCACATTCATGTAGTGTGCCCAATTGTTTTGTCAGAACATGGCGGTTAATAGAATTCACACACACACTTAAAAGTAATTTTGTTGTATTTTCACAAGATCCCACATTTGAATGTAAAACTGTAATAATTAACCACTGATGCGCATTATTTCTGTCATTCCTAAATCATGCTGTACTTACCATCATCAAGTTCTCTGGGTGGGCCTCTTTGTTCACGGTCATCCCGGCGGTCTCGATCACGGCGTTCAACACGGCGATCATCGCGGTCACCGTCCTCTTTGCGAGACTCTCTCCAGCTGCTTCCTTCCTCTGTGCCTGCTCTCCTCCAGCTACTCTCCTCTCTGTGAATACACAGTGACACCGATGAGCATAACTGACAACTCACTGAAAAGATAACCGATATCCTTTGCATTTATTGCAACAAAGGTCTATCAGGCCCACCTCTGTGGACGACGGTCTCTGAAGCTGTCGTGGGATCTCTCCTCTCCTTCAGCATCATCTCCATCATCCTGGGCGTCCCCACGGGGAGGACCCCAGCTCTCCTCTCGGGCCTTCTCCCTCTCACGCCAACCACCTGCGACAGAAGCATTTGCCCGTCATCCTGTTGGACGTTACATTTGCTGAGCAGTAGGATTGTTGAATAAACCGCTCTTCAGGTAGACCATAAGTCTTCTCTTATTAGCAGCTAAATGGCTACAGGCTTACCAGGTCTGCCCAGGGGCTTCCAGGGTTTGGGGTCATCTCCACCATGACGTGGCCCATCATCCATGCCTCTCCTTCCCCCTCTGTCATCATCTCCTCCTCTTCTGGGGCCCCAGTCCTCATCAGCCCCACGCCTGGAACCTCTGGACTCATCCATGCCTCCACGCCTGGGTCCGCGGTCCTCGTCAAAGGCGCCCCTCCTTGGGCCGCGGTCCTCGTCAAAGGCGCCCCTCCTTGGGCCGCGGTCCTCGTCAAAGCCGCCCCTCCTTGGGCCGCGGTCCTCGTCAAAGCCGCCCCTTCGTGGACCACGGTCCTCGTCAAAACCACCCCTCCTTGGGCCGCGGTCCTCATCAAAGCCGCCCCTCCTTGGGCCGCGGTCCTCATCAAAGCCACCCCTCCTTGGGCCGCGGTCCTCATCAAAGCCTCTGCGTGGACCACGGTCATCGTCCATCCCTCTGCGTGGAGGACGGTCATCATCACCGCCACGACGGGGGCCTCTGTCATCTCCACCCCTGCGAAGACCATCTCCTCGCCTAAAGGACCCCTCTTTATCCTCTCTGTCATCATCACGGCCCTCCTGTCTCCAGTCCCTAAAGAGAGAGCGCAGGTAACGTTATAATAACCCCTCATGGTTTAATGCGGTTAACAATAAAAAAAGTAGGATTAAGTTGAGTTACCAACACATACCTGTCAGGCACAGAGCGACGCCACTCTGAATCACCTCCATCAGTGCGCCTCCTCCAGCCTCCCTCCTCCTTCTCCTTCTCCTTCTCGCCCCAATCCTGTATAAGCAAAACATATCGATCAAGACACATTGTACCATTGCATCAGGATCACTCAAAGGTCTGTAGAATTAGCAAGGCACTGCAATGTGATATCAATTATGACCATAAATAAGCTAAACGTTTTTGCACCTTTAACTTAGTATAATAAGATTTATACACCTGTGTATCCTTTGCTGTAAACATCTGAACTCTGTCTGGAAGTTCTATATTTCTATAGATATTCTATATTTGAATGAACAAAAGCATTTCACAATGCAGTGAAAAAACACAACAACATGCTATTTCTTACCAGCCTTGCATGACACTTCAACTGACTGTAGGCTCTGACCAACAGTTAAAAAAACAAACAAATAAAATAAAAAGCTAATGAGTACCTTGGCTTTCTCCTCTGGGGGGCCCCTTCTCTCCTCCTCACGACGGCGTTCTCGCTCCTCGATCTCCTGCTGACGGGCACGCTGCTTCCGTTCCTGCTCCTCCAGCTTGCGCAGACGCTCCTGGTACTCTCGTTCCTCCTCCTCTCGCTGCTCTTGTTCCAGGCGTTCTCGCTCCTCACGCTCTGTAACAAAAGCGGAAAAAATAACATGAGGTGTGTTCAAACCACATAAACTCTTGACAGAATAAGAGCTGCGGCATTTTGCTCAGATGAAACGAAGCAGGGTGCGGCACAATGCAGCTGCCGCCATTACAAAAGTAACAAGTATTAAAGTGGAAAACACTTTCCTGACTGAAACTTAGTCACCTCCAATTTCACAGGCCATGCAGAAGTCACCTGGCCAAATTAAAATGTAGTGTTGGGCAACACCTCAGTTCCTCCCTGTAGTACTAACGTTCCTCAAAACAACCACTTTAACCACTACTGCCAACATTTCCTCCATTTTCTTCCTGATGGTAACTATCGGTTTTCTGTGGCATATGAAGTCCTCCCCCTCCTGTATCACGACTGGTTGGGCTCACAGGTTTGTGTGTCCCAATGCACATGTGCAAACAGAAATTAATTACCTTTCTTGAGCTGCTCCTCGTGGATACGCTGTGCCTCCTCCTCTTTCTGACGGTAGTAAGCATTACGCCTGTCCTCTTTGCGCTGCTTCTTCCTTTCTTCCAGACGCTTCTTCCTCTCCTCCACCAAGCGATCTTCGAAGGTTTTCAGTTTTTCCTTCAAATAGAGTAGTGAATTTGAAACCACTGCTTCAGTCACACAGTTGTCGCATTTTATTCTGCCACTCTGCCCCAGAAACAGTAACGGCTCTGTGCGCCAGCAGGGGGGCGCTTAAAGTCAGAATAAGTAGGATTTTCCTAAAAAAAAACTACGTTTAGACTCATACAAAACAAATCCCTCTCAGTCATCACTCATGACCTACTAGATGTGTGTGGCGGTGTCTGTATCTGCAGAGACGCTGCCCTCTGCCTGTATTTTCTTGGTTTCTTATTATTTTGCTGTGTTCGGGACGGTTCTGGGCAGTGGCGTGCAGCCCCCAGCCAATGACAGCACGCAGGCTGTGAGGTCAGGACTCTTGCAAAAACTTAAGAGATGCCTGCAAACTGCCAGTCTGACATGATGTCGTCTTACCTCATAAATGAAGCTACGGGCTGCAGTTATTTTGGACAAGAAGTTTTCTTTGTCCTCCATCATCCTGGACATGCGCTTCTTGTGCTCCAAAGCCTTCTCCCGTTCAACTTTCATGTTACTGATCTACAACAACAAAAAACAAGCCAAATCTTACATTCGAGATACTCTCCTGGGTGAATTACATTTTCCTGATCTAGGTATGTCATTTTTAAATACATTTTGTTTTATACATACCCTCTCCTCCTCCTGGAGCTCCCATAGTTCCATATCCTTGATACGCTGCTCCTCAAAAGCTTTTTTGATGAGAGGAATCTCCTCGAGACGTTTTGCCCTCTCAAAATAGTCAATCTGGAGAGACAGGAAATAAATTGTGTCCAATTCACATCTATATATTCCCATCTCATCTTTATGACCAATATTTTCACTGATGAATCACTGTTACCTTCTTCTCCTGGTTCTTCAGACGCTCCTGAAGTTCCTTCTTCTCCTTCTCCAGCTGCTCCACCTGTTTGGCCATGATGAAGTCAGGATCCAGCTCCTCAAGGTCCTGCAAAACAGATTTGTTAGTCTCACCTTTGACCTTTAAATTACAATGGCCCATTTCTGCAATATGGGATTCACCCTAATGAATCGAGTTGGTTATTTTGGCTACCTCAATATCAATATCCTTGAATGCCTTGGCTCCAAGTTCAGTCTTCTTGATCTGCTCCAGTCGTTCACGGACTGTCTTCTTCTTGATCTGCTCATGCTCCTGCATGATGCGCTCCTTCTCCCTCTCTTTGGCCTCCTGGCGCAGACGCTCCTCCTCAGCCTTGCGAACCTTCTGCATCTCAGCTTCCCGCTGCTCCAGCTCCTCCTTCTCACGCTGAATGTTCAGGCTCTCCAGTCGCTCCTTGCGCTCTTCAATGGTCTGTCTACGAGCCAGGATGCGCTGGTGATCTTTGCGGGCATTTTTCAGATAGGCAGCGATGGCCTGCTGGTTCTGCTCCTCACGCTCTTGCTGAGTGGGGACAAAAACATCAAAATGCAGTTTAGTGTTGAAGAATAAAGTAGAGTGTATTGTGCCAAAAGAGATTCATCATAGCATGAAGATGCACGTACAGTATGTGTCTGCTAGTATTATGCGGGAGTATGTAAAAAGCTAACGGTGGTCACTGATAAAGTGGCTCCAGTCACTGTGTGTCAATATATGAGAGCTCTGTAAGAGGGTGAACTCACCAGGATGGAGGCAGGCTTGATGATGTAGATGGCCTTGGCCAAAGAAGCAGACATGGCAGTCAGCTGGTTCCTTATCTGCTCTGACGGCATGTTCTGCAGGAAAGGGCCAACAGGGGCGTCCTCTTTGGTCGAATAGTTCAGGTCAGAGCCAAAGCTCAGAGTTCGAGAGGAGTGGTCTATACGGACCTACAGGGGAAAAGGAAATGTTAGATAAGTTATGTAAAACAATACGATAAAACACATATCCTCACGACTGTAATAACATTTTAATAGAGTATTGCATCCAAAATGCATAATTTCTCCTGATCTCGTCCTTACCTGCAGGTCACAGTGCCGGGCAGCATCCACAATGGAGCGCTCTAGCTGGAAGGCGTCCACAAATGGAACCAGGGAGGCCAGACGGGTGAACTCAATGCTTTGATAGATCTGCGCAACCTAATATAATGGACACAATGAGAGTGATTTCTACCACTCCAGCATAGATGTGATTTGGGAATCACTCGTGGGGAATGAAAAAGATCGTGGACAGTTTACCTGTTGCAGAAGCCTCAGGATGGTATTACTCTGCAGGTGAGGGACATACTGCTGCAGATCTGCCTCCTTCTCAGCCTGGTCTCTCACCCAGCTCAACACCTAATACGACAGTAATTTTGTTACCACACTCTGGGATAAGAAATGACTAGCCATGATACATTTAATTAAATGCATATAAACTGCAACAAACAAAACTACACAGATGGATGGTATTCTCCTTATTATCAAACTGGTTGCCGCCGGGTTATTTACCTTGGTCACTCTTCCACTCAGCTTCAGAGGATGAAAATCTACTTCAAGCCAGTTGTACAGTTCTTTCACTTCAGGTACAACGTACTGCAGCAAGTTAAATCTCACCTGGAATGCAAACATTAAAATATGAATTTGTAAAAACATTTTCAACCAAATATTTAACAGATCTACAAGATCAGATGAAAAGCCAAAGTTCTAATTAATTTTCCTTAAAAAGGACATGAGTCTTCTCACAAAAGCAAACTTTTTTTGTACTTCATGGGTACAACCTAAAACACTTAACAAAGCTCCTTTCTCATGCAGATATTGTACCATGTCATTGATGAGACTCTGCCGGGTTGGTGGAGACTGCAGGCCCAGGAGGGTGGCCAGCCTGCGGTGTTTTTCCACAATGATGCCATCCATGTCCAGCAGCCGAGCAATGTCAGTGCGCTCGGGGGTGATGGGAATCGACAGTGTGGCCAGGAGGACTCTGGTGGACATCCTGGAGATCAGAAGTAAGCGTTATTAATCATTTGGTCACTACCCAAGTAAAACGTGGGCACTTATCTACAGATAATGAATAAGATACCTCTGCATCTCATCTTGGGTCAGATTCTTGCGCATCTCCCTTGAGAGGTGATAAAGTCGGTGGAGAGTGCAGGCATGGAAGAGAGCATTTCCCGATTTCCAGAACACAGTAGACACCTTGTTGTAGTAGTTGGCCATAAGCTGGGGTTTGGGAGGCTTCTTGGAAAGAGCAAACAGGCCATGGATGTCCTCAACAGCCTTAAACGCTTCCTGGGAAGACAGAAGCAGTACTACATCTGTAACAATATCATCTTCATTTTGACCATGTGTCACATTTTTAATTACACTGAAGGACACTGGGGGGCGGGGGGGGGGTTACTTTTTCTACAAGTCACACACTATATATTGTGCATTACTGTTGACTACATTCTAAGGCACTTCTGAAACTGTTCTATACATTAACATTTCCATGTGAAACATGCATGCACGCTGAGATGCTCCTTTGAGAGACTGAGTGTTAGGTGGACAGACCTGCCAGAGCTCCATGCTAATGGCGCTGTCCAGCTGCACCAGACGTGTCTCCAGGTGCATAGACTGGCTTTCAGGGTTGTTCAGGTTGAT
This sequence comes from Coreoperca whiteheadi, assembly GCA_011952105.1. Taxonomy (NCBI): domain Eukaryota; kingdom Metazoa; phylum Chordata; class Actinopteri; order Centrarchiformes; family Sinipercidae; genus Coreoperca; species Coreoperca whiteheadi. The sequence goes on from CM022471.1 coordinate 21,299,018, forward strand.
GGCAGTGCTCTGGTTGTGGTGGCGCTGGATCTGACCCAGATGCATACGCAGGTTGTCGCACAGCTTGCGAAACTCTGCTTTACGAGTGTACTGAAGGCAGAACTTGAATGCTGCAAAAAAGATGACCAGATATTATTTGCAGCATTTAGCATGTTATTTGTGGCAGAATTGTATTAATGCATATTTTTCTGTATGACTTTAATTTAATGATGCTATAAAATGGTATAATCTTATCAAAAATAGCTAAAGATAAAAGTAGGGCTGCAACTAACAATTCATTATTTTCCCTGATTAACCAATTAATCATTCAGTCTATAAAATGTCACAAAATTATGAAAAATGCTGACGTCGTCAAATTGCTTCTTTTGTCCGACCAACAGTCCAAAACCCAAAGACTCTTCGTTTACTATCATAAATGACAAAAAAAAGCAGCAAATCCTTACATTTAAGAAGCTGGAACCTGCAAATGTGTTTGTTTTTTTTAAACTACTGAAACGATTAATCGATTATCAAAATAGTTGGCAATTAATTTTCTTTTGACCAACTTTCGACTCGTTGCAGCTCTAGATCAAAGTTGCGTATTTTACGGGACCTATTTAAACATGAATTCCCTTATTACTGGCCGAAAACGACAGCTTATAGTTTTAAACAGGGTGCCGCTGCCACGTTCTGTGCACATTCAATAGCATCTACCTACATGAAAACAGACGACAATAAGAGATTAAATTAATACAAAACGTACTCCATAAAAAGGTATTCAGTGTGCATCACTACCTTGCTGGGCAATGTCATGGTACAGGCGCTCCACCTTGGAGTTGTTTCGCAGCAGGTCCAGGCACTGGCGGTAGGACTCCCACAGGAACTTCACCCAGGGAGTGAGCAGCAGGCGATCTGTACGATCCTGAGTGTCCTCGCCACTCACAGCGCTCAGGAGCACACTAAAAATCACAACACGCTCAATGTCAATAATCCATCTTAAACGTATCAAGGACATGCTGATTGACCTTAGACCATCAGCATACTGCATAACACAATCATCTAACTACATTAAGACGTCAACTTCTACTCTGTATCAAGTTAAAGGAAACAACACATATAGACAAACTCTTTATGGATACTTTTTTTTTTTTGCAGACATAATTTCCGCATCCAACATTTGAGCGTCCTCACCTTTCAGGAGTCTGGATGTTGTCCAGATCCTCGATGTCCAGGACCATCTGCTGGGACTCCTCCTTGGCGGTCTCGGTCTTCTCCTCCGCCAGTTTCAGGTAAGCCCGAACAACATCCTCCAGAGATTTGATATTCACCTGAAAGCAGAGACAGACGTTACACGTTGACTCCAAAAGCCTCGGGCGTAAACAACCACCTGTCTGATCTGTGCAAACGTCACGGATTCCTCCTCACACACCTGCTGGCAGATGTTCTTGTACTGGTACAGACCCTCCTTGGCCAGGTGGCTCTTGCGGAGGTCCACGCAGAGCTCCAGGTACTTGAGCATGATGGGCTCGTGGATCTTCTGCCATGTTCGATGTTTCTTGCTCTTGATGACATCGTACAAAACATCCAAGGCCGGCTGCTTCTTGCCAACCTCAAGAAACTCTGTGTAAACACATCGAGAAAAAAAACCGTGTAAGCTAATGTTAGCGTCTCGCACCAACCCCCCACAATGCATTCAAATAGCATGGCTAGCTACGCCTGCCTGCCGTGGTCAGGCCCACGGTGACATTAACATCACCGTAACGCTGTCGTTACAAGAACAGAAAGCACAGCTGGACAGTAGCTTGTCGATAACGTTACAAATCTGTCACGAGTGTTAACGACGATCTACTCGGAACCAAAGCTACCTTTCTGAAATATCACGGGCTCTCTACCGCAGTCAGTAAGTCACCAAAAAAATTGGCCTAGCCAGTTAGCTAAAAACTAACGTAGCCGTGAGAGAGATATGGCTTCCCCGCCATTCCAGCTAGCATTAGCAGCTAGCCCGGGTAACAGCGCTGCTCCATTGACGCCCATGCATCCAACGGCTAAAGTCAGCGAACGTTAGCTAGCAGTTAGCATGGACATCGGACATCTGCGAGACACGAAGCCGCCTTTCTACGCACCGTTCGCTCGTTTGAGAGCATTCTCGGGCCTCTGAAAGTACGCCGGCATGTTGGAGGCGTTCTTCTGAAACTCAAAATTGGCCGACTCGAGTAGATTTTGACAGATTTCACCAGTCCATCCACGCCACGCGCTCACCCGCTCCGACGGCGCTGGCTGAGAAAGGAAGAACCTCGTGAGCGGCCGAGCTAGGGTTGCCAGGTGCGACGCGACGTTAACCCCCCATCGCAGCGCGTGAAGCCATCCGTAGACTGTGAAGCGAAAACCTGACAGACATCCAGTTCTGTCTCAACCAGAAATCACTATAACATAAAAACAGCAAAGGTTAATGTAGCCGTATTTAGAGTTTCAATATGGTTATTTTTTATTTATGATAACAAGCTTCATTTGCATATTTCATACACTTGTTTGCTCGTCACTTTCTTTGTGGATTATACTGTACATTTGTGCAAACATCTGAACCTTTTAGCTCCGTAAATTATCATTATGTTACATTTAAATATTTGATACAGATATAATTTTTTTGGCACATATTTTAAGATACTGTACAGCTGTGTGAGTTCTGCTGGAGAATCCTGAAGCTGTTCTCTTGATCTATGTGCTTCCTGTATTTGACCTAGTATTACTGATTTTTGCAGCCACACCGGTAACTCACTGATATGTGACCATCACTTAAACAGTATCATATAAATAAAGTGTGTGTAATCTAAGATATTGAGAACTGTTCTGAATACCCCAGTCCTATAGTAATACAGCATTATAAAAGGGATTACAGCGTCATAAAAAACTACCAACGGGGGTTTTTGAACAAACCTGGCAGCTCTGGGTGTGTAAAGTTACAGTATGTGCTCCACTGGTGCGTTCAGGTAACCCTCGAAAAGGTTCTATATCAAACTACGTGAGAAGGGTCAGGCTGCGGCCTGTAGAGCAGCGTAAGGTTGCAATAATGAAAAACAAGTCCTCCGTTTCCATGTTAAAAAAACATACTACAGGCTACTTAAGAAATATAAAATAAATCTATAAAAAAATCATGTTTATACATTTTATTTACAAACTTGTATATATTAAAATATAGGACTATGTAATACAAAAAATTAAATAGTGACGATATCTTACTATTTGATTGACACTAGCTGCCACAACCTGAGCAGGACTCTCCACATTATAGGGACGCCAACTGGACTTTGTGGTCTTTAACCAGGCAGCAGAAACAGCAGAACATGTGCTTGTTAACTGTAGGAAAGATACCTCAGAAGGAAAGGACATGACGCAGGGAATGGAAACATCAGGGCGGACAGGAGCAGGTGTACAGGGCTTTCTGCAGGGTGGTGGACGTAAACCAGGCAGAAGGTGCCTGGTCAGCTTTCTGAAGAGGACGGGACTGATGGGGACATTCTGAGGGTGGAGGACAAAGAGTTAATATGAAGAATTAATATGGAGAATAGGAAGGAAGACACAGTATACTCAAGATTAAGAATGGGACATACGGCACTGAATGCAACACCGAAGCTGGTAGGAAAAGGAAATGGTTTATGCACAGAATATCAAACACAGGAAGATGTGAAACACGTTTTATTTAGACGTAGAAGGTACAGCGAGGAGAGACAAAGATGGAAAGAAACGGACGATAGCATTGAGGATATCCTTGGGGAACAAGGACAGCAAAGCAAAAGACTCAGAACCTTATTTATTTTCATTAAAGGCAGTGATTTAATAAGCAGAATTTAAAAGTTTTTTAACTTTTTGCCCCCTTTTGATTGAATAACCAAAGGTTTACTGCAACACTCTACCCACTCCTGTACGGTAGGTGGCGGTATGCAACACATGCACGATGCAATCTGCCAACAAACTAAAAGAGGAAGAAGTTAACCTTATTAACTAACTCCAGAAGATGGCAGTAATGCAACACCAAGGGTGCTAGCTGCACAGAAGAAGAAGCAGCAGCAGCAGCCGAAGCAAGGTAATCAAAAACATAACAAAATCATCATCAGTTTTAACTCCGTATCAGTTTTAATCAGATATTAAAGGATCAGGTTTAAAATAACAAACATCAGGACATCCCTGTTTGTGAGTGAGCCCTATGACAGGCCAACTAGCATTACCAAAATATTCTTAGTTAGTAGTTATTTGCCCCAAAAACAGTTAGCTGCCCATGTGACTGTAATCAGCGATCATGTACCAGCTGACTCACAACGACGCAAATGTGGCAGATCAAATCATAAGTGGAGGCAGTGTTTCACAAGATTTTTTTTTATTTAATTTTTTTTAAAGCCGTGTTTGCACAATCGTTTCATTTCAGTAATCGTGAACGCACCATCGCTACGTCAGCGGTGATTGGCGTGTCAGCGGCGTGTCTCCTGCCGCACGAGCCCCCCCTGTCCCGGAAGAAGGAAGAAGATTTCGCGGGGGGGGGGCAAGTCTGTTGACAGCAGAAGTCGAGTTTCAACGCGTTTTTACGGTCTTCAGTCAGTCCAGCGTCGCCCTCTGGTACTTGGACCCAGCAGGAGCTCTCCGGGCACGGCAACGCCACGGTGTTACGTTAGCGTCGGCGGCGTCTCTCCGGCTAACTTGCGTTTCTGAACACCTCCAGGGAACCTATGGGATATGGCAGCGACTGAAACGCAGCTTATGCTAAGCGTCGGACTGATCGGTAAGTTTCAGTTCACAGCTCGTCCCTTGGGTGGTTTGTGCGCGCGGCGCCGTCACGTGATGCCGCGATACAAGTGTGTCATCAGCAGGACTCCGCGTGAGGCGGCAGGCTTTACACACGACTGAGCTCCTAAATGCGTCCAAAACCTGCCTCATTCACATATCTACTGTGTCACCGTCACTCAGGGTACTCAGGAGAGAAGTACCAAGCAAAAAGTATAATACAGGTCAGATAAATTAAGTACCAAGTGGGTATAAGTATAACATTTACAAATTTAAATAAGTGTAAAGTACAATGAGGGTTTACTGATTTTATTACAGTATGAAGTGTGTATATATATATTTATATACATATAATGGGATGGAGGACGTTGCACAGCAGCACTAGAAGTATGAATGAATATCACAAATTAAATTGAAAACAGGGTATATTGCACAATTATATTGGAGCATTGCTTGATCATGTTCTTGATCAAATGTCCGTGATGTTTATGTTTCGCCCACCCAGAGAAAGATGTGAACGGGGACACGCTGTGGGTGTGGTGCTACCCCTCTGTGGGCTCGGCCCTGAAGCAAGTCCTGCTCAGCAAGTGCTGTCTGACGCAGGACGGCCGGGATCTCCACACCTTTGTGTTCGGTCAGTTCTGCCGTACCTGGTACTATATCACCACGGCGGAGGTACAGGAACCCACGGCGCTAAACAAGGTGCAGTGTCCCGGGACTCTGCTGGCGTTACAATCAGCAAGAGTGCAGCATTTCCAGATGTCTATCTCATTTTTGCCTTGAGTTTTATTTTTCTCTCTCTCTTTCTTTTTTTTTGTCCCCTTCAAGGTCACTCATTTTTCAATAGTTGTTACAGCAAAAGACTTCAACCCTGAGAAGTACGCTGCTCTTAGCAGAATACTCTGCAGGTACGGCGGGCAGTTTGGGTTGACACGGTTTGTACACTTTTCTTTTACAGAGTGTTTCTTCATTTGAGTTTTTTTGTTTTTTGTGTTCATTATCCAGGATGTACATCAAACATGGCAGTCCAGTGAAAATGATGGAGGCTTATGTCGCCGTCCTCACCAAAGGGATCTGCCAGAGTGATGAGAACGGCTCATTCCTAATTAAGGACTATGATGTCCGGAAAGCGTACTTGGCTGGTTCGGTCAAAGGTCAGGCATCACAGCCAGTCCATCCATCTGATGTTAAAAGACAGCAGAAACACACACACCTGAAGCTGATAGTGGTTCACATCAATTCACTGGAAACACACTCTAGAGTCCCGTCAGAGACGAAAGCGGGTCATCCAGTTTACTTCCATGTTTCCGTTCTCTGTCTCAGATGTGGTCGCTCAGTTTGGCATGGAGACCGTCATCCTGTACACCGCTCTCATGCTGAAGAAGAGGATCGTTGTCCATCACCCTCGGATTGAAGCGTTGTTGGAGTTTACGAGGTGCGTTTAAGGCTGGAGTAGAAAATATTTGGCTTGAGACGTTAACGATCACTTCGGAGTAGCGAATCTGTGCAGAGGTTTCAAGTAACGGAGTACAAATACTCCGTTACCTTACTCTTCTAGAAATTCTGGGTATCTGTACTTTACTGGAGTCATTATTTTTCAGCCGACTATTTACTTATACTCTTCACATTTTCACGCAATTATCTGTACTTTCTCCTCCTTAAATTTTAAAAATAGCCTCGTTGCTCCCATTTCATTTCGCCTTTTTTTCATTCCGGCTTGTCAACGTTTTAAAAAAAAAAAAAAAAAAAAAAAAGAGCTATCCAGATGGCGCGAATTTGATTGCGGTTGGATGAGAAAGTATAAACATATACCACTCTGACACCCTCTTGGTTTGTACGCGACCCGTCGCAGCTGCACGTGACGCTGGTCCCGTCACACTGCAGCAGGGACACAGCCAGCGCTGGGGTCGTTGCTCAGAGAAAGTAATAAGTTACAGCAGGCGTCACATATATGGTTCTTTAATGTATTTGCATTGTACTAAAATGTGTTCATTTTCATTGGGCATATATGAGGCTGACATATAACATTATGGCCTTTGGAAACGTGTTTTTAAAGGAGGTGGGGGAGTGCACTATAGGCCCCTGTGGCGCGGCCTAAGCTTTTGTCCTTAATGGCATTTTTTCCCTTACATCACTTTTACTTTTATACTTTTGCTTGAGTGATACCTTAACTTCTACAGAAGTCATTTTAAACCCTAGTATCTGTACTTCTGCCTGAGCAATGAATGTGAATACTTTACATACAATACACCTCTGTGTGTGGGTAACTCTGTTCCCGTCTCTCCCCAGGGTTCTGCCGACTCTGACGTGGCACAGAAAAGACTGGTCCATCCTGCACCCGTATGTGCACCTGACTGAGATTGAACTGGAGGACCTCAAGAAATGCCCTGGTGAGGCTGCCTGCAGGTTAATTCACTCCAATTAACGGTAACCCTTTACTCGGAGTCTCCTCCTCGTGGGAAGTGATCAGCCACCATCTGCACTGTGATCTCATGGTGGGGAAGGGAATTATTTATGCACCAATGTGTTTGTTTTCCCCGCAGGATATGTAGCAGGGGTCGCAGATCCGGAAGTGAGCAACAGGTCGGACTTGTTTGACGTGTACGTGAACCTCCCAGACAGCGTCATCACCGTATCCCAGAGTGCCAAAGGTACAGTATATTCAAAAGGGAAGCGCAGTAGGTTTCTAAGAGCGCTTTGATTCCTGAGAGAGTAGGATCCATTTCCCTCAGACTGAAGTTCAGTATCCTACCACAGAGGCCATGGCTATGGGGAAGTTACACAAGGACATTGGCCACCTTATTGTCCAGTCTGCTGAGGATGCTGAGAGGTCGGATAGTCAGGTCATTAAGGTGAGAATTCCCAAACGTGTCTGTATTCAAAGCACAGTGGTAAGAAGTGTCGTCTTGAATCTAACGTGACATCCGCACGTTACTTCACAGGACGTCTCTGTCAAGACAAAAGAGATCCTTGCCAACTTGGTGGCCCTGGCTGACGAGTGTGAAGACTCTAAAATCACATTGGAAGGTTTAAAGCGGCACCATTTCCCTCCGGCGACAGAGAACTTCCTTTTTCATTTGGCAGCCGCCGAGCAGCTCTTGCGCATATAAACCTGTTGTCAGACGCTGTGCTGCAGGAAGACGTTGTTGTTTTCTGAAAGGCGTGTGCACAGTCTTCACGGTTATCTTCGGGTGTGCACAAGGCACTCTCTCACAGTAACCTTCATGTGAGGTAGGAAAGTGTCACTAGCATCACATTTTATCTTGCACTGTTGTGCTAATATGTGACATGACTCAATACCAGGATGGTTTACATCATAGCACTAAAACATAAGCTTGGCAGTATGTTTTGTTTTTGTCGACAAATCCCATGAAAAGACAACAACCAACAATGAATTAATCCTGCTATGTATTATTTTATTATTATTAGTAGTAGTGTTTTGTTTTTTTTTTTTAAATATTTATGTCTTCAGCAGGAACCAATGGACTTGGAGCGGAGTGCCACAAACCAAGTAGGAGAGTCAAAGTATTTAAAGTTGGACTAACGCACTGCTGATTTTGGTCTTTTCATGGGATTTGGTGACCACAAGATAGCTAATAATGTTAGCCCTAACCTTTAACCGAAGTAGTTAAGGACAATAAGGAGCTACAGTGATTGTCTCCAACGTGAAATTGAGACAAAAAAAAGCTGGTACACCTGAAAGTGCTTTCCAGATGTTAGCTTCCGACCCACAGTGTTAAGCTGCACTTTCAATCATCACGAATCTTGTTCCTGCTCCTATATCTATATAGATAAAAATCTGCAGCAGCTGATCTTGGCCCAGATGTGAGGAGCACTATTATAATTAATTATTAATGAATCAGATCACAACTGCAGTAGACACATTGTTCAACGTGGGTTTATTTACCTTTTTTTTTTTTTAAACAAAGTCAGTTTGTATTTTACTAATGACTTTAGTGTTGCACACAACTGAAATACAAGCAATTGTGTTGTATTATGAGGCTTTTTCAAACAGTGTTTTATAAAGATGAGATTGGCACAAAAAGAGCTGTAAGTGATTAGCTAATGATTGGTGCTTCTATGTCCACATTGATTTATATCGCTTTGTGTGTCTTACTGTTCAGGTTTTATATATATATAACATTTTAATTGATGTACAGTTGAGTGCATTTTTAACCACATTGCCAAAAGGATGGTTGTGGGCCTCAACATATATATATCAATATACATAGAAATGCTCATGCAACTTTGAAAACAATGTATTTTCAATTGATGTCATATTTCTTATCTATAAATACATCTAATATTCCAACAAATTAAATTTACTGTCAAAAAGTAGCTTTTTGCTTGTTTTTTTTAAAAACCAAATATTTCACATGAAATCTGGGAGAAAAAGCTGCATTTCATCTGCGAGTGTGTTACACGCATGGCCAATTCCCAGCTGCCTGACGTTAAAGAAGACAGTGTTGTTATGATGCTATCCAGTACTGTACTGAAACATCTCCTCAGAGTCCTCTATGGTAATATAACTGTCCGTCGTCCACTGCAGCCTGCAGCTCCTCCTCGACGTCTTCCTTCCTTATCTGAAAAAACAAGGTCCGTGTCGGTCAGAGTTCCTGCTGTGGAAAACACGACCGCACCGGAGGATCGTGAATCTTACCGTTCCCAGTTGTGGAAAGAGACTGAACGAGACGGGGATCATCAAGCCCAGAACAAACGCAACACTAATGTGACGGAGAGGAGCGACCAGCAGAGAGTTCCTCTGGAAGGGTCTTGTTCTGTAAAGGAAAAGCTCTCCCGTAAAGTCTAAACAGGTTTCAGTAAACAGAACAGAACGGTTAAATTCGACTGACCTCTGTAAGCGCAAAACCAGGAGATTAGGAACAGCAGCGGTTGTACCGAACAGTGCCGCTCTTGACAGCGCAGTTTCCCTTACAGCCTGAGCGGAAAAGAAACAAATATCTGACACTGCAAGCTTGTCAACGAGAAGACTTATTCGCTCCTCTTCTTGTTTTTGACCTTTTCTCCTGCTGCTTTAGAGAGGCCGACAGGATTTCCACTGGAGTCAAACACTTGGATCCCAGTTTCGGGCTCCTCACTTCTGACGGTAAACACATTGAAGAAGGCCAGAGCAGCTGCAGAGAGTTACACAACAAGAAGTCCTACCTGGCATTACTGGAGCCACGCAGACCGACTTACTACTATATATTAAAAAGGAAAATAATCTTACCACTTTGTGTCTACCTTGAGGTGAGTTTATAACGAACCTATGTGTCTACAATCTGGCCAGGTATGTGTACACATACAATATTACTCATGCTACAGAAACAAAGATTTTACCTGAGAGTGGGAGGGGTAATATCGACCTAAAGAAGGTCCGGATTGGTGCGCTTCTTACACCAAGGCGGCTAATGATGATTTGAGGAAGCGCCTGCAACAAAATACACAGGAATATGTATATTTAAATCCCCCCCCCCAAAGCTTAAAGTTTACTTCCATTACACTCAACGTGGGTTATCACGTGACACATGCACACCCACCCCGGCACATGTTGCATAGGAAACTGTTCCAGCGATCAACAGAAGCTGCTTCAGAGACATCTTCTTGCCCTGGTGGTGAGAGATAAATAAAGACAGAGGGACGCAGAAACAGAAGGGCGGATGTCTAAAGGCTGAAGATTAAATCAGGGAGTCAAGCAAACGAGTAATTTCGAGTGGTGACAGTATCTCATAACTCAATAGCCTATATAGTGTGTTACAAACACATACAGTATATTTTACCTGCTCTGATGAAGAGTTTCTGTTTGCATAGCTGAACCCAGCACTGTAACTCTGCAGCAAAAACTGAAAGAATACATTTTGTGTCATTGATGTGCACCGTGTTATAGCCGCCTGTAATGCAGCTTTATAAACATGAGGCTTCGTTACCTGCCAGAACAGAGCGGGTTTGACACTGCTGTGTGGCAAAAAGCTGGCGACCACCTGAAGAAAAAAATAATAATAATAATGATACGAAGGTTCACTTCATCACCGCCATCAGGAACAAAGTGTCATCACATTATTTGTAGGACGACGCACGTACCAGAGGTGCTGATACTGGCAAGAAAGCTGCACAGAAAACGACAGAAGTGAGGAAATCGTCAGTCTCTTCGAATGACACAGCAATAACATACACTTTGTTTTAGATAATGCATGGTGGACACTATTCAAAGTTGTAAGAGCCGGGACGGGACTGCACCCGGGGGGCGGAACACCAGGGGAAGAGCAGCACCGGAGTCGGCGTGGACAGACGACTGTGAACACAGAGCAGCCGTCAGGATTACACCGCCTTCACATCACATCGTCTGGGTACAGAAACACACTGGCAGAAATGAGCTAATCATTTTTAGGCTACACGTGTCGTCGCAAAAAGCCAAGCTATGACACAGATCTGCACAACCCAGGACCAGGCGAGAGAACGCTGATCCACGCGGGGTGGGTGTTTCCTGCACGACTCACAAGTGAGAGGGTCAGCGCGTGGCCACCCTGGAGGAGGAAACAAGAGCAAACACGTGCGAGTTAAAGGGCCATGTGGGTTCATAAGGCGGCCGGACGGCCCAGTGTGCAGCCGAGGAGCCTAAACGTCACCGGACCTTTCCGTCTAGCTTCTCGCCACCTCCGAGACGTGCGCGGGCCTCCTGTATTTCAGCCTGAGGAGAGGAGGAACACGCGGTCAACATACTGCTGGCGACCCCTGTTCGCAGTGGGAGATCAGCTGTGGTGGCTGCTTACGTCAGAGCAGAGCAGGGAAGTTGGATCCAGCAGATGAACCCAGATCTGTAGTCGCCCGAGGAAGGACTGAAAGGGGGAAAGGTAACGTTACAGTTGGGAACAATACCCGAGGAACTAGGACGTAAACACGGACTCGGTGCACGGTTACCTGTCCCCGGGTCCTCCAATACAGCAGATTCGGGTCCATTACAACAGCGACGACTATATTCACGTCCCACCAATTAAAATAACTCGCGACGGGACTCCCTCTGCAGCACGCACTTGTGTCAGCGTGCTTTCGAGGTCAAGTTCTGTTTAGAAACGACTTCCGCGCTCCAATCACGTGTCCAGGTGTGGGCGGGTTTCACGCTACGTTTGACGTTTGCGTCGAGCACGTGCGCAAGTGACGCATTAACCTGCTCAAACCGACCTCCTCTGACATAATCCAAAATGGCAGCAGCCGTCGGACGCCTGCTCAGGACCTCAGTAAGTGCAACTTCGTACAAACACAACAACAACTTTGCTATCGACTCTGTTTTGTGTTTATTAATGAGCACGTGCTGACTAGCGTCCATAGCCGGTATTGGTGACCAATGAACCTGCGCACGAAGACACGCGGTCGCGTGTCGAGGACCAACTGCCTCCCTCCTGATCGATAGATTAGATTATATATCATGTCGAGTTAGTTAGTTCAGCGAAACAAAACAGGAACAAAAGGTAGCTCAGTTCGGCAGGATGTCGGCCGCATCGGGCTGCTGTAAACATACTTATGCTTTATCAATGACCTTCAGTCAATAGTGACTGGAGAAGTGCGTTGACAGATGTAGCACGTGATCTGTTGAAGCGCGACCGTAAACTCGGCCCGTCACCGGTGACGTTGCTGTCATGAGCTTAACGTTTCTGTCTTGATGCTTCTATGTTTCGTTTTGTGTGACATGTTGGTCGCTTTTTTTTTTCTTTTTTTTTTAAATCTCGAGGAAACATTTTATTTTAACTGTAAAATGCATAAAAAATGATGTACACCCATCAGAAACTGTGATTTTGAGTTTTGGTTTTTCAAATGCCACAGCCAAACACAGATACTACTGGCTCTGGGTTATTATTGCCATTAAGGTTATGATAATATACTGACATTCAATGATTATTATTATTAAATGTATTCTATTGCAATGATTTTGTTTGTAAAATACATGTAAATTAAGCATTTTACAGTTTGAACAATGTCCTGGGGCTGATGCACCTGAGCCTTTCCTGCTGTGAAAAAGGGTGTGTGTGTGCGTGCGTGTGTGTGCGTGCGTGCGTGCGTGTGCGTGTGTGTGCGTGCGTGTGCGTGTCTTCAATCTCCTGTTGGATTAAAATGTTCCAAGTATATTCTTTATAGAATGTACATCTTTTAAAATTAGAAGGGAATTAATCGTATATTAACGTTCAATATTTAAAATAGGATTTGCACACCTCAGTCTTAAAGCTGCAGCTCTTGAAATGGGATTCATGTTTTTGGCGCAGGACGTGGTCTCGTTCAGCCTGGAGAACCTGTCGGCATCACATCTGATGACTTGCAGCTCATGACCCAACCTCACGTTCGCTAGCGTTTCTTGAACAAGGCCCTGTCCCGCTCTGGAGCGTCTCGCACATTAAGACCTTTGCTCACTGGACTCTGAAGTGGTTTCAAACAGCACAGATTAAAGACCCTTTTATTTAAATCTCTAAGCTTTATAATTACATTTTAGACCTCATGTTGGGGGACATCAAACATGGCTAGTTTGAACTTTTAACATAAGTGCTGTCCAGCTTTTAACTGAAATATTTTAGTATATATCAGTGTGGTTTTGGTATTTAATGTTGAATTGAGGTCTCTTTTTCTTTTTTTTCCTTTTTCTTTTTTTAGGCGAGGGTTGCAGTCGGAGGGCTGAAAGTCACAGCAGCCTGTCAACGTGGAGCATCTGGGGCTGCAAGAATCCTCACCGGTCCAGCACTTCGGAGAGCCTGTTTCTGTACCAGTATGTACAAAACCAAAGTCATGGAATATACAGTCGCTGGGCGTTTTTCTGTATCTTCTGACATTTCATAGACCAAGTGATTCATCAATTATTCGAGAATTTAATCGGCAGATCCGGATGGTTTACTCAGAACTGTTTTAGTGAAACGGTTTACTTAGCTTTCCTCAGCAGCGTGTCCGGATAATCTAGGTGAAATACGCTATTTGTTGTTCTGTGGTGTGGTTATAAAAGCACGTCCTCAGATTATAGCTGGCCGATAATATCTTGACATTAAAAATGTTTTGGGTTTTTAATTTTTAATTTTTTTTTGTAATTGAAATGTATTCCAATAAGGCAACTGTATGCCCTATCATATATAACATATTCAAATTGATGTTTAAGGCAATGATCTGATCAGAAAAAAGCTCCCCGCGTGTACATCAAAATGTTCAGTAACTCATTTTGTTCGTTGGTATTTGTAGCTGATGAACATCATAATACAATTCCACTGAAAGTATTCTGCAGTTAACATTGATGGTTTTGCTTTTAATAACTCTACAAATTGTTAATGTAAGGAATTTCAGACTGATTGCATGTCCCATTTGCCCGTTTCAGTATCACTGTAAATGGCTTCCATCAGCAAAGATTTCACCAAAGTTTTAATTTATTAAAAATGAGAGTTTACAGTTGCCCAAGCAGGCATGGCCCTTTCACTCTACACGTGAAGTCCGATTTTATAGAGATGTCTAGAGTTTTCAGCCTGATGCCCCTGTACTTCACACTGAAGAGTGACCTTGGTTTTTATAAAGCAAATAGTATGAATGAATACATTGTGCTTGACTTTTCTATGTCAGGCACTTCCAGATGGGCCCCTGCTGTCACTCAGCCTGCTCCTGCTTTTAAGGCCACGGCTGTCCACAATGGGGAGTTCAAGGAGATGAGCCTCGCTGATTTCAAGGGCAAATACCTGGTGCTCTTCTTCTACCCACTGGATTTGTGAGTATTTGTGATGATGTGAAGAACATGATGGCTTTCCCTGCCTTTTGGTGTAAATGTACTTTGAGTAATCTAACATGCACTTTGTGCTTTGTGACTATTGAAAGAAAATAATTCAAACTCATCTCATCAGTCCTCTGCAGATGTCAGTAAACGTTTCACCTTATTCCTCTCTGTGTGTCATATTGCAGCACCTTCGTGTGTCCGACAGAGATCATCTCATTCAGCGACAAGGCCAGTGAGTTCCACGACGTTAACTGCGAGGTGGTGGGCGTCTCCGTGGACTCTCACTTCACCCACCTGGCATGGATCAACACTCCGCGCAAGGTGCTCGCCCTCATTTAGTAATTATTCACTAACAGACACATGGTTCAAGGTTAAAGGGTTGTCATTCATCCTTTGATGTGTGCCATGAAGGAGCCTTAGTAAATGACTGACCTGCAATCACTGTACGTCTGTTGTGGTCACAACACTTTGTAATGCTGGAATAATCGGAATCAATGCATTATTATTAACTGTATTAGCAGCAGTTATTGTGTCAGTGTTAATCAAACAGGTATTATTTCACGGTGTTTTGTCAGACCGGAGGCTTGGGCAACATCCACATCCCCCTGCTCTCCGACCTCAACAAGCAGATCTCAAGAGACTACGGTGTGCTGCTGGAGGGTCCTGGCATTGCTCTGAGGTAGGTTTATTATGTGCTCTCCAGGAAGTGTCTATTCACAGCTTCCATCATAGGACATTGAAATGTCACTATTTAACCTTTTTAAATATTGAAATGTCATTTCCAACACAATTTACTTGTATATCATTGTGTACATACCACGTACTGATTTGCACAGTGATGCAATGTTATTATAACTTGCTGATAAAAATACAGTGAGGAAACAAGCCAGTAGAAATGTGGGCAGGTGTGGTAAGAACCCTTCAGGACTCGTGACTTAGCTGCTGGTATTATGATTTGTCACGTGGCGAACATCACTTCTTGTCGCTACATCTAATCGAGACCATTAGACACTCTTGGTATTTTTCTCAAATGGTATCATAATGTTGATGCGTGATGGTTTGACCTCCCAGGCTTTATTGACATTTAGTTTCCCCAACTCCATCTGTGCATTCAGCCCAGATGTCCTCTTAAGTAAAAGAGAAAGGTGTTGCCAATATGTTACACACGACTGTTAGAGACAGGATTTGGTGAACTTGCACTTTAATAACAGTGTTAATAGTCTCACAGCGTCCATTCTGAAACTTTAGAAGTTCAAGCTGTACATATGTCTACTATACTAGTAGGAGATAAGAGGACTTGACCCAGTCGAGAACAGAGTTCAACCTAGAGTTGCCGTTTCATTTTTCATTATCCATAATGTGCGTTACTGCTGTTACGTTTCTATACCTACGGCCCTGATTTTGTATGACAGTCTTTACTACATTTTCTGTTGCCCTGTGTCTTTTTATTAATGCTTTGTAGAGAACTTCATAGCTGTTGTTTAGGGAGATGCTTAATAATTTATATCCTTCAGAGGCCTGTTCATCATTGATCCAAATGGTGTGGTGAAGCACATGAGCGTGAACGACCTGCCGGTGGGCCGTTGTGTAGAAGAGACCCTTCGTTTGGTGAAGGCCTTCCAGTTTGTGGAGACCCACGGTGAGGTGTGTCCGGCCAGCTGGACCCCTGAGTCCCCAACGGTGAGTTCCTTCAACCCCCGATACCGTCTGTGCATGCTGCCCAAAAAGACTTTCCTAAACCCTAAGTCCTTTTCAAGCAATTCGGTACTGAAAGTGAACGGTTCCTGTTTATTTCTGCCCCAGGGTAGTTTTTAAAAGATCGTTTTGTGTAACTGTTTGCTTTTCAGATCAAACCAACCCCTGAAGGATCCAAGGAGTACTTTGAAAAAGTCAATTGAAGAAGACAAAGTTCACATCTCTTACACCTAAAGCAGCGAATGGTACAAATTAAAAAATAAATGGACACTTAGTTTATAGTTTAAGTTGTATTACTCAGACACAGCTGAATACACTAATAAATATATTCTTTATAAATGACAGCTCTTTGTTTGGATTCATGTGCCAGATTGTGGTGTGGTGGTCTATATATTAAGCAGAGGTTTAGGCTGACCTAAAACTTCAGTTTTATTCATAGGTCTTATTTTCCTGACAAACTGAATTTAACTTCGCCTTCCTCTCGAAACTCTGCATAAAACAGACATTGAACTGTAACAAACATTTACCCTCAAAGTGAAAACCACACTTAATAACCCCTGTACATAAACATGTTTATTTTCTCTTTTTACAGCAAGTTAATATGCAGGTTCAAAATGTCTAATCAGACATTGGTACACAACATGAGGTGCCAAAATCAACTTCAGTGGGGGAGAACTGGAAATCAGAAGTTGCCACTTCTCATACAAGTAGGGTACATACTGTATTTACACAAAATGGGGGGGAGAAAAAAGCATTTGAATCGCTCTGCAGCACTGTGTGTGGTTATGAAAACATCTAGTTTTAAGTGTACATAAACTTCACTTTGTACAGTATGTTTGCAGAAACAAAGCAACCGCCTCATTCCTTCTGACATTCACAAATTATGTTTCAGGTTAGGCGACAGAACATGAGGGGACATGGCTTACCAGAAGATGTAGAGCCTCTTAAAGCTTTAAATAATGTATGAAATCGAAATAAGAAGAGTGTCCCTAAGCAGGCCTACTGGGCATCAAACTGTACCTTTTACATTTTGAGTCGGGGGGGGGGGGGGACTGACCGCGCCGACTGAAGTGGAAATCGATGAGCAGATGGTTGGGTGAAAACTTCATGCAATTTCAGGCAAGATGTAACAGCGCCACCAACCCCATCCCAAGCACCAAACAGACAAAAACCAAAACAAAATCTGTTTTTAACTGAATAATTCATTTAAAAAGAAAAAACACCCTGTAGTAAATCTGTACAACGAAAATACATTTGGGATCTACATCTAAAGGTACATTATTATGGTTATGTACACTCCCCCCCCCCCCCCCCCCCCCCCCCCCCCACCCAATCACCCTCCCCTCAACCACACCAAACCCCCACCAAACAAAAAAAACAAACCACCCACCCCCACCAAGCGAACACACA
>CM022471.1:21322960-21419151 GCA_011952105.1 Coreoperca whiteheadi
GAACCAGAGAATCTAAAAAAAAAAAAAGAAAAAAAAAAAAGAATGAAATCGACAATTATTTTAAGAAGCAAGCACGTTAGAAAGATTATTACATCAAAACATAATACATCTATATATCAAATATTAAAAACACCAATAAAATAAAATGAACTACTTAGTTAGCGGTGTGTGGAAACGGTTTCAGTAAAAACCTGCTGATTGCATTACTCAGGCAGGTATTTAAGTCACACGAACACTCATTTGTAAAATCCCTGCTCTCAGTGTACAAGTCAGGGCAGGAAACAACTTTTTCCCCCACTGGCTCTAGTAGCTGGTGGATTCCAAAATTCACTCTTAAAAATCAACCAAACTCCCTTTTAGAAAGAGCCCAGCTGGACTCCTGCCACAACGGCAGAGTCAACCAAGCGTTACCAGGTTGGTCAGTAACGCTGTACCGACCACGGTACGAGGCTCAACAAGCCACTGGCGCTCTCTGCTTGCGTGATGAAGCACAGATCTCTGAAAACCAAAACGTATAGTATTCAACTCACCCTGTGCTGAAAGAAGGATGGATCAAGGTACTTGTCGAATCGGTCTTCAAACTTCACATCGGACTTCTTCCACTTCACCTGTGACAGGAAAGGTGTATTTACATTATTATTTTAACTGTAAATGACCACGGTAACATGGCCTGAGCGCCCTGAGATTACAAGATACATACTACAGACATTAAATGAGTATTAGCATATAAAAAGGACCACTAAGCGGGCCATTCAGTACTCACAGAATATGACATTGCGATTCTTGTGTTTGGCACGAGCCGGACTTTGCCTTCACTGGTCAGATTTACGTCAACGATTCTGTTGCCATTGAAGCCGATCTCCAGTTTCTTGTACGTCCACAAGTAATGATCTTCTCCGTTTTCGTCGGCCTCACCAACAATACCTTAAAAAAGAAAAAGAAGAAAAAAAAGGGACATGCATTGAATTAGAGATATGATCCTTACAGAAGTGGTCAAATGGACAGGTGTAAACACGGAGGCATCGGTTACATAACGTTAATGATCAGGGAGTGTAAATGCCAAATAAAGGTCACTTGCTACACTGCTCATTAACTTTGTAACAGCATAATCTGTATTCATCCGTTACGTTCAGCCTTTAGGCTTCAGCTGTTATCAAAGTTTGTCCCTGCTGGCAACCGTAATAAAACTCAGAGGCCAAGCAAATCGGTTTGCTGTGAAACAATAACTCTGAATCACCTCCCAACTGGCTGCCTATTATTCTAGGTAAAAAAAAAAACTCCACTGCATGTGTACATAACAAATGTAATGTTAATATAACTGATTAACTACAGATCTGCTGTTACTGAGCTCCAGGCTTTCAGTGAACAACCCCAACCGAACATGTCTCAGATCAGGTGATAAGTGCACTGGTTCCGTTACCGCGCTGGCAAACCGGACAGGAGGTCAAAGTCAATATATATATATTGAGATTAAGTACGTGACTTACAGCAATGTCTGAATAAATACCAGTACCCTGCCACTACCTACAACATCAACAGTTATGTTTGAGCAACTGTAGGAGTGGCACCATTGTACAAACTGCTACCACATGTGTGAGTGATCGCTGCTTGCTTGTTAGAGTAGCAGCCTTAAGAAGAGTGAATGAAAGATGAATGAAATGAAAGAGAGTCATTAACATGCTTATTATCAGAGAAAAATTATGGAGCACTTTGTGGTCAAGGCTGGCGTCAAGAGCTCTTTTCCACACGTGACTGTACCAGTGCTGTAAGTTGTAGGGGTGTAATTAGCCACAAAATTCAAGGTTTGATTTGGTATCTCAAGCAACTATCAATACATTTTCAATAGAGCAGAGATCGGGACTGATGTGCGTCACAATCCCATCTGAAAGTAATTCTGGCATTTCAGGTGACTGAAAGATAGCAGCCGTTCAACCGGAGTACCGCAGCGTTCAACAGATTCTGAACAAAAACTAATAAATACGTGCTGCATTGTTTGATTCACCATCCGTGCTGACTTGAGGGCCTTTGGGAAAGCCGATCGGCACAGGGCTGCGTGTATTGTTACAAGGATGAATTGACAGTCCCACCCTTGAATAAGAACTGGTTTAACTTCCCCAAATATCGAGATAACCACACTGATAGTAACGCACAAGATGCCAGTGCCACTGCAAACCTTCGTAACGAGCTAATAAGTAACTAACAACCGAGGCAGCGTGGAAGACACAGACAGACCGAGCCAGAACATCCAGTAATACTCCAGATTTACAGGACAACTCGCAACGCAGACGTGTATTCAGTTTCTGGCAATTTAGCCTAGAAGCCAGTTGTTTTTTAAGAAAAGGAAATGATGTATCGCTTACCCCAGATGGGCAGGTCGTCTATGTACATTTGGTACCAGTAGTGATTCTTTATTGCGTAGACAAAGGCATCCCGCTTGGCTTTGTCCAGGTCAATTTCACAGTACGTTGTCTGCATGACTTCGTCTGCAGGGATCAGAAATAGCACATTGTTTTTGTTAGACAGGAAAAAAAAAAAAAACACACGTGGAGAGCAATTGCCCGGAATATTCGGAGGCGAGAGACAAAATGACTGCTACGGGCGCTCCCATCAGTTCCTGTGCGCTCAACAGGTGAGAGACGGTGTAGCAGCAGAATACCTTTGAACTTTATGTCTAGCCCGCTGAATTCAAGCTCCACTCCCTGCAGAGCCTCTCCGAGCGTCTCATGGTAATGACTGATGGTCTTCTTGGAGCCCGCGCAGAAGGGCAAAGAGAAATACTTGTAGGTCTCCTGTCGGTTGTGGTAGGGCCCGACTGTGTTCATCCATAAAACCACCTCCTCCTTATCTGTGTACTGCAAATGAGAAACACCAACGCTCACTGTGAAGTCCAGGAATGCCAGTCCTACTGGTTTCATGTTGTGGTTATTCGATATATCCTACAAGAGAGTGCCTGTGTGCCCAAAAAGAGTAACACCACGGCTACAGGTACATTTGATTCAGACAACGGTGTTTGACAGATGACGCCATCACCTTTCCACTGAAACTGAATGGGATAAGGAGCCATATTGCATTCAAAGGGCATGCAAATGCGTGAGAAGGTAACACACTTCTTGATGCGTCGGTGTAACGCTTGAAAAGTTGGCGTACGTCACAGTACGTGCGTTTGCTTACGGTCAAGTGAGCTAACGTCATTGCTATATCCGTTTATACCACCTTAACGGCGTAAGACAGGAAGAAGACAGCGTAATACACCTCCTCTACTTGTTCAATAGTAACTAAAAAGGTGTCTGGAAATACCGAGAGGCCCTGACGTGCAACTGTTTCGGCATTAATTTAACGTTAACCGATAAAAACTGACATCGCGGGCATCACTTTGGGGAAATCGTTTTTTGTAAGGGCTTTGCGCGTCCATTACGCACGCCGTTAGTATTTGGCTGAACACCTAACGTTAGTTAAGGCTGACTCGCCTAACTTGAGAGCAGTTTCCGCCGGTGCTCAAGGAAAGCTTGTGTGGAAGATGCGCTAACAAGCTAGCAGGCAAACGTTAGCCATAAGCACTTAAGAGCCAGGCCGACAAGTGGTGACGAGTTAGCTGGCTAACTGAACGCCTGTCTGCATGACAGCTCGCCAAGTGTCGATAAACGACCCGACAGGCCGAGTTATGCACCCCGTCCTGTCTGAAATCCTGCCCTCCTGTATGCAGCTAGCCGCCGCGGCTACAGCTAGCAGGTCGCACAAACGTCCATTATTTCCAAGGCGCCCCCCTTTCAATCGGCCTCTCTGTCTTACCGTGTGTTCGTGCTCATCCGCGTCGACGGGTAGCAACGAGCCCACTAAAGCGAGAAAGGCCGCCGCCGCCACCTTCCACCTGGGAGATCCCATTATTTTCGGGGGAGGAAAAAAAAAAAGTATGCAGAAAGATTTGGGGATGTTAGCTTCGCAGGGCTATCCCACCTTCTTCCTGGTTGTATGACAGAGGCAATTTTTCGGGATGCTGGCGTACGCATATGGCGTAAGCGCTTCACGAGCGCTCATCGTGCGTACCTCGGATTGGCTGAATCGAGTCACATGGCTCACGGCCTCCAGTCGCTGTGGAAAGCGATGGGTCAAACGGTGAATATAGAAACTCTTTCGGCGCATCGTCCGCAACCCTTCAGCCACGTCATCCGACCGCCAAGACCGGAGCCTCACCTTTGACAGAGCTGGTGCGTGAAACATGAGCGACGCGCACAACAAACAGGCCTCTCCACTGTCTGATGAGGCCTCCTGTTGGGTCTATTCACTGTCTTAACAAAATCTCACTTTTCATGCATTGACATGTGCTGGTGAACCTAAACTTTATCTGTTGGTAGTCCATTTCCATGCTTCTCTGAGGATAATGCGGATAAGGTTAATCTTAGATTTTGAAGTCCAAGTAATGGATGGATTATTGAGAACATAAAATATGTCTTTCCTACGGCCAGAAACTTATGAAGTCATTAATAAAGTTGGCTACTTCTCTTATCAGAACCACAACTGCCAAGTATAATAAAAAAGGGCCATAAACCTTTTTAGACAATGCTCCATCTACAGCAGCAGTTCAACTTTACTCCAGTTGTATTTCTCCTTTGAGATATCACTCTGCAAATGTGGGACAAAAGTGGTCAAACCTCGTCTTCAAAAGGAGACAGCTCAAGCTTCCTTGACTATTTCCACATGCTCTTCAGCTTCAAAAGTCATTTAACATCCGCAAACACTGTGTATATAACTGAATTCGAAGTTATAATGAGATTTGAATTGATCAAAGACAAAAATCGATGTTGGTGTACAGCATATTCATGTACACGTGACTGTACAAAAAAGGAAGTGGGAAGGCCTTGTTGAAAGGTCCGTCCTCTGTTAATCATTATGCACTGTTATTCATTTGTAGTGAAACGGTGCATAGTATGCGACACCACAACCATCTGCTTCAATTTACAGAGGGGACTTGGTTCAATAAGAAATGTGAATTAAGAACAAGTATGTTGAAAACAATAACCTTAAACATACAGTAGCTAGCTCAGATGATGTATGCATTAGTGTTCCTGCCCAAGTGAGCAGATGATTTCTTTTATCCAAAAGAAAACACAGCTTTGTGAATATCTTACAAAATCAAACACATTTTCAAGCATCAGAAGGCTTGCAATACTTAGGGTGTAACTACTCTTTAGCCACTATAGGTTTCCATATAAATCTTTCTTGTAATTTTTTTTGGGCTCAGAAGAACCCCAGCGGTTGGACATATTCTTCAAGGGAACTTTACATGTTGCTACATGCACCAGAATTAATCCTGGCCAACTCACTGGGAATTTACGAGGTAACGGTAGTGGTTGTTAGAGGGTTTCTGCAAGGTGGGTATCTTCTACAGGTTTGTCCAAATGTTACGCGTCATATTTTAACAAAAAGTGCAAGACAGACAGACCAATGAAGTTTATTGTATTAAACTGCAATGACATTTGTCCTGAGGTTCTTTAAACTTGCACTATGCATTACAATATATAGTCTGTGTTTGAACTGAAAGAATTTTTCAGTTTGTTTCTAAAACCAAACTTGACCCAAACAAGGTCAGAGAACAGAACTTTCCCAGCCGATCTCCTTGTTTTATTCTGAAATGTCACTGACACCTAGACATCTTAAGGCTTGGATTTACCAAACTCATTATCCAGTATTATAGATTATATATTATGGAACATTATCACCACACAACAATGCCCAGTAGAGGGCACCTACTATTACAATGGCTCATCCAAACTGCATATCCAATGGGAATTGTTATTTCTAGCTCTGGTAATGCAGAACAAATTACCCACAGGACAGGAAAAACAAATCAGCACCTAACACTTAAATCTCGTCTCGAACAATCGGAACTGACCTAAAAACTCAGTTTAATATCTTATTTGCCTGAACAATTTTTGCATTCGTTCTTAAAACAAAGAATGTTCAACATAAACATTGTGAAAGAATAAAAATCAGAAAGTAAATCACGTGTATGCAACCGTAAAGACCAAATATTTTGAATGTAGTGTGTGATCAAATTAAATCGGTGCTCTGCGTCTGAAGTCTGGCGAGGTCTTTCCACTTCAGTCGTCTCTCCAACATTACAACGGCAGCACAAACCTCCTGCACAGGAGACGTGATGAGTTACACATGTTGCGGAAAAGAAAAAGAAACAAACAGATCATTTAACAGACACAGATTTGCCAAGCCCAGAACATAATCACTTTAAGCGTTATCAGTGCAATGTTTTCTCACTTTATGATGTCAGGCAGACGGGGGTCTCTATATAAGCCGTTGTGCAGATACCCCAGAGAACCTTCAAATGGCACCAGCTGGACTCGCCCTGCGTCCTGGACACTCGCTGCTACCTCATAGAGCTGGGAGAGGAAAGCAAAGAAAGTTCAGTCTACCTAAACCAAAAGCTTATCCTAGAGAAGGCACGTCATCATTTACAGCTGAAAGGAAAATACCACCTCAGTTTACATCGTAGCTGTCTGTGCCAGTAATACCTGCTGAGCAATGTGAATGGGCACCAAGTGATCGTCTTCTGCGTGGAGGAAAAGGATTGGGCTTTTCATTTTCTTCAAACTGCGGAGTAACAAAAACACATATCAAGTCATTGAATTTTCCTGATAATAACATTATTAATAGCTGATCAATGTTTCATATTATGCATCATTTCCTGTCTCATACTAACGTACTTTTCTTCGGTGGGAAAGACTATCTTGTTTTCTGCCCATGGCTCCGGAAAAAAGTACTCAGAGCCTGGAAATTTCCAGTAATACTTTAAACGGAAAGAAAATAAAACATTGAAAGGTTATGCGTAATGCAGTAGCAGCCATGCGAAATGCACAAACATCAAAACATCAGAAGTGGTGAGTTCGATGAGTTTACCCAAGAAAAAGGATGAACTGTTATCTGCTGTCCAGCACTATTGAATGTGCCCTCCAGGATCACACCATCAAAAACCACACCTGAAAAGAACAGGTAATAGTCACCGTATTGATGTTGGAATTAGTTCCTCGTATTCCTATTTGCCAAGATTCATCCTACCTTGCTCAGTCAGTTTTACAGCGGTGTTAGTCGCCACTCTGCACAGAGACATGAAAAGCGACGGCTTCAGTTCCTCCAGTTTGTGTACAGTTTGAGCTAACAGTTTCCTCTTCCTTCATTTATTGTAGCTGTGGGCTACTTCCAATCATTTTTGTCAAGTCAGATTAGTTTGGTATAACGTTCGAGCAAATAATTTCATTTGCAAGCATAAAAAACGAGAAGTAGCTAATTACAACTATTCAAATACCTTCAGGTGATTTTATTTTATTTTTTTAAGTACGCCAGTTACAGTTTCTGCTATTTCTCCTGCTAACATTTTCAAAAAAACATTTGTTCCTACTTTGCCTTGAATTTGTATCTTACTGCTAGACATGACTGTACTGAACATGGTGAGCTTTATCAGCAGTACATTCTACATCATCTTCCCAAACTGGACGTGCCCTGCCTCAGTTTGACCCTCTCCGTAACATGCTCCAATCACAAACCACTACAGTGTTCAGTGGTGTAACTAATCACCACTGTGCTGTGACTCTGTGTGGAATTCAAAATGTTTTGCACTGCACTGACGTCCTGTTGATACATGTGCGGCGCTCTTCTCTTCATCTGTACGGCCATCACTGCTCACGCTAACTGCTATTGATTGCTGCTGTATTATATCAATTATGAACAGCAATAGTGTCATTCGGGTCAAAATGTTGAAGGCTATTACTTCAAAGTTTAAAAGTCTAATATCTCAACAACAAAAAAAAGAGGAGTATGCAATGCACATCCAAAACAGTTTCTACAAGAGTGATTTTTACTTGTGTACGAGTGTCTCTACTTGAGTAAAATGCTGTTGATTGGCAGTCTCTCCTTACTGACCCGGTGCCGAGAGAGTGCCCCCAGATGACGACCAGGCTGCTTCCACTGCGCGCTTTGACCCAGTTGTACAAGTAGAGGGCATCAGTGGTCAGACCGGCTTCAGTCGGCTCCCCGGTGGAATCTCCAAACCCTGCCGGAGATTCTCACATCAACTACTGCTCAATGACAGATCACGGAGGTGCTCTTAACTGCCGCCAGGGGGCAGCCACTCAGAGGAAAACCTGCACAGGACGCTGACCTATAGCTGAACTGCCGTCTTTTGACTGCCTTACAACAAACAACTCATCAAGCAAATGGTATTAAATCAATGTGAGACGGTTGTGTGTTGCAGTCAATAAGAAGGCGAAGAAGTATAGAGACGGAAAATGTGTTTATAAGGAGAGTCATAAATCTTAATTTGCACCAACCTCTGTAGTCGGGCACCAGCACGTGGTAATCCAAGGCACTCAATACCTGTTGACATATAATGCTCATATGTCATCAGAATGGCTATTGGGACTTTCATACGTTTATTAGACCTCCATAAAATGAATATGTTTGTGTTGGTGATCACTCACTCTTGTGACTCCCACCCGATGAGCGGCTGCCCTGTTGGAATGATTCACAGGCAACACAAGTGCCAATAAACTGGTGTTTTCCAAAACAAACAAATACAACCAAATGAGTCTAGCTGTTTGGCTAATGCATTATTTGTCATACCTTGTGCCTGTGTTCCCATGAAGATATATGAAAACTGGACTTCCATCGCTTAAACTGTTCTGGTACCACGCCAAGTCCTTCCCCTGAGCTTCTTTCCACCGACTTTCAGGCACCGTGTGCCTTGAACAGTTCAAAACGATGCAACCGCTTAGAGACACAACTGATAATTGGATCATTAAAAAAACCCTATTTATATATATATGCTAGAAAAGAGGAAAAAAATGTTGAACTTGACTTAAGCTCACCATACACCAAGGGAGATTCCTTCCTCTGATGTTAGGTACATGTTGATGGTGTGATTAAGGGAGAGATCAGCAGGTCGGCTGAGGTCAACAAAGAACGGCACCCTGACTGCAAACAGGGAAAGAAAAGAGGAGGGCTCTTTTTTCTGTGCACAACGCGAGGATTTACAGTACTTCCGAGAGGCAGACTGGGAACTCACTTACTTCTGTGAGTGTAAACAAGGTGCTGGATTAATTCTGGGAGGATTCTCAGCGAGAAAGGCACCAAAATGAAGACAACAAAGAGGGCCAATAAGCCTCTTTTCAGCCACCATCGGGACCTGACAACAGACAGATAAAACCAGGGTGACGACATCTAGCCATTATCTTACATATCTTATGTCAGTAAAGGCAGATGACCCTCTAGGGGCCCTTGACACGTCCCTAGGTGGTCTCCAAGTAACTCTTGGACATTTGTTGTATTGTCATTTTTATAACTAGGCCAAACTAGAACAGACTACAATTGAATGATTAGCTGTGTTAAGAGCCCTCTGCCTCACCATCTGTTGATTTAACAATAGTCGGTATTGATTTTTGCTTTGATTTTAAATCCCCTCTTCAGGGCCAGATCAGCTCGCACGCCCTGCTCGACTCACGTCCAGTCTGAACACGTGTCACAACACCAAATTGCCACTATGGCAGCATTGGAAAAGGTACGCCCCCGCCTCTCACCTGACTTCAGCTGCAACTCTGCTTCATTTGAGCTGCAGAAGTTTTCGGATGGCTCAGCAGTGGTGAGGTGCTAGCGGTGGAAATCGCGGATCACTTTGCTGATTCGAACCACCTCATTCCATTCGGTTCAATGGTGGTCACTGACTATGTTGTTTGTCTGCTAGTAAGTCTGCTAGTCCAGGCTGTCACGTTCAAAGTACAAAAGTAGCCGATGCAAGCGCTATTTATCAGGTTAATCAGCAGCCTATTATTTATGACAGTTGTCAGATTATGATTGTTTCTGTGGCTTTCGCTGTCTTTTAACGAGGAAGTAACAAACTGTGAATCACAGCTGAGCTGACAACGGTGCTCTGAGTCACCAGTGGGGAGCTCCACCGCTAAAAGCAACTGATTCGGTCAGTGACAGTTGTAATTCAGTACACTTTGAAGATTGGTTGATAAGGATTCATCAGCAGACGTACTGAACACCTAGGTGCATAACGGGAGGGGAGGGGAGGGGAGGATGAGGGTGTGGTGGATGACTTTGTCAACTGGCGCAGAAAGAACCACCTGCAGCTCCATGTAGGCAAAATTAAAAAGTTGTCGCAACAGATGTACATGGGGACGTACACTTTGGCCCAGCGGCATGTACAGAGCTGCTCCGCACATGTCCTACCAGTCTGTGGCTGCAGCGTTAATATGGGAGAGAAGAGCTGAATAATCTAATCAAGTAGGCAGGCTGCCATTGGAGTCAGTCTTGACTCCCTGGAGGCAACAGCAGAAAAGAGGATGCTATTCAGACTATTGCCAATTAATGGACCATACATCCCACCCTCTCCGTTAACACTCTAATCAGCCAGAAGAGCCCTTTTAGTTGAAGACTGATTTCTCCACAGCGCTGGGGGGAAACATATAGGAGGTCATTCATTTCAGCAGGCACGAAACTGTCGCCTCATCTGTCCAGAGTTAATGCTTTTCTTTCACGATTCACTTTCAAATCTTTCCTGGGAGACGTCCAAAAGCTCACACCAGATTTTTAATGAATGCGCAACTGCAGTGTGATGTAACGCAACCTCCGTTTTACTGGACAGCCACTCTACGCAACAGGTGTCAGTCAGTCATTTTCTACCGCTTGTTCCCGTTTTGGGGTCGCGGGTGCCTGGAGCCTATCCCAGTGGCTTCGGGCCTTAGGCGGGGTACACCCTGGACAGTGGCCAACTCGTCGCAGCGCAACAGGTGTCTGCTCATTTTTGTAGTACTTTACCGAATGACTCGTGTCACTTATCTTTATCGTTCAAGTTTAAAAAAAGAACTCTGCAGATGAAGATAATAATTAATGGCGTCTACTAACAGTTAGAGATATTCACAGTTTAAAAAAAATTATGTTTCCAGCCCCACACAACAGTTGTTCAAATTCCACAAATTGTCCAAGGATAGCATTAGTCAGAACTTGTCTGTCCATTTAAGCATCCTTTCCACTTGCTGGCAGCGTGCTGTTTACCGGTTTATTAAAACCTACACATTTCCTACACTTATCACCTCTGCATTGATTTATTTAAAAAGGGTCGACGTTTCGGGCACAAGGACCTTCCTCAGAACCGATCAATCGATGCAGAGGGGATAAGTGTGCGCGGGAATGCACTTTGTAACAGTTACACCCTTTACAGCACAGAATTCCAGATGTGCTGTAGAGCTCTTCTAGGATCCGAGCTGTTTAATATATTTTGTTTTCTATGCCTATTTTATGTGTTTTATCACCATTGTGTCTTGCTATTGCTACGTGATTCTTGCTCTTGCTCTGTTACAACAGAAAAAAAATATTTCTATCTATCTATCTACTAAATCAGGACACTCACAAGAGGGCGTCACCCGCGTTGTCACCTGGTAAATATCACTCTACTTTGCCAAGTCAAATTTCCATAGCACATTTAAAACAACATGAGCTTACCTGCTCAGGTAACTTACAAACTTCAGCTTTGAGGTTTTGATCACCATAATCAGTCGCTGATTTGTTCATTTGTAACAAAGGGGGCGGCCCAAGAAGGTGACCCCACTCTATAGAGTATATAGTCTACAATATAGTATAGAATTGAGTATTTATAGTATGTTTAGAGAATATGACAGGTCCAAGACGAAACTTACATAGACATAGTCCACTCTAGACTAACATTACACTGATCAACCCCTCTGCACTCTTTCTGCTACTGGGGGGCTGGCAGGTTTACAACGGGGATTCATTTTGGTCATTTTGCTAAAATAGGGGGGATGGCATCCCCCCTTGAAATCGCCTGCCTATAATAGAAAAGCTATCTTCAACTATCTTAAAAATAATCTTATTTCCCATGGCAACCTGAGCCGCACTTCAGATCAGAATCGGTAACAGCAGAAACCACACGGCTCCACAAGTGAGCCAATAATGCGTGAAGTAAGCTCGCTATCTCACGGGGTGCCCTCCTTTCTCTGGACTCTGGTGGCCCTCTGGACTCCGCTGGCTGCAGAGGACGTGTCAGCCTGTCTAACGAGCCTCTTCTTCATCATCATTCAACGGGAGTACTGCTGAAGTAAAACACGCTCCGATGTGTATTCAGTCTGGCCCAGTCAAGCGGGTTTCCTGACCCTTGGTTAGTGGCGAACAAGGTTTGATCAAAGTAACGTAAAAGAAAAGGGAGGCGCCTGGTATTTGTTAAGGTAGCGCGGTTTTCCCACACCGAATGGTTTACTACAAAGCACGCTGTTACACATGACGCCACCTTAATCACAGCACACAGTCGTACTTCTAAGCAGTAACTTCCCCTTTGTACTGGCCTGGCGCTGACACTTAAGTCAACACAAAAAGCAGACTTTTGCAATGCAGTTCATTAAAACAGGTGTTTAAAAATGAAAAATGGAAATATACAGTATGCTGTGAGTGAAATAGAAAATAATGATTTAAAAAAAAAAAAAAAAATTCGTGCAATCTCAACTGTTTCTTTAGTTCAATTTATTTATTTAATAACATTTAAAATCCACAGGAAAAAGAAACATAACTCACTGGAAACAATTAGAAACCTCTCAGCATCAATCATTGTCAGAGTGCACATGCACCAGTAAGAGGCTAAGATGGGTGACATAGTGAAGGAAAAAACAAGAGTAAATGAGCCCGTCTAGGGTTTTGACGAGCTTGTAAATGATGTCACTCATGTTCTATGAAAATATCACATGAGGGAATGTATTTTAGGCAAATGGTGTTCATCCCTCCAGCAGACTTCCAGCGACTTGGGAGAATCTATGCCAAGGAGCGCTGAAGGCCCCCGGTAGCCCAACACCTTACTAACACACTTTATGTGGGCACTTCCTTTAATTTATCATCCATCTATATATTAAGTTCAGCTTTTGTTTGGAATCCCCGGTCCACCATTCTTTGACCTATCCAGTCTGTGCATACATTTATACATAGAAATTCTGCACCATTTGACGTGTGGGCACCAACACATTTTGGGAAACATGCGACAAGCACTACAAAACCTTGGGTGAGCAATATACAGGGGCACTTTTACTGCCAGGCATTGACAGATCAGTTAAGCACATACAGCATATACTTTATGCACAAGCTTGGCACTCTGATTAAACCTTTACGGTTCTCCGCACCACGTTGGGAGCATATACTGAGTGTCTGGGAGGTTTTTCCATTACAGGGAAGACTAAGTTTTAGATTTGTGGGAGCAGTATCAATGGTGGTGTGTTTGGAATAAATAGAAATATAATCCTCCATGGGAATAAACAGAGGAAGAACTGTCTAGGAGGTTAACGTGATCAGCGATTATTGCGTCAACTTGACATGTTTTGGCTCAATTAACAGTAACACGTTCAAATTAAAATCTTTGTCTAACACTTCTCTTCTTGACAGCACACATGTTAAGAACGTAACCATTGGGGGAAAATCCAAAAATCGCATTCATTTCCCATCAAAGCAGACTTGGATAGAATAGAATCTGAATGCTCTGGTATGAAAAGGACATTTGAGAGGAGGATAGCCACCAGGGCTGCACAGACATAGAAAAGAGCTGCATCCATAGAAAGTCTACACAAGTGTTTGACAGGTGGTCTTTAGGGCGTGCAGTGGAGGAATGACCGC
This sequence comes from Coreoperca whiteheadi, assembly GCA_011952105.1. Taxonomy (NCBI): domain Eukaryota; kingdom Metazoa; phylum Chordata; class Actinopteri; order Centrarchiformes; family Sinipercidae; genus Coreoperca; species Coreoperca whiteheadi. The sequence goes on from CM022471.1 coordinate 21,336,635, forward strand.
TTAGGGCCAGAGGTCTAACCAAAGTAAATAAAGCTGATGCTGCAGATGACAATTTCAATACCTGTGTGGCTCTGGCTGTATGAGGGAACCAGCAGAGAGGACACTGGCTGCAGCGGAGCCCTCTGGTAGCTGATGGGTCAGGTACACACCAAACGTCACCTGAAAATGTATAAAGTAACAGGCAAAGTGATTTATCTTTTCATGCACATGCTCTTCACCTGCCCACCACGGCCACCACACACACACAGTATCTACATGAACAAGCAGTCATTGTTTTTGACTGACCTTCCCAGCGCGGTGGGCCGACAGAGACATTAGCGGCTCTTTTGTTTTTGGTCCCAGTGTCCTGGTCTATTCCAACCATGTGGCACCTTCCGCACTGACCTGCGACCTTTGGGTTAATCACACAGGGAGCCCATTCATTTTTGAGAAATCACATTCACGGCATTTGAAGATTCCATCATTTATCTCAAAGTGTCCGCTCACCATGAATCGAGTGTTGCCAATAATCAAGTGCGACCAATTATCTTCCTCAAATGGTTCTACTCCAGCGATGACTAAGTTGGCTCGGAAGCGGCTAATCAAATTCTGTGTGTCAAGGTGCTGATCGCCCTCGGAGTCATCCTGCCTGAGAAAGGGAGCGTGGAAATTGCACGTTATTTTGCCGCGTTACGTAAATGATCCACTGTAATGTAAATGCACGGGCGTCGACACATCCCGGTGATTTTCACTAGAGAATCGCGCGTTTTGAATGACACATCATGTGTTCAAACCTGCTGATCATTAGTTCCTGAATGAGCTCCACACTGGCACGGTTGATCATCAGATACTGAGCTTCATTCACCAGGGAGAGGGACGTGGAGGTGGCAGCTAGAAGGGGAAAGACTTTTTATTACCCCAGAGATTTAGTCTGATCTCCGGTTTGAAGCAGCCTGCATCCTCAGAGAGCCTGAAAAGTGAGGTTCTACTGTAATACAGAGGGTGGAAAATGTGTGACTTCAGGAAATTTGTCAATTTTGATAAATATGTGCACTCACAATTCACTATACACGAATTAGGGGTTGCTGATATGAACATCTTCTATCACCGCGTATGTAATTTTACACAGAAGTATCAGTCTCAACTTTTAAGGCGCCGAGAAGTCGTTGAAATGCTCCTACAATTCATTGGCAACTGGGTCAAACTCCATCTGCTGAGAAAGATTATGTGACGTGATCAAACAGCTGCAAAATGGACCTTGTGATGAGATTGTTTTGTCAAATATTAATATATATATAAATAAATGTAGAAATTCAATTGAGAGACTGTTTATACATAAAAAATCCAGATGGGAATTGGCTCATCCGGTGAATTAAAGACCTCAAAAACTAAGATAATTTATCATATTGATGCAAAAGACCTGTGAACTCAATAATGCCATAAGGCAGTGCTGCTCGTAAGCCTAATACAGTTCTAGATATAAAAGGAGCCCTTTACCAATTTTACACGAGGGTCAGTTACTTGTCATGAGGAGCACTGCTCAGACTGTGAAAGCAGCTGTATAATGTCTTCTGTGGCTCCGGAGGGCGCTTTCTAAAGGCTGAGACAATAACCTTGATGATGTCCTAAGGGTTATCTCAGCTTGGCTGAGACTACAGATTTTAACCGAAAGCCTGTCTTACAAACTCGTGATGAGGAATTTGAAAGACGTGGATATTTAGCAGCCTGGGAAGATCAAACGAAAGAAATACTATCGGGTTACATTATGAGCAGCGTCGGCGGCATTGTTTTTGGAGCTTGACTCAAACTAGGGACTAAAAATTTAGGGCCCATAGATACCTAGTTATAAGCGGTTTAATAAAACCTCCTATTGTCTGATGATATACATATATCAGTGCCTTTTTATGTCGACGTACCCCCACATACCCTAACTGGATATTACTTAGCTATTAATGATATAAAAGGGAATGTTGTTACAATATTTCTTTCATACAATTGAATTGTCAGCGTTTAGGTCAGTTTGGCCAAGTCTGCATTCCTGCTACTACCACTTTGAGTGGCAGAAGCCATCTATTTTAATTACTAGTATTTATCCATTACTTTGAACTATTTGAATGGTTTATCTATTAGGTTAAGCTAACTGTTTCAGCTTCTCTGCTCACAGTTTTAATCTTAATAGGTGGAGTTCAGGTGTTGCAGCTGATCCTATGGGAGGACATTTTTAAAAGCAATTTGTGCTTTCTGATTTTCTACATTAGTTGAGTTACTCACAGGCTTTCCACCTACCTGGGGTCCAGCTGCCCCTGGTTGGGAATCACTGGTATATATCATTATGTTGCCCAACCTCAGCATGGATTTCACATTTTCTTTTGCCTAATAAACTGATGCTTTTAAACAGACTAACTTGCAAAAGTGACCAGCAGAAGGGAATGCAAGGTCACGGCCACAACGCGCAGGTAGTATCAGCAGGAAATGTGACCTTGCATTGCTCATGTACAGTATGACAGATTAATCCAGGGGAAACAAATGAGAGCCGGGCAGAACAGGTGAAATACTTATGTAGGAACCTCCGCCAGGCCTCTTCTTCATGTCTCGGGTAAAATCAGGACTTTGCCTTATCAGGCGGCAGGGCTGTCCAAGGAAATCTGAAAGCCATGATGCAGCCTCGTCCCCACAGTCGACAGTCTCCACCCTGGGGGAAGGAGGAAGATTATGTTGTGGAGGCCCCCGAGGGAAATCTACAGAGTCTGATGCTGCTTAGTATTTGGTGTGACATCTAATCAAAGAATCACTGGATGAATAGCTTTTTTAAAACTTGGGACGCGTCACGCTGGCATCTGAGGAGATTAATATCATCTCTTCCTCATTGTTTGTATTGCCATTAAAAATTGTACATAACAGGAATTTCAGAGCAGGAGGCCTTACGATGCCCTCCGAATGTAGAAAGGAAGCGTCAAGAACAATGGAGTGAGAGAATGCATGGATTTGGGGAAAAAAAATAAAATAAAAATGGAACAAATGGTACTGTATGTGTCGCAGCATTTCGTGCAGCTGCTGCTTTCAGATGCTTTAACATCGCCAGCTCACCTGTCACCACAAACTTTACTCTGACACACCCGATAGCTGGTGTGCATTTGAGTGGTGTTTTCCAGGGGAACCGAAATGGTAGCCATTCCTGCAGGGAAGTAGAAAAAAATAAAAAAAAATATAGAAATCCTCTAACAAAGACAATTTATGGCAGAAAATCGGACTGATTGAAATTTCTCTTGGCTAAAGAGCGCGTTTATTTTCAATGAGCCGCCGACAGACTGTCCGACCTGATGCCTGCAGGAGCAATTTGTTCGCGGGCAAGTGCACTTGTGGGCGAATGAGGCATAAACGCGGCTCTCTCTTCTGACTCAGGCACACGCCATTTCCATTCACCACCATCCAGCCTCTGTCATACAGTAAACCCAGCGGTCCCACTGGCCAGTCGTGGACCTGCATGAAGAAGAGCACAGAGTCGAATCAAAACAGAGAGAGGGAAAGAAACAGGACAGAGACCGACAACAGCGAAAGAAAGAAATGCTTGGGTTATCCACAAAACCTCGTATGCCCCACATGATTTGATGGGATATATGTAGATGTTGGTCAGAGTATAAGCCTCCCCGTGGCGGTTTGAGTCTCTGTGTCCAAATCCCCACGGTGTTACTTCTGTAGGCTTCTCCTTCTCATCTACTTTATACATTTCTCCATTAGTGATTTTTATTGGAGGATCGTCATTTAAGCCCCGGGACGCTGCCGTGGCTGTTTTCAGCTTCTCCAGCCTCATCTGGTCCACTGTGACCGGTTGCTCCACGAAGCACCCCGCAACAAAGTTCAGGAACTTTTGACAGTCTTCAAACGTTGACATGTAGCCAAAGGACACGCGAACAGATCCGGTCGGCTGGCCGTCCACCAGGTCGATGCTGTCTCCGCAGACGTGGCCGGCCTTGAAGGGAAAAAGACTACGTTTTTCAGAGGATTACATTGTTTTTTTATTTGTACTGGTATATAAAGACAGTTTCAACAAATATGACAAAAACAATTTCAGAAAGACATTGCCCACCCTTCCCTGTAACAGACTTTGACATTTTCCCCCATGCCCCGATCTCTTACCTGCAGGTTTCTCCTTATCTGCTGATTAGTGATCCCAAGGAAGGACTGACAGGCCCCAGTGTTGCAGAAGCAACCGGTGCGCACATGAATATTGTGCAGACTGGCCATTCTGTCCACCTGAGGGCAAAAGATGGATTGTTATAATATTCACCAGCACCTTTCTACACATATAAACATGCAGTAATTCAATTGTTGTTCATTATAAAGAAATCATTTTTATGCACCTGAGAATATCCAATGATCTGTCCATGGGAATCCATGAGGTTGAAGTTTAGGATTGCTCCCTGTGTGCTTGGACTCTCAAACTGGCCTACGGTGTATATCTGAGCCACCGGTCGCCCGTTGCCATGGCAAAGACTTGACAGCAGCATGTAAGTGTAGCGTGCCAAGCCAAATGTGTGCAGTTGGATGTTGTGCATGCCCCCTGCAGGAAAAAAAGGGGATAAAGACAGGGGCGCTGTTGAGGTTAGCCTGAAGCAGATTATTCATTATTAACAACTTGCATAACGATTCTGCTATTAAATTAGTGGTTTAATGTTTTTCTACGATTCAATGTTCCATTACACTACCTGTGATCCTGTAAAGAGCTTCAAAACCGTGATTTACCGCAATGATGTCCAAGAAAGAGACAGTCCCATCTTCAAATCTTTCTCAGGGAGAAAGAAAACATTGCAGAATAAGGATGCAAGAGCTATGGAACTGAGCTTTCAGAGAATATCCTGGATTTGGCAGGCTTGTACAGTACTTTACCTGTCAGAAATGCTTGCCGCATGCACATAATAATCTTCTCCAGGAAGGTAAGCTGCTGCTGTGCCTCCTCCAAAATAAGTCTTTTTTAGTATGCCTGCTGTGTCGTTGCGGACAAGAAGGGCCCCCAGACCTGTAGGGAAGCCAAACATCTTGTAGAAGGAGATGGGAATGAAATCAGCAGGGCAGTCCTGAAGGTTTAGAGGGGAACAGCTGACATGAGAGGCTGCATCGAGCAGCACAAACCAGTGGCCTCGGTGGTTACATGCTGGGTAAAGGCGTCTCGCCTGGATGCCTTTCACGTGGCTTAGGGGATACTTCCTTCCAGAGAAGTTGCTCTGTGCTGGGTAGCAGAAGAGGTGCGGCGTCTGGCAAATAACATCTTCACCTTGAGCCTCATCCTTTGCCCTGTTTTCCACTTCCTGCGGGGAGACAGGCAGGGTAACTACCCCCCGGCCAGAAGTCAGTCCTCTTATGCCAACTACAGAGGTATGGCTGTCAGTGAGGTAGCAGAAGTGACTCCCCGCTTCGCACTCGGTCGGTGGCCTCCAGGGAAAGCTCTCAGCCACTAATTTGAGAGCGGCTGTACATCCAGAAGTGAAAATCACCGAGTACTCCTCCGGGGTGGCGTTAAAATGCTGCAATACCCTGTAAGAAAATGTTCTGTTTTTCCACTCATTTGACCCAGCAAAAGCACCATTCAGAGTCAGCTTCACATGGGCCCATTATAAAGGCTTCTGAGGGCGCGAATAGCCCTTACCTGTATCTGACCCTCTCCACGGTGTCGTGCGTCAGTCTGCTGCTGGGGTTATGGCTGTGGGGGTTTCCTGTTGGGGCATAAAACAGCACTTAAATGCCTTCACTTTTATGACAAGATAAACACATAAACAACAACATGTGGCTTCCCTCACCGTACACGTTCCTTGAAATGTCCCGGCAGTAGTCCCTGACCAGAGACTCGGGGTACAGAGTAGTTGCTGCATGGTCCAGATACGTTGTCCCTGTTGACAAGAAACGAGCAGCCATGTCAGCGGACAGCTAACGGCGACGCCTGGCCTCGCTACTCAACACCGGCCACAATAGTTACCTTTAATCCGGCTGAACTCCCGCTCAATCACCTCTTGCAAGTCCCCCCCGTGACCGTAGTGACCCCAGAGCTGCTGAAAAGTTTCAAAAGTGCACAGTTTTTGGAAATCCATCTGTCGCTTCCCGCTGGAGAGAGCTACGGAGCACACCGCGGGGCTGGGGCTGGGGCTGCTGCTGCTGCTGCTGCTGCGGTTGCAGGCGCTTCAACTTACACAGCTACTTTTATACTTTCATTACGTTACTCATTGGCAGTTTTCAGGGTCTAAGTCCGGCCAGCTGAGCGCCGTAGTCCTCCGGCCCTTTAAAGTCCCCGCGTGCTGCGGCTCGAGACTATCGTAAATATATTTACCGGTTGGACGGCTCCAAAAAGCCGTGTCGACGTATGCGAAGTTAGACGGCTCCAACTCCCGCAAAGTTGAGTTAGAAGGGGACACTGTGAGCTGGCAAACCACCAAGCCATATGTTGTTCTGCCTTGCAATCACGTGACGAGCAAGACGCCTGAAGAGGGGGAAGAAAGTTATATTCAAAATGTTGCTCAGGCGACTGGTTGTTTCCCATTAGTCTAGTGATTAAGTGGTTACTTTCTCATACAAATATCTTCATGTAGGCCCGAATACAACCATGTCTATTAAAAAACATTAACTCTATGTGGTTAGATATGGACATATGTTTTGATGAAAATATAACTATGCCTAACAGAAATGTTTGTTTTGCACAATAATGTTTATATGTATATATTTCTAATATACATGAATAGGCTATATACTGAGCAATATATACCTATTGAACATTAAAAACACAGTATGTTGTGATATAAGGTAATGGTAGTGACTGTGCATCACTTTACATAGGTAGGTACAATATGAATAGGGATAATGAGGAATCATACAGCCTAATATTTTTTCTATTACACAGAAGCAAAGGATGCTGGGGAACCACAAAGGAAGGCATGAAAATGTTTCTTTGTGTAAAGTTCTTTACTTAATACAAAATGCAAACACAATATAACCCGTACATACACAAAGAAGGCTTTTCATATTTTCCATATTGCATATTTTGGGATATTTTTCTTCTTAAGAAGGGCCTGGTTGTTGTAAAACTGCAATGGATGTACAGGAAACTTTTAAATTTTGACATATATGTGGTGTATGCATGTACACATATATTATTTATATACTTTGGATATTGATGAGAGACATACAGTGACACATACTGTGCATCATTTTCATATGCTGATGTATCAGATTTGTGGGTGGGCCGTGGCTTGGTGGCAGAGCGGTCGCCTTCCAATCGAAAGGTTGGCGGTTCGATCCCCCAGCCATGCGTCGAAGTATCCTTGAGCAAGATACTGAACCCCAAAATGCTCCCGAAGCTGCGCCTTCGGTTTGTGAATGTTCTCATATGTAAGTCGCTTTGGATAAAAGCGTCTGCTAAATGACCATATGTAAATGTTATGGCAGGCTACCAGATCTGAAAAGTGTGATTATAGCTAAGTACAAATGACAATAAAAGAAACATGTAAGTATTATTTTAATCCTTTAGCCATGTATTCAAGGTACCCCTCCCCCCTCATTCTTTTCAGGTTATTCCCTTCAAAAAAATGTAAACTCTACACTGCTTTCAACTGTAACTAATTATACCAACAATAGCAACTTTTATTGATCTTCATTTTTTAACCCGTGCTCCTATCCCAAACCTGAAAAAGTAACACAAACAAAAAAAAAGAATGTCTGATTGACTTTAAAGTTAAAGAACGACATGAATATTATATTTATCCTTTATAGGCATTTATTCATGGTATAATAATTGCAACTATAACCCCTTCCTGTAACTGCAACAGATTACACCTGGAAGTCTCAGTAATCACTTCACAGTAATCTCATTACATATAATACCTGGCTCTTATCCTCACTGACTATCCTCTATATTATTTCTTTTCCTTTAGCCATTCTTTCAGTTTAGGTAAAAATTGATGCAACTATGATCCCCTTTTCTTTCATATTTCAGGTTAGTCCTAATTTGAAATCTACCCTGCTTTCAGTAACTGTAACTGATTACACCAACAAGTCTTAGTAATCACTTCACAGTAATCCCATTACATATAATCCCCGACTCTTTAATCTCATTGACGCACAAGGTACATGAAGGAGAGGAAATTAGTCACAAGTGACTGGCATGAAATGCCTGATCATCTCATGGTCTCTGAAAGGATAGAAATAACTGTCACATACTTTGTCAGACGTCATGCCCTTGACAGCTTTGAAAGGTTTGTCGCGGTTCTGATTCTGTTTGCGGTTTGGAAACAAAAAGCCTCACTGTTGTGCAAGTTTTATTATACTTTTCTGGACTTTCATCGACCTTCATTCCATATGCCCTAATCCTAACCCTGACAAAGTTTCTTAAAGAGTGAGGAATGGCAAAATAAATGAAACTTTAAATCTTCATCCTTGTGTTCTCATAAGGACGTTCAATCCTTTTAATCATAGAAATACATCTTGGAAGTTGTATTGAAATCCAAGTTGAGAAGTGACTGTGACTGTATGTCTGTGTGTCAGACAGACGACCACGAGGCTCACACCAGCCATCATTGTCCCCGTGCAACGCAGTGAATAGTAATTAAATATGCCACTTCTGCTTCACTGATTCATTTCCTTCACAATTTTGAAGCTCAGCTGAATACATTTTTCTGTGCAGAAGGGCTGTATTGTATCCAGTATGGCCTCATTACAAGGGCAGAAGGGCTTGGTGTGGGGGAGGGCAGAGGCAGTCAGGGGGGAGAAGCACCCCATGAAGACATTGTGCTTAACATCACTAAATACCTCAAACGCCACATTGTCCTTCCCAGCCCTCAATTAGTTGGGTTCCTTGTACAAAGCACCGGTTTCATACAGGGAGATTTATTTTTAGAGAAAATCCGGCCCTGTGCAGGCAGGAAGCTCTCTGAAAATCTAATGAAGAACACAGCAGTCATGCAGAGTTGTTAGTCTCGGAGCAACATCGGTTAACAAAGCCTCTCTTCAGTGTCTCTATTTGTGTTTTTGGTGACTGCAAAAGGCTAGACCTCCCCGATTTTTTTTATTGTGGTGGCTGTAACTGTAGCCTGGACGGTGTCCAGCCACAGAGCCTCTTTGCCCTGCCCTCAGGCCTCTTCAGCTTGTGGATCCCCGTGCGGAGGAACGTCTCTTTGGTGGCTGTGACAGGGAGAATTAGGCAAGAGATGCAGGTTCACTTGCCCTGCGTAGGGGCTTATCTTGGGCTAAGCTGAGGGACTAATAGCAAAGCCAGCCTCCGCTCCAGCCGTTCTGAGGGCACAGGGAACCATCTGTCCACTCTGTGGATAACTGACAACAAAGGGGGCAAACATTGAACACGGACTGCAAACTAAAAGGTCGTTCATTTAGGAGATACCAGAAATAAAGGAGAGGAGCAAGTATTTTGTATATAAGGTCAGTACTTTATACTTATCATTCTTGTTGCATTACAGGCCTCTCGCTGAGCCATAACTGCAAGGGTCAGACTGTTCGCAGCTCAGTTTCGGCTCGTAACAATGTTGCAGACTACAGTACCGTTGGGGTTTAGCCAGACTGAAAGCTGAAGTTTAACTTTTTATATAGCCTTCCTTTTTGGTTTTGTACATTTAAAGAGAGCAAGAGAATGTATGTCTGTTTTAATGCACCACTCCTGACTCCCATTAGGTTGTTTTTCTGTTCTCTGTTGTGTTGTAAATACATTTTGTTGCCCTCTCAACTTCAAAGATAGTTTGGCCTACAATGAATTATCACATTAGGGAGGAATGCCATGCTGTATGGCCCCATGCTTACAGTCTGATATGTGGTGGTTATGAATAGAATGTTACTCTAGAGGATCAAGAAGTGATTAGTGATGGATTAGTAGAAATCTTTCATTTTAATAAAGATAAATAATTTAACAAAACGTATGGAACATTGTTTGAATCATTGTCTGTTTAGGAGCTTTGTTCCTAAACTGGGGCAGTATTGTTTGCATTAGTCTTGTAAAATACAATAATCTTTCAATCACAATTTTCATAACATTAAAATTGCTTTGTTTTAGCCTCGAATTTGGAATATATTGTCTAATGAAACCCTCGAAGTAATCCACATTGCTCCATTTCCCTCAAGGATTAATGCCCTGTTTTTTTTTTTTATTCTCTGAAGCACATTTCTGCCTGCCAGTGCTCTGGGAGCTGGGTTCCTGTAGACTATCTGTTTTATCATGTATACTCTGTGGGTGCTGTTGTGCACCAGTGTTTTGTTCAGTCTTGAGTGGGCGCTGATGTGCGAGAGGTGACAGAAATGGGTCAAAAGGGTCTTAGCATTAACTAAACAAATCCCGGCCTATAGGATTAGACAGAGATATTGCTGTTTATTTGATGTATTCACTGTAACTTTATAATGATACACATAGGGGAGAATAGTTGTGAGTCTTGTCAGCAGTAAAACACCCTCCAATTATTCATGATATTGTTTGGATTAAGTCCTGTAGCTCAGTCTGGTATTATCAACACTGGAATGTGCCAGAACAATATCTTATTGTAAACTTGTCTCAGCTCCAGGAAAACCATGTTTTATTTGCTTGTAATCACCCTGATATTGCCACATTTCACCCAACAACTACTGACAATTGTGCTATCATCAGTGTTAGCATGCTTCACTCAAACCCACACTCATTTTTGGTCTTTTTTTTAGGTGTGGAATGGCGGCAGAGAGTTCTGTATTTATTGGTTTGTGTGAGTATCTGAGCAGCCACCTGCCGGTTAGCTTAGCTTAGCATAATAGACTGGACATGGGGAAACAGCTAGCCTGGCTCTGTCCTAAGATAACAAAATCCACGCACCAGCCCCTCTAAAGCTCACAAATGCACACATTATATCTTGTTTGTTTAATAAGTACAGGGAAAGGGTAAAAATTGACAGTTTGCTGTTTTACAGGGTTTTATGTGCCAGACTAAATCTTGGCACGGAGCAGTAACTTCTTGGAGTCTCCGCCGGTTGCTGGGCATCTGGTCAGAGCAACGGAATAACCCACAATGTGTTTTTACACTTTGGGTTTTGTACAGATTAAACAACCGAGATATAGCAGGTTAATTAGTGAGCTTTACAGGTGATCGTAGGTGAATTTGGTTACCTTTGGAAAGAGCCAGGCTAACCTTTTCCAGGCTATGCTAAGCTAAGCTAACCGGCTGCTGGCTACAGCTTCATATTTACAGTACAGACATGAGAGTGGTATCAATCTTCTCATCTAGCTCTCCACCAGAAAGCAAATAAGTGTATTTCCAAAAATGTCAAACTATTGCTTAAACGATGTCATTGCGCATACTGTTAAAACCCTGACGTAGGACTGAATTAAACTCTGGATTAACTGGGAACACCTCATGCACGCTCACCTATAGCGTGCCACCATGTTCGCTCCCCTAGGTCTCAGTAAGAAAATCGAACATTTGCATTAAGCCAACAAGTTTTGCGTGAAGTTTCACATGTGACCGCTTACCCAGTCGGTCCAAAATCCAAGCAATCCCTTGTTAAATTACCTTTTTCATGTCGATTGTTTTTGTACAACATTCGTCATCTGAAGCAATTTTCTCAGAACCATGATGATCTAATAAACAAGGTGACCTTGGCCCTTCGTAGACTTCTCTCCTTCTCTTATCGTGCAATAAGCTGCCCTTCCTACACTGCATCGAGACATTCCTTATTTGCTCTGCAAATACAACGAATTGGATACGCGACCACAACAGGGCCGACACTGTGTGGTGTCAGTGTGATATTAAGAGACAGTCACACACGCACATCACTTGATCCTCCACAGCACAAGTGGCTTCCTTTGTATCTTATCTTATCCGGGGGAGTCACACAACTTGTATTTAGCCGGAACTAAAGACACGGCCCCATGTGAAGATTGCACCTAGTGATAGGCTTATCTTCCCCCGCTCACAACTACACGATCAGAAGACAAACAACAATGGTCCACAACTCTTCAGAGACCATCAGTCCACTGATAAATCATAAAAAAGGGAATTTGGCTCCTTTTAGCAGCATAAAAACGACTGTCCCAACTTTGCAGCATTTTCCGGTTACTTTACATTCCCAATAGTTAAGGTAATGATCCATAACATTTTCAAATAGAGGTCTATTTTATTTCCGCTGCAGACTGATTTAACAATGATGATGCAGCTTACACCCAGTTCATGGAAGCTTTTACATTTGCTGTGTCTGGTAGCTCTTTCCCACGAAAATCATGTGGAGCACAGGAAATGATGCATTTCACATTTCCTGCAGCTGGAGCAGTTTGACTGTAATAAACAGAAGAACAGGGTAGTTAGCATGAGGAGTGGTGATAACCACAATGGCTTAACGGACAAAGAAAGGCTGGGAATTAAAATGAAGTGCAATACTCTCCACACAGTGTGACTTTGTAATAACATTTGTTTTAGAACATCTTGTAGATTACCTACTTATTTTAACAGATAATCTACTGCACCACCTGAAATACTAGAGCTCTTGTTATACACAGGGACTGTCATAAACAATGTCTTTCTTGTTGCAGAGTGTTTACTGTAAAGCTCGGAAAAAAACACAGAATGTCTGACAAGGAAGAAATGGCTTCAGATGGGAGTCTTAATGTCACACTGACGCTGAGGCTGCTGATGCACGGAAAGGTAATAGGCAGATACAGAAATTGTTAAAACAATTTTGTAGTATTAGTGTAGCCTCATGGCCTGGTAAAATGATTACATCCTGCTCTTAATGTGGAAATCTTGTGTGTTGCCACTTTTCATTCACAGGAAGTTGGCAGCATAATTGGGAAGGTAGATTTATTTAACAATCCATCAGCATGTATTGATTCATCCTGCTTTCTTTCTGATTGTCTTGTTTTCTTCTCTAATGAATCAAACCTTCTGTTTTATATTTTCCTACTTGATTCCAGAAAGGAGAAACAGTTAAGAAAATGAGGGAGGAGGTGAGCATTCACTTTGACATTTGTGAATTTATTAACAAATTGAGGCCGGAATGACTGTGGATTTGTGTTTCCAGAGTGGTGCTCGTATCAACATATCAGAGGGGTCATCTCCTGAGAGAATAGTTACCATCACCGGACCCACAGAGGGCATCTTCAGAGCTTTCTCCATGATCGCACAGAAGTTTGAGGAGGTAATGCAAAACAAATATGCAACAAACGCCACTGCAACCTTTCGCATATCGTCAATAAAATTAATTTGTTTTACACAAGAATTTAAGATTTTGTCCGGAGTCTGAAGGACTCAACTAGAAAAAAGAGACTTGTCAAATAAAGCTGACGTTCTTACAGTGGGTGCTGAAAAACCCCCAACATATTTTTGAATTCTCCCTCAGGATATTACCGCAGCAATGATAAACAGCAACGTGACAAGCAAGCCACCTGTGACACTTCGCCTGGTTTTCCCAGGAAGCCAGTGTGGCTCACTGATTGGCAAAGGAGGCTCAAAGATCAAGGAGATCAGAGAGGTAGGAGTCCTTTTCCTTTTTCTTCTCTATCAGGAAGTTGTTTTTCTGCACCCAAACCGGTACAGAAAACCTCCTGCATGCTGCTCTGACACCTCAAGTATCAAACGCTGCAGTCAGACTTTTCTTATTTTTCTCTGCCTTAAAATGTGTGTATTTTTTTTTTTTGGTTGCTGCTCATGAAAATCCCTCTGATTATGTATGTAAAGATCGACAGAGGCTGCATACTCATTCTGAATGGACAATATTTGTGTACACCTCTTCAAATATTGGAGCACACATTGCTATTTGGCTTGCAGCTGCTCCCTGCATGTCAAAATGTGTTCGGGGGATAATTTGCGGGTGCTTGAAAACAGCGTTTCAATTTGGGTGATGTGTGCTCTTTTCAGCAATAAATAGCCTTTGTTTCTTCTGTTGTCTGGCGATGTTAAGACCACAGGCGCTCAGGTTCAGGTGGCAGGAGACATGCTGCCGGACTCTACAGAGAGGGCTGTCACAATCTCCGGCACTCCACAGGCCATCACTCAGTGTGTAAGACACATCTGCTCTGTCATGCTGGAGGTAAACACTGTCAGACAGCAGATGATCTTCACTTTCAACAGCTCTATTTAGGCGTCAAGTATGTCACATTTGTTTAGGATGTGGTAAAAGGTATGCAGTAGCACATTCAGGGTATTTTCAGTCTTAACGACATTTTACTACTGCAAGGCTAAAGCTTTGTGTTCAGGTTGTAGCGGTTGGTCATCCTCATGAGATGTGCAACAACAATGGCCCTATTTGCTATGATGTTCAATATATTATTACTTTTTCTGATAATGATTTATATCAGTTGTTCCTAACCTTTTTTGTCTGACATACCCCCAAAACCCCTGTCAGAGGAATTTAAGTGCCCGTTCATTGACACCACCCATTATGTTGAAAATATGTTCGAATGAATGGATTTATAAACTGGAGGTTATTTAACAGTATTAATTAAATGCGTATACATATGTGGACATTGTTACAATAATGTTTTTCATACAATTGAATTATCAATGTTTAGGTTACTTTGGTCAAGTTTGCATTAGTACTACTACCACTTGGAGTGGCAGAGCTAGACCTTTCAACTATTTATCCATTACTTATAGCAAACTATTTCAGCTGTTTTTTTCATTACTTTTAGCTAACTACTTCAAAACGTGGTATCAACGTGTTACAACTGACTCAGGTTGATATGCAGCTACTGGTTGTTGTAAATAAACTAAATATCCAGCATTAGAGCAGTTTGCAATCCTATTTGGCCTTTTTAATTCTTTCCTTAACAAAAATATGTGGATATATTCCTTTCATCAAATCATATTTACTATTTATTTATTTGTGCTAGATGTGCCCCCTGTAACTGCAGAAGTACCACCTGGGGTACAAGTACCCCTGGATGGGAATCACTGATGTATAGTATATCATCACTATTATTATTTATATAAGCTTGAATATATAGGTAAAATGGATTTCCTCTAAATAAGAATGAGTTTAGATTTAAGTTCAGCATCCACTTGACATCTTTGTATTGTCAAAAACTCTAACAAATTCCCTATTTTCAGGTCTATTCACAGTGGTATCAAAGGTTACTTAGGTCCAAGGTTTCATGTAACTTTCCCAACCGCTGAATGGGGTATGAAAAGATTCAGCAAGTGATATAAAAGGCATATAAAATGCATCAGGGCCAGTAAGAGTTATTTTCTCAGTTGTAGCAGTGTATGAATGTGTCTCTCTTTTTGGTTTGCATGACTGTGTCTCTAGTCTCCACCAAAAGGAGCGACTATTCCCTATCGTCCCAAGGCCATAACTGCTGGAGCCCATGCAGTATTAGCACCGCAGCACTCTGCACAAGTAAGTACCCATATGGGAGTTATTTAGTTGTGATTTTAGCCACTTTGTGTAAAACATAACAATTGAATAGGCTCCTTATTTTGTGGGATCTCAGTCACACTGATCATTAAGCATATTTTCACCACTAGAGGGACATATCTGTTTAATTATACAGCAATAAGCTCTTCATATTGTAATGCTGGAAGCAGTAAGATGAGGTAATGATCACATTAGAAAGTATTCTGCCAAGCTGTAATGTATCAGAGATGTGAATAACAGCCATTTACATTAACAATTCCCCTTCAGTGTGAAACCTGAAAGATGTCGTGACTGAAGCTCATGTTTTCCATGAACTGGCTTGTCGCTGTCCTGAATTTGGCACAGCCTGTTCTGACCTATCAGACATCTGTTTATGTTATTGGATTTCTGGCCATGGTCAAAGAGGGTGAAAAACAGCAGATGACATTTAGATGAAATTCCATCAAATCTATACACATTAGAGGAAGGAAAGAAATGCAGTCCCTGCACTGAGTTTACTCTTAATGCGCTGTGATAAATTCAGGTTTCAAGTGACATGTTAGAAGATGTCTGCATCTCTCAGTCTTATAACCACATCGCTTCTCGTATTCCTTCCAGGCCTTTGCAATTCCAGGGCAGTATGCTTTTGCGCATCAAGATGTAAGTATGTGCCTTTGAATGACTGACATCTGCCCTAATGACCTACTCCCGCCCATTCCTTTCAAGCCACCACTACACCCTCTGTGTACCCTACTCTGCAAAGATGAAACTTCAGTAACCTTGATCTGTTGACATTACTAACACTAACACACGGTAGCAGCATGCATTGATTGAAATGAAAGTGAAGATCTTAAGAGTTCATGATCAGTTATAGCTTTGTAGCCAGAGATGTGACTGTATTTTCAGATGACTGCCATGAGAAGCCAGCATGCTTTCTGAAGGAAATTAATCTCTTCACACTGACACCATCTGTGATGTTTGTGAACTTCAGATTCGCTCTGTATTGTAGTTGTCAGCTCCTCTGAAATAATCCAGTTTGATTGGTTAGCTCTAACCTCCTTCCTACCCTGCAGTTGACCAAGCTTCACCAGTTGGCTATGCAGCATATCCCCCTCCCTTCCCTTGGGCAGAGCAACCCTACCTTCCCTGGTACGTACCCACGGCTCCCCGGGGAAGTCCATCTATCCCTCTGTCTTCATTCCTCTTCGAATCACATCATCAAAACACCCCTGTCACTTCAGGGAGGATCAAGGTTGTCTCCATTCTCTCAGAGTTTACAGACTCTCTCACAGGCTCTTTTTGTAGGAGGTGGCTTTACAAGAGATAGACGTATAACAAAAATGACCCGTTAGGTTTTGCATTGGTATTTGCATCTATTTGTACCGGCAAATAAGATGAAAACAAAACAATCCTAAATAGAATAAGTTTTAAGGTTAAAACCACCAAACTAGTTTATTATCAACAATCTTGAAAGTTAGTCACTGAAATATTTATAAACCAAAATAGTATGTGACAGATTGAAGCCGTCAGAATGAAATACAAAAGAAAAACTGCAGAGTTCTCTGAGAGGGAAATGTGAAAAATGACAGGAAATATTTACAGTTTAGTAAATATTTAACCATTTCTCACTGTTTCTCATATCCTCCCAAAATTTCAGCTCCATTTGCCCAATTTCCTTCTCCAAAAACAAATCCTAATCTCTCAACCCCACCCTCCACCTCTACAACATTTCTCCTCCAATTCTAACATTGTCTTGGCCAGATCATCCCTGACCTCAACTACCCCACGTACTCATATACTCTGCAACAACTAACTGAGGACAAAACATTTCATTATATAGGCAGGACTGGTGTAGACCTTATGAAACATACTCATTTGATTGAAATTCCTATGTTACTGTGGCAATGTAAAATATGTGCATAGAATGTGTGCTGAATATGAATATACAGTACGTGTGTCTATAGAAAGATTTTCTTGCCACATGCGATTTTCATGATCCTAATTTAGCAGTGTAGCGGTGATACACTAGACAAAGTAGGGCAACTTGTCATGCTATGAAAGTGGAAGCCATTAGTGCCATACTGTTGTTAGCATTCCTTGTCCTACTTTGCAGGATTGGATGCATCTGCCCCCACAAGTTCACAAGAGCTGGCAATACCTAATGATGTAAGTGCCACATTGTTTGAGTTCTACAAACACTAAAAACTTGCACAGTTAATCCTCAAGTTGCTTACTTCTTTAACACTTTCGAGGACAGCTATACTGAGGATTTTTTGGACACAGGTCTGTCACCTTCTTAGCTGCAGAGAGTCTTTTATCATTTGTCTTCCTTTCTGGCTAACCTCAACATAAATTATTGCATAAATACACCAAAATGATCACTGTAGTTGTATTAGCTTGTTGTAGCTTGAATGTTACAAAAAAAGACAAAAATATCAGTGGCCAACAGTAGAAGACTGGTATGGCTTCATAGCAGTCTATTAGCTGTGGTTATTTTCATCTATTATCAGAATCATAAATCATTTCAGAACTACATGTGATCATAGGTTAGGAAAATAGATTTCTTAGATAAAATGTGTTTTATAGTTCTATTGAATTACACATAATACAATCTAATCTTTGCCACTGATTTAGGGTTCGAATAGTTTGACATTTTGTTTATTCACTTTCTTATGGAGAGTTTGATGAGCAGATCGATACCACTCTCATGTTTGTACAGTAAATGTGAAGCTACCGCAAACTGATTAGCTTAGCTTAAAGACTTTCTCTGGAACTAATTAACATGTTATATCTGATATGTTTGCTTAATCTGTACAACTGAAGTATTTGGTTTTACGGGGGTTATGTGCTAGACTATTTCTTGGGCAGGAGCATTGACTCCCTGGACTCTTGTTGACACTGTGAGATTTCCAGGCAACCAGAGGAGACTCAAATATCACACACTTTGCGCTAAGCTAAGCTAAGCTTAACAGCTGCTGGTGGCAGCTTCATATTTACCGTACAAACTTAAGAGTGGTATCAATCTTCTCATCTAAGTCTTGACAAGAAAGCAAATAAGCGTATCTCCCAAAATGTTCTATAAACTATTGCTTTAAGAGAATAGAGTAGCTAAGCCCGTTCTCTGCTGACTACATTCGCGGTATCGTCAACTAAACTTTCATGTGAACAGTATGGTGTGTTGGTAATATGGGTACGATGCATAGAAGTGTTTTCTGCTGTTACAATAACACAGCTGGGAATGTGTTTTTCATCTATAGAAAGCCACCAGGAGACAGTTGTGCTGCTATCACCGTGGCAGTCGCTTCCGAATGCTTGTTTTGAAATCTAATTCCTGAAAAGCATGGAAACATGAGCTGTTTTGCTATTTACATGTTTCCACTCTTCCCCCTGCTAGTTTATTGGCTGCATAATTGGAAGACAAGGCAGCAAGATCAATGAGATTCGCCAGGTCTCTGGAGCTCACATCAAAATTGCCAGCGCTACTGATGGCTCAGCCATGCGCCAAGTCACGATCACAGGTTCGCCGGCCAGCATCAGCGTGGCCCAGTACCTCATCAGTGCCAGGTAAGACATTACACAGGGCGGCCACGTAGAGCAGGGCTTCACATCGCAGCCTGATGATAAGACAGCCAAACACCATGCTATTGTATGAGGGCAGAGTTATTGTGCTCAGGGTGAGGTTGGATTTGTTCCATCTCACTGCTCCGTTCTCTTGACTGCATTAAAATCCTTATTGTCTCTGCTTTTTAACACATTCTATCTTTGATTCTTATGTTTTCTCCCCTCTCTCACCTCCCTTCTCCTTTGTCTCACCCATTCTCCCCCTTTTCATTTTTCACCGTCTCCTCTTAACCCATCACCATCTCAACTCCCCCTCCAAACGTCATGACCTGCAGTTTAGAGATGGCTAAGTACACCATGCAGGCCGCTTCCTCCGCGACCCCAGTTGACCTCAACATGAGCTTCTCTCAGTCCGCTCCCACTGCCTCCACTGCTGCTACCTCTATGGCCGTCCTGGCGGCCACCACCCCAACCCCCACCAGCATTAACGTCCACTCTCCCTCCACCTTACAAACCATCCAAAACCCACACTACGCCATCCCCATTTCCAGCCTGCTTGGCATGAAAAGTCTCCCTCTCCTGGCTGTCCACCCAGCAGCCGCTTCCAGCCTAACACAGGGTTTGTCCCCTTATACCGCAAAAATGCCAAACTCCGGCGTCAAAAAATCGGAGCGGCAGAAGTTTGCTCCTTATTGATGTCTGCTTTTTAAGCCAATCAGTGTAGCTGACTGGTAAGACATTATTAAATGATGAGAAATGATATAAAGTTGGCCATATAGGCTTAAAATTAGCTTACACCAGTGTGTGTAAGTTTCGCCAGCGTAGCACTTGTTTTCCATAAATCAGGAGACTAATAGAACCAGACTGTAAAGATGGTAGCATCAAAACATGTCCTCAGTAATTAAAACAGGCAGCAGAGGTGTATATCGACTCAGTATTATCTTAGGGACATGCACAACAAATAATGTGGGTAACTCAGGCTTGTATTAGTATCCTAGAAAAATATATTTTTCGGATGGATTCATGTTACAGAGCTTTATTTGAAGACTTACTCCAAGGGAGGTATTTGATGCAAATATGGACTTAGTTTTCTATCTGTGTAAGTAGTTTACAATCAGTTTTTGTTAGATAATGCAAACTAGTATCATAAGACGTGGTGCTTTGTTGCCAGCAGGCTGTTAAAATGTTTGTCTTGTACAATAGAAGTCAGTGTGTTAAGTATTTTTTTTAACAAGGATTGCTCCACCATTCTGTCAACTTAACCTTTCCATCACTATAGGCTCTCATCAGTGCTAACAGGCTTGGGTGTTCTGTAGTAGCGTTGCACTGTAGCAGTTCTGACGGGATTATCCAAAAGCCCCACTGGATTCTAGTGGTTTTCACTCTACACAGTAATCCTGTAGAGCAGGACCGGCCTAACTAACTCATTTATTCTTTCTGTACGCTAGGTTGTGTCTTGTTTATTCTCCAACCTAAATCAGTGTAATGCTTCAACTTTCGGCGTCTGAAATGGACACTGTTCATTTCTTGTAATAAATGTTTTATTCATGTGTATCTGGTGGTGGTTCTACCCCCAAACAATGCAGATTTGTATTATTTGTTGATGAAATGACTGAAATAAATGGGACTTTTTATGAATACATATTGGTTATTTTGTTATAATTCTGTTGTTGTATAAAACCTTTTACATTTTTGTTGATTACTCGGGTGTCAGGATTGTGTTGGCAAACAGGCAACAGGGAAAGGCAGAAATGGAAGGATGATGACTTGATTGGTGATTTATTGTCTAACTGGTAGACAAGCGGCAAAACAGGTTACAGGCAGGCAGGTACAAATCCAAAAATGAACAGGGAGACAGCACCAACACAGCAACTGAAGATTTGCAAACTGACACAGGACAAAGGAGGAGCAGAGACTAAATACACAGGTGAGAGCAGGATAACAGGACACAGGTGAAACCAATCCACACAGGTGAAAACACTCAAAGCAATCAAGGACAGGAAGCAAAACTAGAAAATGAAAGAGGAAATAACTGAACACAAACCCAAAACCATCTGACATCTGGCCTAAATATGTTTGTTTATGCATTGTCTACTCTTAAGTGGCTTTGAGCTTTAATTGTAAATCACAACAACAATATTTCCACTCAGCTGGAATTGCAGTTAATAACTCAGAGAGCATTGGAGCTATTTTGTTCAAAATATCATGTCTTAGAGAAGAATTTAGTTGGTTAGACTCTGTATGCAAGCAGCGGATAAGGACTGGAGCGTCTGTTGGGATATGATGTGATATTTCTCTAATTTTCACATTTTATTGATGCAATTCCTTGACATGTAAGTGAACTTAGACAAACTGACATGTGTAATGTTATATTTCTCCTGTTTTTGTCTGTTCTGTATAAAACCAAAGACCAGACAACCAGTAGTAGTCTGACTCATAGCACACAGACACTTTTCTCCATTTTCCAAAGAGGAAATGCGCCTCCACAGCCTGCGCATGTAAAACAGCAGTGAAACTGAAGTATGGAAAACAATACAGAGCAGTAACAATGGCCATTTTCAGTTTGCAACACACATACGTTTAGAGATTTTGGCAGGTATACAAAGAGAACTCTGCACAAACTAGTCCATGGTATTATGGATGTAGTGTGTTGATGGCAGAGGGCACAAAGCTCCTGCCCCAAACAAACTTTTCCACCTGCACGCTCCTGAAAAACAGAAGCAAACTTGGACTAACCTCACAGTAAATATTCAACACATGTTGTGGCAAAATTCTCACGGGTCCCCCAAAAAGAACAACTTAACCTCCAGTTGTCCGCCCAAGCATACTGCTAATGGGCAGACAGGGTAGAGTGTATTCAGTGCTTGTTGCTCTGTGTCCCGCTCTGTCCCTCTTTACCCCTGCCCCTCTGTGAATCAGCCAACCCCCGCCCCCCCCCTTTTTTTTTATGTAAAAACCACGAGGTGGGCACTTCTGTTCGGCCTGATCCGTGGAATATGGGTAGCGAGCCATGTGGGCCATTTCCACAGCAGTGCTCGAAATGCTGAAGTGGAGATAATCAATAGTTAATGGGGGCAGAAATGTAATGACAGTGAAGGATGACATTTGAACCTCGGGGAAGGTGTAACAGCAGAGAACAGTGCTGCATGTATGCTGATGTGTGCCCAGGGCAGTTATGAGTTCACAGCCAGCTTCTAATGCTATATTAATGATTTCCTTTTTCAACCTGACACGGACAGGAGTGAGGGGCCCATTTTTGGAGCTTACTGCCATCATGCAGTTTTGAAAAAGCAATTTAGAGGTAAATAAGTAAATAGATCATTTTTTTTAGGTGCATAACCACTTGAAGGTTTGTGGCAAATTGGTAGGCAGGGCTGTCACTCAATCCCTGATGAAAAATCACTGCAATACTCTAAACATATTCCTCTAGGGACAGACTAGCATGTCTGTGGTGCCTAATTGTATTTTTTACTTTGTCTATGGTGTTCCTTAAGTGGTTTTCCACTGTATTGCTATAGGCAAGTGTTGTTATCATAAAGCGCAATACTTTCTATACTACTGCAAATATATAACATTTGAATCTGCTACGGCACTTTTATAATATTCCTCAGATTAATTTATGTGGTTGTTAGTAGTGATTGTTATGGTTAGCCTGTTGTGGTTTATGGTGCTGCGAATATCCTGAGGTATTACTATGATCTTCTCAAAGGAACATATCATGTTTTTGTGACATAGTAAATAGTTTTGGAGGCCTAGAGACCTTACATTGTGCTTTTTTTCATCTACTGCGTTCCTATAACATTCTCACAGTATCTGCTTGTGTAGCAGTGACATTCTTAAGTAGCCCACCTAAGTAAAAGTAGAAGTTACAATACCACAATGTGGATAAGGCCCACTCCGTTACAAAATCAGTCCTGCATTCAAAATTGACATATAAGTATAAAAGTACCTACTACAGGTATACAGTCCAAGTGTCTGTCAGAGTTCAAATTTATTCTTACTGATGTATTAACTCAAAATGTTGCAGCTGGCTGAGGTGGAGCTCATTCTGCTGTTATTTTATCACCATTGGGTAGTTTAGTTTTTGTATAACAATGCATCATATTTTATTTTCTTAAGTGTTTATCTCTTTAAAAACTCTCTAACTTTTGTACAGACATTCATGGTCCCCAGAGGACGAACATGTACATGTAGCATACGTTGGTCTAGATAAAAGCCTTCAGCATAGGGCCCTGCGTGATTCTTCATATATATTATTCAGGTATTACTGTGACTGTGTGAGTTGTCTGCCTTTTTAATTCCCCTCCTTGTAGGCATGCATATAACGCGCTTTAGTCTTGTCACATTCGGCAACAAATTACCCAGTGACCAAACTGTGTCACGGAAACGGCTTCCTAATTCGAGATAATTAAGTCATGCCGTTAATCACAGCAATGTGTGAACCTTACGAACCGACCTGGGAAACGTCTGTTGGGCTCACTAATTGACCGCCTGTTGTTCCTGACTCATTTTAAACTGCCCCATCTAGTGGCCGCTCGGCTGAACTTGACGTCTGACCCCCCCACACACACACACACCCCCCATCATGTATTTTTTTGTCACCGTGAGAAATAAAGTGCCAGTGTAGAGCAGGGACAGCAGGAGCTTGCAGCGGCTTATCGCCGTAGACGGAGCGCCCTCCACTCACTGTGGCGATCAAAGTTGAGCGCGACACGCCGACGACCTGCGAGCATCCTCCGGGGAAACTGTGCATTTCAGTGGCTTAACGAGCGTCAGTTTCCATCGCTTCACCGCTGATCATTTGTTGCTGTCGCGGCTCCGCTGTCCAGCAGTCCGAAGGCTTGTGTTTCAACCCGGCGGCACTGACGGATACGGACAGACTCCGAGGATCACAGGTGAATTATATCAGCGTTGTCGTGTGGGGGATGCAGCTTTTTGTTCATGCACGTTAGTCTAACGGCTACGCTTGAGTGCGCAGGTTTCCCGTCAACTTAGTTTACTGGGAATGAACTGTGTTCTGTTGCAATTTGGTGTTTGCGTGCATTTTATGGAGATTATACTCTCAGGGTTACAGTCAAGCCACCATGCCTGCCTGATACTTAAATTGCATCTATCACAAAAGGCTTTATATGCAAATGAGCTTGATGGGGAACTCTTGCTCAAACCTGCCGGAAAAGGCTGTTGCACCTGTGGAGGCTACATAGGTATCAGTGTTAACTGAACTGTGGTGGCATTTTGTTGAAACATCAGAGGGATTTCAGTGGCTGCACAAAGACTCTGCCTGCTGACACACTCCAGGATGCAACATCCAGTCCACGCAGCCCAGAGTAGGCAGCAGACACACATAATGCAATGTATTCAACATTTAATACATTCATAGTGTCTGAGCACAGGAGGTGGTTGAAATGTCATGAAAATCTATGCTTTCCTGAATATATAGCTGCTTGTTGGTTTTTATTTTGGTAGAATTTAATTTTTTTTGGCAGCTATGATCACTGAATTGAGGTTTATTCGCATTTTTATTTAAATGTCACTACATCTCTGGGTGTGACCCAGAAGAAAGTCGAAATGCCTGCTTACTATCATCATCATCATCATCATCTGAGTAATATATAAAAAAAAAAATCAAGCTGATTTACACATTTTTCTGCTTAATACATTTCCTGCTTCAGACTTCTCCTGGCAGGCTTTGTGTATGAGCAAATTCTCACCTTGTTCCACTGCACATAATCTTAAGATTATATGACAGTTTTGCAAGGGCCGTTGGTTTTGCGTTGCATGTTTAGGCAAACTTTCTTCTGATTTGGGTCACTCGCAAGATTTACAGTCAGAGGATAAAATTCAATTAGGCAGCCCTGCAGCAATCTTTACTCACTGGCAGATGGCTTAATACTCTTGGATCCTGCCTTAGTGTCCCTTATTGCTCTAATTGGATTTCATCATTTCACACTGTTTATCTGTATAAAAACGCGTTTTAAATTGTGGCATCATTAATTCAATACTTTCTCAGCCCTGTCAGATCCAAGCCCACTAGCCACCACTGTCTAAACATTTCACATCTCGTCCCCCGTGATCTACTTTGTCATAAATTGAAGTAGACCTCAAAGTAAATTGTTGCGTTCCCCTTGTGCCATCGATGGCATGTTGGGATGTTGGAACAGTGTCAGTAGGAGAATCTGTAATGTGCAATAAATGAAGTGCACACAGCGGCGGGGGCATATTGTCTGTCTGAGTTAATTCTACCCCCGAGGAGATGGTTTTCCTCTCAATGACGTTCTGTTTGATTTTACAGAGGGACATCGCAGGAGTTTTATTCTCCAAGACAATGTGAATGTGATGTTTGCTTGTTTTGGAGGCTCACTGTCAGACTTACACTGCGTACAATACCGGCCTTAAACACAAATCAAAACATGAAGGATGCTGTGAGCCTCATCACTGCTGTATCACTTTCTCTGTAGCTATCATTTTCTGTCACCGTGACGTTTTTTCAGCCAGATCCCATTTGCATGTTTGCAAATACTCTTTTAAATACTGCTCACATTCATTAAGACCAAATGGCAATTAGACGTAAGTAAACAGACAAAAACATCTTAGCTAGTGTGTGGAAAATTCCTGGAGATGAGAGCGCTGCCTCAGTGCATTTGGCCCTATTTATAGCATTATTGTGTGTGTGAAACAGCTGTCAACCTCCCTGGAAGAATCCTTTCTGAGTGACATCAAAGAAGAAAGCAAGAGGCAGGTAAACCTTAACACAACTTAACCGCCACGCTTTGTGTTATTGAAGCCTTGCCAATTCAATCTATATGAATAATAATATCTTATTAGTCAAGGTAGAGGTAAAATTTCGCTCCGAGCTCAGGTTGTTGTGTCAACACTTATGGGCCTTATTCGCTCTGCTGGGTAATGAACACGACAATAACATATGAGTCATAAATCAATGCTATGGTGAGCATCATTGAACCGTGAACTAACAGCCAGGTTGAATCCCTGCTTGATTAATCATTGTTGCTGCACCTCAGTGGTCAAACCGGCAACGTTCAATAACCTGAGATGTAAACAGAACTTTGGCCTTTGACGGAGGGATTTATATCTACAGTGACCATAATGACTGAAGCCGCTCCTGGTGGCAAACACTGACGCTAACACTGAGTTCACCCTCTCTAGTGCAGGAAGCCACTGCGACACTTAAATGTCAGTGGAAAGTGGAAGCATCGTCAGCCCTCAAAAGTAATAGCACAGGGCATGGCAGCATTTCAATTTTCAATGTTAATAGGAGAGCAGAATTACAAAATGCAACTTTATTATTGTAAAATTAGCCATTTGCGGCAGATAATGATAATTTTCTGCTGCTGCATTGGAATTCCAAGGTAACATCCACTCTGCATGTGGTAATTGCTGTTTACTGTGTGCAGAAAATTAAGCTGTAGAGCTTTCTGAAGCCAGAATTGGAATATTTGAGGAAAAGGGAAATATATTTTTAATGTATGGCAAAGTCAGGTCCTTTTCTGACGAGGGTCTGGCCACTAAGAGTCTTTGAGAGCTGATGTAATTACCTCTATACACTGGAACTAGATTTTGTGCCAGCATTCAGTTTCTGCACAGTAAATTTGACCTAATTTACCCAAAAAAATAAATAAAATCTATTTAGTGTTTTTCCCAGATATATGAATCTCCACTGAAACCCAGACTGATAAGTTTTTTTTGGGGGGGTTGCTGCTTTTGAAGGCAGAGTAAAAATACAGTAGAAAAAAAAAAAAAAAGCATGATATTTAATTGCAGGTTTTACATATGTAGCTACTGACAGGGAGAGGGCCTTACTTTATATCTGAAAGGACAACATTGCCAAGCAACGATGGGATATTCGCAGCATTAACCAATTTGTTTTGTTGTGGCTTTACTTCCTTGTTGTTCGGGGTGTACTTTTTTCCATTTAAAATGTTTTTCTTCTAACCTTATTAAAATCTAATATGTAGAAAAGTTTAGAAGTGTTAACTCTTACCTGTGCCACAAACTCGATGAAGGTGACAATGTCAGGAAATGACCATGAAGAATTATTACACCAAAAAAGAAACTGTTTCATGTTTTATATGGGCTTTGTGTGAACAAATATACATTCCTTTTGTTTGCCAAAAAATCATTCATAGATATAGAAATATACTGTCCTTATCCTACACGGTGACATTACGTATGTTTGAGGTCTAACTCCCTTAGTTAGACCTCCTTATGAACAAACTCCATTTCCACAGAAATACAAAGACACCTGCTGGTAAATTAGGGAAGGTTCTGCTGCACAAAACATGCTGTCAGCTCCAGTCACAAGTATTAAGAAGATAAAAATGTATTGTATTTAACCACGTGTTACAGCGTGAGTCTCCGAGACCCCAAACAGAAATAATGTGTCATTTTCTGTTGCAGACTTTTGGACCGTGTTATCAGTTCAAAATCATGTTCATAAGCAATTCTCATAGAATCAGCTTTCTCCGCTGTTGAGTCTCCAGCGGAGGCCCCCCTGCTGTTGGCCCTGTAAGGCCTGAGGTTTGAACTGACAACTTTCACATCCCTGGTCTGAGTGCTGACTGACCATAGCTGGCTGGCTCAAAGGTGGAGGATTAGAAACTCAGTTCATTTGTTCATGTGTATATTTATGACCTATATTTACTCTCCGAGCGTTAAGTGGGTTTGTCATTTATACACACACTGCATCACTTCTCACAGCTTCTGCTTGCATCATTATTTATTAATCAAAAATCAATTAAAGAAACAACATTAGATTACAATTTAGCACAACAGCAAAGCTAAGTGGAGGTCTTTGGATTTGCTGGAGTTATTATCATGCATGTATAACCATGGGAGGCTTTATGCCTGGTTACCAAAACAGTCATGAACCAACCCTTTACAGCCCAATACAAACTGCACACTTAAAATTTCCAGGAATTTGACTGAATTATTGAATTGTTCTTATATATATATATATATATATATCTTTTTTAATTGACCATTTTTGGCTTGACTTACTTGCTGTTTTAGCACTTTATGTCACTTGGTAATTGCTTGGACCACTTCAGTATTTGGAACCATGCAGAGTCCTGTCAGTTGCCGGACAGATGTGGAAACAGGGAAACCACATGGCCACAGAGCTCTGTGCGGTTAAAAAAGATCACTGTTCTTCAAGACAAAAATATACAGCTAATTTTCCAGCATTAATAAGTGTTTGTTTTCCAGAGATAATTATTTGGAGCTGACAAGTGTTAATTGGCGAGTTGTTTTTCCACTTCCAGAGCTGATTTTTTATTTTTTTTTTATTTTTTGCTCTGAAGTGGGTGTTCAAATGTGTCAGAAGTGTGAATGAACTCAGTGACGTTGGCTTATATAAACCCTGGTATGCTGCTGACTGTTGGCTGCAACCAGTAATTAGTATAAGGCTTTACTGAGCATGGCCGTTTCAGGTCACACACCTGTGCAGAGTTTGAGTCTGACTGTGGCATCACTTTGACTCGCAGTCTTGCTACATCAGGTTCTGAATCCTAAAAGAGACTTTACAGAACCATGGCTGCAGTTTATCGCACATTATGCGCTTTTAAAACTCAAATTAATACTTATGATTTGTGTGTATAGTAGTGCAGAGATGTGTAGACACGACATTGTATCATATTGTATCTTTATGCCAGTTCATAGTTGTGTTTTCTTCCCCAGCCAGAATGTGTTTGCAAGTATTCAAGATAGATCAGTGAAGCAAAAAAACTTAAATTCTCTGCAGGGCCTGTGGGGCAAGGATAAATCCATGACCTTTCACCAAATGGCTTATATGCAACACTATAAATGTAAGAAAGTTTCCATCACTTGAACCTGTGGAAATGTTTAACAGTAGGTCCTATAGTAAAAAGGACATGTGTGTGTTTCAATCCAGCCTGTAAAAGTCCGTGACATTTGGCACACATTATGCTGTGTGGCCGAAAATGACATTTAGAAAATATGACATTTGTGTTAAGGATGCCATTAGGATGTAATGATCGTAGAAAACAATTCAATTTGCAGATCCAGGGAATCTTCATAAGGTTTTAAAGATTTTGTTTTTATGGGATGAAAAAATATTAACGGTCACGGCTGCCTTTATTCTATTTTTGTCTTATTGTCAACGGATGTCTTGAAAAGGCCAAAACTAACAAATGCTCAAGTCTGTCTCTCAGTACTTTTTGATGTGGCACTCAGCCCCAAGCCCAGTCATTCCTGCTGAAGATGTAAACCTTTAAAAACTGTCACAAATATAATAGTTTTTATTTTAAAGAGGGCTCTGTATTTCTTCAAAACAGCAGGGCGTCGTAATTTTAAGCAAGAGTTACTCAAACAAATAAATAGTGCATTTGTTGGGAACTATTTTCAGCAACAGATTCTGGATAGGAACAGGTCAGTATTACAGTTGGTTCACACAGTCGGCTCAGTAAGACCAAGCCCACAATAAAAGATCAACAAGTTATTTTAGCCAGCTAGTGGCTACGTGACTGCCCTATTTCATGTTGTATGTCCAAATGAGCTCTACTAAATGCGTTACATACTTTGTAGTAGCATTTCAACAATGCTACCATGTTCACATGGGGGACCTTTTGGTATGATTATGATATGAATTGGCACATTTGTGCTAAGCACTGAGCTAAACTATCTACCTACTCAGTCGTGAACTGGCAAAGTTACACACAGCCAACTGCAGCTTTTATATACTGAGGGAGGGAGCCACTATAGACTGCTTAATACACTTAATGTAGCCTATGGCAAGTGGAAGAACACGCTGTACATGTGGAAGCGACTCAAAATATATCTACAATGCTTGTGTTCACCTTTTGTGAAGGAACATGTCAGCCAGTCTTTGAACAACAGTGGAGCTCTATGGCACAGAGGACAATTAGACTTTGGATACACTTATACTTAATAAACTACTTCAAGATACTGAGGTGCTGTGGCTAGCTTGTGCCCCGATGACAACCAGCCTGAGGGCCACCCAGTGCTCAGTCCTGACGGAGAGCATGGCAGCAGCAGTATCAGTGTGACAGCTAGTAACAGCTGTTAAGGTGGAGAGGTGAGGCTGAGAAAAGCCAAATGAGGTCCTTTTACTAATGAGGCTTGGGCTCATGTCTCTCTCTCTCTCTCTCTCTCTCTCTGTCTCCGCTGCAGCAGCATTATCGGTATGCACCTCGTTCTGCTTCCTCTCAGTTCCACAGCAGCTCCAAGGATTCTGCCTCAAACGTAGCAATTCAGCTAAAACACCGCTCAAATACCACTGGCATGCCAGCAGTCAATTGCAACCTTTTCCCCTCAGAATGGGTCAGAATTCATGAATATCAAAATGCATGACTTTAAACATATAAAGAGGCTTCGGCTTCATTGTTGGAGTCGGACAGAATTAATGTGGCTGGTTGTCCCAGCATTATCTCTGCTCTTTCTGTGCATTACCACATACCTAAACGTATTTGCCTGCAGCTTATTTAATGCTTAGTTCCTCTTCACCTCCTAATCGCTCTGTTGGAAATTTGCTGTGTTCATTGAGGTTGACAAATTCATCAATATGGCGAACTGTCGTTAAACAAGCACAGACAGGACTTTACAGTTAATTGTTGAGTCAGTCAATACGGCGTAATCTCACCGTTCAAAATAAGCTATAAATGTCAACATGACAGCAGCCTGCTAAGCGGAGCTCAACGATGACACTGAACATTTGGTGAGGAAATGAATGGAAGTAGGCCACCGAACGCAGCAAAGCATCATAGCAGGCATTTGAATTTCAAGACGCCGCAGTAAATCAAGTTAAGCAAGAGACAAAAACCAAAACATTGGCTACAGCTTTTCAAAAATGTGCAGTCTCTGCAACGTCTGCCGTTGATCCTGGGATTTCACTCGACTTGAGCTGTTGTGTGTTGACTACTCACAGTGCTGAAAACTGTAAAGAAAGTGATGTGCTTTTACTTTTGATTAAAACAAAACAGCGAGATATTTAGTGGGCTTCTTTTCGAGAAGGTGATGACGCACATACGGCTCCCTGCAAAAGCCAGAGCAGATCTGGCTTTATTTTGAAATTGATATGGCTACTTCTGTCAGCTATAGTAAATTCATCTTTCCAGACTGGAATTATGTTCTATTTTCAAATCAATTTCTCCCTTTGTATCCTTGACTGTGATTCATTTAAAAAAAGCAGACATTGATCCCGATTCTTTGTTCCATAAGAGGAGCAGAAGTTTAAGAGTGTTAGATTCAGGTCCTTCTTTGGCCGTTTTCTTCTTAGTCTGTCACTGCTGGGACCGATTGATGCAGTCAAGTGTTGTATGAAGCACTATTGATTTCCTAACACGGCCCTATGAATACTCCCTGTCCTGATGAGCCAATTCACTGATCCTACAGGCTTGCGTCACACTCAGCAGGATGCTTGACATGATGGAGCAGTGCTCTGAAGTCGCTCGAATTTCTTGCACTGTTCTAGAGGCTGAATGAGACAAACCCCACACCTGGGATAAAAAGCGACAAAATACTGAGCACATAACCCCAGTTTAATTTTCTCTTTCCAGATGGACTGGCTCACACCTGAGATGTGAAGTGTGTTATGTGAGCCAAGGTGTTTTCCCACCTCACTGGTGGTGGGGAGAGATGCTGCACTACGTTGCCATGACAGCAGAAGTTCTCTTTGTTCTTGGGTTCCTGATGAGCGGCGCTCAGTGTAATCCTATAGCGACCTTACCAGCGAGCCGAGAACGTCTGGAGAAGGTGTTGACCCAAGCCAGGGTGGACAAACATCAGGACAAGCAGACCCCTGAGGAGCCGCTGGGATACGGGGCCCAGCAGCGGCCAGAGGAAATCAATGCCTTGGGCCCCAACAGGACTGCCGTGGGCCGCGCCAGGCCAAACCTCAGCTCCCAGACACGAGAATCTAAGGGCGGGAAGCCCCAGGAGCTGTGGGGCGAACAGGACAGCCTGAACCAAATAGACGAGGGCCCCACCAGTGATGTCACCCTCTCCCTGGACGCCATCGACGAGTACGCCTACCCAGACTACCGGGGGAAAGGCTGCATGGATGAGAGCGGCTTTGTGTTCGCCATCGGTGAGCAGTTCACCCCGGGCCCTTCAACGTGCCCTTGCCTCTGCACAGACGAGGGCCCACTCTGCACCAAGCCAGAATGTCCCAAGGTTCACCCTCGCTGCATTAAAGTGGACACTAGCCAATGCTGCCCGCAGTGCAAGGAGAAAAAGAACTACTGTGAGTTTCGGGGCAAGATCTACGGCTCTCTGGAAGAGTTTAAGGTGAGCCCATTAACTGCATTCACTCATTTTTGACATGCTCAAACAAAGAAGTGCTGACAGAACACTCCTTGCTGTTCAATGGAGTTTATCACAGGCACTACACAGGAACTAGTTACCTTGCCTCGCAGCATGCAAGCGAGCAGGCAGGCAGATTTATAATGGCAAAGGTCAGCACTTGTCTTTTTTCTCACACAACGCCTTGATATTACCAGAGGCTGAATTTAGCAATGCAGCTTCAGCAGAGTGTTTCTATATTCAGTTTGTTGATTCACATTACAGTTATAGTAACGTTATAACCCTGCAGAGCACGCTGCTGCATGTAGGTGTTTGTGAAGAGACACAGACACACACCAGCAAGATCTTTAATGCTTTATCATCTGACACTTCTTTGAAAGGCTCGACTCAGGATTGCACCCCAATCTTGGTGTTACGTCTCTTATGAGAGGTTACGTTTACCAGCTCCTAATGCTGCTATTATTGTTAGCGAGTGTCTCAGCAGGAGGTTAAGGCTAATATGGGATTTTCTTCCACTAACTCATGGTGTTACCCACGGCTCTGTGTCAAGTCTCTGCTGTGGGAATCTACAGAAAGCTCTCACAAGCGGCATGCGTCAGCCTTTGTGCTGTGCGGTGTGGAGGGGAGGGGCTTTGAAACTAAGCAACAGGCAGATTTTTATGCTTGATTGCTAAGTTCTGGGGCATTGTACTAAGTGCTGCCTCACTCCATTTTTCACAGTGGAGTGTCATGCGGAGGCACAAGCCTCTGCAATCTACAGCAATGCTTGTAGAATTAACCTTTGCGCTCTTGTTAAGACTAAAGGTGTATAGCTTTACACAATCGGCTGCTAAATTAAGCCTTTCAAAGGAAATGCAGGAGCTGGTTGTAAATCAAACTATATACTCTCAGTCCCAGCCTGTGTCCCACATTTGTTCTATTTTCAGACATACAGTAACGCTTTGATAACCAAGTCATTACTAATGTTTCTGTTCACGCACCAAGAAAATTGGAAGCATCTTTCTTTTGTTTCCCATTCCTGCTGATTCCTCCATATCCCCTGATTGGATAGTGAAGTTCAATTCATGACGCTTCTCTCCCTAAAATGAGGCATTCATTGGCAATTAAGTTGAGATGGATGGGACTTCCCTATAGATGTAGCTTTAGGACATTGAATGCAGACGGCCTTTAACAAGCCAGACAGGCAGCAGTATTTTTGTGTGTGTGTGTGTGTGTGTGTGTTTGAGAGGCAGAGACAGCTGTAGCGAGACAGAACAGTGGGGAAAAGAGAGCGACATTGAGACAAACAAAGAGCCAGCGACAGAGAAAGCAAGCAAGAAATGAATGAAGAGGAGAAGGCTCTTTGTTGACTGTGTGTCTGTGAACTGTTTATAAGGGCGTTCATTACTATTTTGTCTCTGCTGTGCAGGTGTCTCCATGTGAGAAGTGCCGATGTGAGCCAAGTGGGGAGGTGTTGTGCTCCGTGGCAGCCTGCCCTCAGACAGAGTGTGTGGACCCGGAGTACGAGCCGGATCAGTGCTGTCCCATCTGCAAGAGTGGTGAGCGGCGACAATGTCCTTCAACAACAGTGTGGTGCTGAACACTTTATTCCAGTACAACCAGTCACCTAGTGGGCAGCTGCTGGGCAGCTCCACTAGAGCAGAGCAGTGTCGAATGTTTTTGCTCAAGGGCACCTCAACAGGAGTCATGAGGGCAAGGTAGCACGACGCTCATTCTGCTGACACAACGCACGCAGCGTGCTGCACTGCAGCGTTTGCAGTCTCTTGCCATATCACATTCCATATTTTAAGAAATGAGATCCATTTCAGTGAAGTCCCACCAAAAATGTGATTAATCAGTTATGAGTTGTGGCCTGTTTCTGGGTAAAACATGTGCTCATGTGTCATTTTCAGTCTTTATTTAATATAATTACTCAGTGTTTCTAATGGGGGCTGCAGCGTATGTTCCAAATCTGCCGCTACTGTCTGGTAGAGAGATTTGAGGTCCGCTTGCAGTTTTCGCTGCTCGGGGGTTGTAAGTTTATGATCCTGTTGGTTTGAGAGCTTTGGCCCGTCTGAGAAGAAGGAATCCTGCGACTCAGAGTCGATTATCTGAAGTTGTTTCGGATGATTCCAGACAGCATGTCCTAGATTATGTCCCCTTGTTTTCTTGGTGTGACTCTAATGCAACATGGCAATGTCAGCAACATTGCTTCCTTCAGCAAAAAGAATGATGACTTGCGATATGTATCTCTGACTTGGAATCTTAAAGTGGCTGTCTGCTATAAACAAGAGCATGCAATCTACTTGAGGAAAAAATCCCTTTGATAGAAAGACACACATACGTTCCACATAAAAATGCTTCGCCTGTATGGGTCATTTATTAGACAATAGGACTGCTAATGCCATCTTTAAATAAAACTGCAAGCAAGATATTCTGTTTGTTGAAACATTGAGCATTTACACATTAAAAGATTAAAACACAAGAGAATTAGAAGTAACAGTGTGCAAGTGAAATTACAAAAACAACTGTCTTGCATAGAGGTTTACCCTCAAAAGAGACATGCAAAAAAACATATCAAGAAGTTAATTTAACTGGATGAAATAAACAAAATGTCACCTTATTCAGCATATGACTACCGTCTACTTAGTTCATTATAAATACATCCAGAGTATCACATTAGGATAATTCATGTATCATTTTAGTCTGATAAAACATTATAGACATAAGCATTTGCATGTAATGAATGTTCGCGACTAGTTATCAATCAGAGGTTGTCCCACTCAAATTAAAAGCCTTTCTCACAACCTCCAAAGATAACAGGTTTGAAAACATTGGTAGTCATGGAGCGTTATTCATTCTATTAATATTTGCCTGCTGTTATCTTGGGGAATACATGTTGGTCCTTTTGTTCCCATTTTTGTTTTGCTTTTAACCTACTTTTTATATATATGCACATATTGATCATGCTGAGAGTGCTTTGTGCAGGGTTTGGGCGGTGCTCCATATTTTCCCCTGTGAAATGCCCCGTGGATTTGCTGGGTTGCATTCGCAGGCAAATCAGTCTAGGAGACAGATGTAGATACAGCACAGTATGTGCAGAGATGTGGCAGACTAAAGAGAGCGTGCATCTGTATTCAAAAGTCCCACCAAATCCATGGCCTCATTCAGCCGATAAGGATTTTTAGTTTTAAGATGGCATCAGTCCCTATTACCATAAGATTACCACACATTACCATTCAATAAACAGAGCTCACAATGTCTAAGATGCTAAGTTACCTAACCACAACTAACCCTGTCACAGTCTGAATTAGAAATGCTTTAGGATTACTTTAGTCCTTTGGGATTCTGTGGTTAAAGGGGCTCTACAGCTTTTACACATTAAGAGCAGCTTACTCATCATGAGGAGTACTACTCAGCCTGGGAAATAAATAAATAATGGTTGTATAATGTCTTCTGTGCCTTTGGATGGAGGTTTCCGAAACCTGCACTGTAAACCGGGGGTGTGTAGTTTAAAATATGTGGGCTTTTACCAGGCAGAGTGTTTAATACAGTTGTGAAGTGAAGTGGGAGTAGCTGCTGGTTCTGGAAGTATTGTAACCCATGTAAATTCCCATTTCAATATGTTCTTTTAATGATATCCTCAATGTTCCTGTTGAATTTGTGAACAAAACACGGCTCCATAGTTGCTGAATTAATTTAAAATTGGCCCAAAATCTAATTGTAATGTCAGTTTTCTCATCACTGTAATCTTTAGCTTTCTTTTTCTTACCCCCCCTTTTACTATTTTATTCTTTATTATCTTTAGCTTTCTTGTCTAAATGCACCTTGGGAGTTGTCGGTGAATGTTTTATGTACACAGGTTGTACCTTTTGATTTTTCTAACGCAGTTGTTCCTCTTTTGATGATTCAACCAGGAGAGCGTCACGTCCATCCAAGCCACCTGTCAGTCACCTAACATTGCCTTTTTCCCCCTGCAGAACCTGGAGAGCCCGAAATAGCTCCTCCCAATTTGCAACTTAATGAAAAACACTATTGAGTTGCTTTACGGGTCTTTGGAGCTTGAACTACAGTATATGGGGACTAACTGTCAGGATCTCCTGGCCTTTGCTGCTTTGAGTCTAGCCATTCTTTTTGGTCCCCCCAATTTATGGAAGTGAAGTACTAAATTACTGGAGTGTCTGGTCGTAATATTTTCTATCACGCATACACCTGTATAGCACTTTCTTAAAATTGGGATTCTGTTCCTCGTCATGCAACCTCTGTCGCCT
Source organism: Coreoperca whiteheadi (assembly GCA_011952105.1). Classification (NCBI taxonomy): domain Eukaryota; kingdom Metazoa; phylum Chordata; class Actinopteri; order Centrarchiformes; family Sinipercidae; genus Coreoperca; species Coreoperca whiteheadi. The sequence goes on from CM022471.1 coordinate 21,373,056, forward strand.
CGGTCCCGCACTCTTTTTGAGTAATCTACAGGAGCACAATGGTATTTATGAAGATGCAGAAATAGCCGTTGGCAGCATTTACGCTTCATTTGTGCAGCAGTCAGGCTACAGTGTTGTTAAAGCTGCCGCAGGTGAGATTTTTATGCTAAAAATAAATATATTCTTAAGTTTGTGCCAATCATTTAGACTTCTTTTCTCATTTCTATGCCTCTTGCTGGTGTTTTCACATATTCAGGAAAGCTGTGAAAATCAGAGCTCAAACTGTTAATTAAGCGGAGTGGAGTATCTGTATGAGGATGTGTTTAACAACCTCTTATTGGACAGCAAATATTTCTGGCTATGATTTGATGAACGGGGCTGGTGGGGTTGTCACCGTGTAAACAGGGGGTGTAAACACTCGCCAAACATCTTTGTGAGTGTCACACTCTGCACACTGCCGCTCGCCTTCCACCTACTGGAGAAAATGGAGGTCTCTGTCAGGGATATAATCCATCAAAAAGACGCCGCTTTGAAGACTTATACGCTTTCATTTGCATTTGCAGATCAATTCACGCTAGACATGACACCAGAAAGTAAACATTATAAACAAAATGTAAATAAATCCCACCAATACTACCTAAGGGATACCTTGTTCAATAACTGGAAGATACATTAATCGGACGTAAACAGAAGTAAATGAGACATCACTCTAAATGACACCACTGATCTTCCTTCAGCTCGTATCAATATCAAAACGATTATACATTGGATTTCACTTTGTCATTTATTCATGATGCTTCCTTGCCAGGTATTACAGACGCCATGATTTAAATGATGAGGATCATTGATGTCAACTCCCATCTCGCCACTGTTGATCACGCAGCGCTCGATACCAGACAGCGCCGCAGTGGTAGTTCCGTGATGAAACGGTGATGATGTAAAATAAGGTTATTGGAGGTCGCCACAGAGAGATCCCGCTCAGGTGGGGCTGTTTGTCTCGTCTGCAGATGTTGTTTGAAGCGTAGGCAGATGTTAGGACCTCCCAGGAACTCTGATGCATCGGAAGCGTCACATCAAAGCTCAGCTCATTAATGGGGATACATTAAATGCTCAACCAGATGTGTAATGCCTTCAAAAAGGAAAGAAAACGGTGCCGTAGAGTTTAAGAGTGTGTATCTAAAAGTATGAAAAGCACAGACAAGGAGAGAAAATGGAACAAATGAGGTGAAAGACTGAAACATCAGGTCTGTAAAGAGATTCTCGTGGTTTCTCATTCAACAAGTCATCTCTGCTGTCTTCTACCCTAATTTGCCAGCTAACAGCCCTTCTCCTCTTTACCATTTCCCTCACTATTGATATAAATAACAATGAAGTATTTCAATGTTTGATAAGTTCATCAAATATGCACAGGCATTATCTTGGCCTTTTCAGGCATGCAAAATCAATGGCAGAGCACCCTGTCTCAGATGTGTTATTCAGCCTGTATGCGAGGAGACACTTGGGGAAGAGCCAGGGGAGGAAGATGAAAGTGAGAGGTATCGCTAACATCCACCGCAGACAGTTGTTCATGAATATCAAAGAACAGCTGTGAATGGAGGCAGGTTCTCATCTTTTTTAGTCATTATCTCAAAGTACTGGAACACATTGCAATTAAATGGTTTCATACCCTCTAAAGTTTGTTACTATCATTCACTCGCCGCCATAAAGTTTAATTAAACAATATTGATTCTTGCAAAGAACATCTAGTCAATACAAGTCAAAGAGGGAAAACATGTTCTCTGTACTTTAGTATTTTCTTCCTGCTTGAAGTGTTATTTTCATTTCCCACAACATATAGGTGTAAAAAGACATGGAAGTGTTGGTTGTAAATTCTAAGCCAAGTGTTTCGTCTCTCGCAGCATCTGCTTTTGACGAATGCTTGGGGAAAAAAATCAATGCAGGAGAAGCCTCTCTCCTCTGCACCCCGGCCATGGCTCCCTCCCTCTTGTCCTTTGCTCTTGCAGGGTATCGCCTTGGCAACACATGAGGAAACAAGTGGTGCTCTTCAAGACTCAGACATTAGGGTCAACACTAATCTGGGGGGGATGTGATAAACAGTCTGAACCCGAGCCAAAATCACTTCAAATAGAGCAACACGAGACATGGTAGCCTGGTTGCCAAGAGGGATAGAGACTCATTTAAATTAAGAGAGGCATGATTCATCGAGGGCCTTTTAAGATGTGTTTTAAAGGAACCCATACCGACAACACATGAGTGAAAGGGAAGTTGTTTATGTGTAATCGTGTGGTTTGGCCATTTGAAGCTGCCTACATCTCATCCTGACAACAACAGACAAGGAATAGTGTAGCAAAAAGAGCTAGTCTCAGTCAGTAGATGCAAAAATGAATGAGCCTTTGTAATTGACTGTAAAATTAAGTATTTTGAAGTATCTTCGACGTTAACAAAGTTAACAAAAACAGGCTCGTTTCCAACTGAAACGACGCCTGTCGCTAGCAGATTTTATCAGCTTTAGCTAGCATCTTCTTCTTATTCCAGCTGCTGCCAATTTGTCCAGGCTTCGGGCCGCTAATTAGGAATACACTGGCTTGTGCATTGAGAGCACATATGTAGCTAGCTAGCTTTAACGTGACACTAAAACTGTTGGATGAACAATCCGTCTTCAGCTGACTTTGTAATGTTTCCAGGTGATTCATTTTAAACCTGTAAATGGTTCTTATTTATGGTATATGCACATGATGGCTTCATACATGATATAATACTAAAAACAAGGCTAAAGCTGCACGTGCCAAGCAAAAAGTTTGCTCCATCTTATGATCCATAGAAGACATCAACATAAAGGTGTAGTGTTATTGGTGTACCATAGGGGCTAGTTAGCCCTAGTGTTATAGCACAGTATTACAAATACAAAATGTAATAAAAATGTTATTTGTTCTAAGATTATGCTTAAGATGTTCACATTTTCAAACAGCATGCTTTACTTTTACTTTAAAATGTGGATAAATCTAAAGCTTGACAGGCCTGTTGTGCCTAGTTACGGTTGCTAAGGGGCAGGGTTTAGTGAACACTTAATTAACACTGCAATTATTGCTTCTTTTCAAAATATAGTGTATACAACAAACACCATGACGACAGGTAATGAAATCAGTATGAGGTGTCTACTCTTACCTGTTATACAATGACTGTTGGCCATGTTGTAATTAAATAATAACTAAAGTCTACACTGATTTCATTTTATATACTGGAAAGGGAAAGTAGGACATTTTGCATCATCTAATAAATTCAGGTTCAAATTATGTTGTTCCCTATTTTTCACCTTTTGGTTTGATTCTTTCATCACACAGCTGTATTATATTATCTAAAGGCCATTTTCCATTACTGGACTTCAGAGTTATGATTACAATAGAGGTCACTATAATGAAGGTAATGGTTAGTCACATTACGTCTTACTGCTGGGTCACTGAGTGGTCTGCTTTTAGGTGTTATTTTCTATATTTTCTTCTGAATAAAAGTCACTGTTAATGTGACTTCCAAATACATTTTTCACAAGACAGAAATGGAGAGTAACAAAGCTAAACAAAAAGATCTTCTAGATTGACGTCAAAGCTGTTTTAGAGGTTTGAGTAAATGAAGGTTTCCCAGTGAAGTCTGTCACCTGGACACCGCTGTGATGGCTGGCGAGGGTTTGTGGCTCCGTTGCTGTGAAGGACATCGATCGTGACAGTTGTTCTTCTTGTGTGCAGCTGGGTTGTTCAGCCACAAAGATTATCAGCGGGCACTGTAGCTGGAGACAACATATGCAAACAAACATTCACATGAGGTGGCAACTCCATAAAACTCACTGTCTGCGGCTTTAGTGCAAGGCGGGTCATATATAAAAGTCGGAACCTTCTTTGAAAGAAATTATTCATGTTGTTGTTAAATCCTAGTCTCTGCCTGCAAAGTTCTCCCACTTCCTGTCTTTACAAAGCAAGGTCATTTTTATTCTGTATTTATAATGCAAATGTACTCAAGAAATGCATTTAGATGAGTGATTTCCGCAATTCTTCTCTTTCCATTGCCTTATAATGGAGCACTGCAGGTTTTTAACATTTCAGAATTAAGGGGTGTGATGATCGGGATGTGTCCTCGCTTCCCTCTCCATTATCTGGTGCTGCTACAGAGCCAAAAGCCACAGGTGCTAATGGCTCTCTTTTTCACACGCTGCCCATGCCAACTTGCTGTAGTGACAGTTTGGGTCCAACTGCTCATGCACATGCTCAGTCCATTTGTCTCTTCCTCTTCGGGTGTCGTTGAAAAGCTCTTGTGAAGCCTGATGTGCCCATATAAAAATCTCTTTCTGCCACAGAGAGTGAGAGGTAGAGAAAGACAGAGAGTGATGGAGAGACGGGGATATGTTATATTAATGAGGCAACGACAAAAAGGGTGGCTGTTATATGAATGGCAGAATAATAGGGTGACAGCAATGAGTAAGCACAGTGGCGCCGAGTCCATGCATTAATTAGCAAAAACGAGTGTCATGCAGCTGTGAATGACTGGCTGACAGGCTGTGGTTTAATCCCACCTCCAGGAGGAAGTACTTATGATTTTTTTACTCATGCATTTTTTTGTAAATGCATGAGACCCCCCCCCCCCGATACTCCTACGATATCCGTGACATATGCGTCTTTTATTCGAGATGCTGTGTTCTAAATGCCGTTAATGATGATGAATCAGCAGCGACAGCAGACTGGGCCACAGGATGAGTTGTTATTCAGGCAGGGTGTGCGCGTGTTCATCTGAAGACTTATAAATGTGTTAGGGTTGACATTTTGACAGGCCTCGGCAAACTGTTCACATTGATTGATGTGCCAGCACGCTCCTCCTGGGTGCTGACGTCCAATGAAATGCGGTGGCTGCAGCTGAAAGACTCCCCATTTATCAGCATCTTAATTATACAACACAGTGGCTCAAGACCTTGTTAGTCTAAGGGAAATAGCCAACTAGCCATTGTTATGCTATACCTGATGTTGTGGAAGCAATTCCCGCAGTGTTTATATTTTGCCGTACGGCTTGAGAGATAATGGATGATTTATGAGCACTTTTTTCGAGCCACTGGTTGAGGACAGAGGCACTTTTCAGTAGTCAAAAGCCTTCCCATCACACCTAGTACTAAAGAAGGTAAATTGCGATATAAGGAGGACATGTATGTTTGGTACTGGGGGCTTGGCAAGTGCATTTTTTGTAGCCTCCACGCAATGTTGGCAGATAGAAGGGAGCACCAAAATAACAAATACTACCTTCAACATCAAAATTTCCATTAGTGAGATCCAATTTCCTGAAAAAAAAAAAAAAAAAAGGATTAGTCCCTTGGGGTGAATTTCAGAACTATATTAAAGCACTGCTTAATTTGTTTTTTTATGCACAATTCCCACTTTGTGCATTCCAACCTTGAATTACATATGGAAGAAGGCCGCCTTCAGCAAGATTTATGCTTTACTTGTGGTGTAACCAGTGTGAAACAAAATACCATTGAATACCTTTTATGTGCACATCTAAAATTGAATCAAATTTGCCAAATAAAAACAAATACATGGGTTAAAAGTCTGAATCCCAGAATAAGACAGTGGCAGAGATAACCGTTTGAATCTGGTCCTAAATAATTCACTTGAATCACTGTAATCCCAGGATGCATCTCTTTCCTGGTGAAAATGCTCCTCTGCATCAACCATGAGTGGTCTCTCAGTGGCCTGAAGAGCATGGTAATGATGGTCAATGGACAAGCTATTTTGATAAGCAGATATGAAGCCAATTGATGATTCATGGCAGATTGGGGGGGGGTCCGAAACGGCAAATTCCGCCTTGAAAGGGACCCCAGTGAAAACGCATATTCATCATGTTGTGTTGTGTGACAAGCAAAGGTTTCATTATGAAATAAATCCCATCAGAAATGGCCATTGACACCAGCAGAAGTGTGTTCAAAAATCCTGATGCCTGTAGCCATTATTTTTCTCTGTGCCTTTTATAACACTATTTTGGGAAACAATCAATGAAAGCCCAGATGTGAGAGCCCATTTTCCACTGAGAGAAATGAAATTAAGGGCAGCACATTTGGTCTCTTGCGTTCATTCTCTTCTTTGACGGCCTGCATTCATGTTTACTGGGATGCCATGCAGCTATCTTTTAAGAAACCAGATAAGATGACTACGTAACTGCACTGAACTCCATATGGAAATTTGGTCATTGCAACAGATATGTAATTTACAGTGTGTTGTATTTCATAACCTGCATCCAGACTGACAGGGGTGTTTGTGAATGGGAACGGATCTATGTTCCCAGGGTCCTAAGTTCCCCTGCCAATATCCCCTTAATTTGACACATTAAGGAGACCTTTCAACAGGTTTTATCTTCTCAGCAATGTTTTTTTCCCCTAGGTCAATGTTGTTTCCCTGGGTCAATATGTTGAAATTACCCACCTACCCATCTTATAGCCTACTTACTTCTTGAAACCTACGCCCTCAAATCTGCGGGCAAGACAGTGTTCTTAACTTTAGACATTGATATCTCCACAGTGGCTGAACAGATTGTTACCATTCAAGCTGCATTTGAAACGTCCATCTCCCTTCTTCTTTTTCAATTTGAACTGTGAAGATAGCCCTTACCAATCTCTTACCTTTGGGAACATAGGACCCTGGCAACGTAGGGATGAGCAACTGTGAATTCATGGAATTTCAAACTGATTGGGATCCTTCGAGCAGCACAAAGGAATGTGACTTTGAATAGTGTGCGCAGTCCTGAAACTGCATTTTTGCACATTGAACAGTGTCCTTGGATGGATCTAGTAGCAGAAAAATAACACAGACGAGTGAGACCTCAATGACACGTATTTTTTATACACCAACACAAGGATGGTTTTTCTGGTCTCTGTATCTGTACACAACACCAGTGTGTACATTTAGTTTGACCAGAGCACAGTTCCCACAGCATATTAAATCACCGGAGCAAAGCAAATTATCTATTTTCAGTGTTCAGAGTCTGACCTCGATAATGTGACGTGGTGCTGACAAAAGAAACTTGTTAAAAATGTATGAGGCCAATTTGAAATTCCATTTATTTTGAAACATAGTATAAGGCCTAGTCTCTATTTTGCTCTACTTCCCCTGTTTTTCTCGTACCACCTATAGGGCCAAATTGCTATGCGGACACGGCAGTGATACCGGCAGGCCGAGAGGTGAAGATCAATGAGTGTACAATCTGCTACTGCACATACGAGGAGGGCACATGGCAGATTGAGCGTCAGGCCACCTGCAGTAAGAACGAGTGCCAGCGGAGCTAGAGACTGGCACAGCAAGAGGGGACATTGGCACGCAACACCAGCGTCAACCCGCATGTAAACGCTCGGCCTTTCACCCAGTCTGCTGGACTTCAGGGTCGGACAGCAGCCCTCGAGCATTTCAGCATTTATAGTCACTCCTGTATTATTTAAAAAAATCAAAAAAGCTTTTATGAACGTTTATAATCCACACACAGAATATCTATTTATCTATGTATTAAATTATTTATGAATATATACGAATATAGGAGTCATTAATGCTGAACTAGTGGGGAAATATTTTTTTAGCCTCTGTATTTTAATAAGCAATGTATTGGACCAGAGGTCAATTAAACAACAGAATGTATAGAACACACACAGCTGTCTTTGGAGGTGAAAACCCCAATGTCTCGACATGTGGTGTCATCCGAACAATCCTGACACTCGTCCCTCTACCACCAAAGTGTTCAATCCATTTCAGAAAAATGGGTAAAGATTTGCTGTGTAGGACGGTGAAGTGCAGAGTTAAGAACAACAACAAGAAAACAGAAGGAAATTCAAGAGGACTTGACTGTTTCCTCATTTTTTTTTTTCATCTTTTTGTTGGATGTTGAAATGTGTATTGATTTGAAAGTGCTTTTTTGTATTTCTCTTGGTACTGTGTGTTCATGTTTCAAATAAATGCCAATCTGTGCTCTGTTAATGCTCAAATGGTACTTTTTAGCTGTAGGTCTTCATCTTTGCTGAAAGGATGGGGTTATTTACAAACTTCCAATTGAATACAATGTTCACAATTTTACTTCAACAAATGATACCGAGACGGAATGATCAGCCCAATTTCTTCACAGGTAACCTTTTGAATGTGACAAACAGCAAAACCACGCTTTAGATGTCATCATTCTTCCGGTTTTCAATTGAACTGTTTGTGTGAAAGCTACAGGTAAATATTTAATGAATTGTCAAGAGGATATTATGTTATTTAGTAATGCTGCGGTTTCATTTGCGATAGCTATAAGCATCACAGTATAAACAAGGCGTTTTGGTAATGCAGAATCTCCATCGCTGGCTCTGGATTTTCACCTCCATTAATAAAGGCCAGACTGGACACTCCAATGTCATTGATCTCAATTAGCTTCCAAAATTTAGAAACTGAATGGTCATATGACTTGCAGCATTTTTTTTCTTGTCTTCATCTTCACTTTGAGGATGAGACCAACAGATCAAAACGATGAATAATAATTTAAGTCCAGGTTATGAGCACTGAAGGGCAGTCTGTGATAAATGGATGCAGATGTTGTGTTTCTGTTATTTCCTGTTATCTTTTGCATTTGCAGCGCGGCACTCTCTGTGTCACGCTTTGCGATGTGCTGGCCACACGGCAGAACTCTTTGATCAAGAGGTTACCAGACAACGACGTTGCATCTCCAGCAGTGAGACGTGCCTGTCAGCGAGCCGGCAGGATCGAGTTAAGTAAGCCTAAATGCATGTACATGCTACGTGACAGGCTTCTCTCAGAGCAGCAGGGGAGCGGTGGAACAGATCTGTTAAGGTTTTCTGGCCAGCCTTAACCCCTCTGTTTCCATGACGGTTAGGGTCCTCTCAAACCAAACTCATCCATTCAAGGAAAACAGGACTTGTGCTTGTGCATACAAGTGGTAAATTATTGTGGGATTTTTCTCTCCTATCCACCAATCCTCACTTGTAATACGAAAAGCTCATTTTTATATGTCTGCCCCCCCCCAGTGCCCTCTCTATTCTTTCATTTTACAAGATAATAGTCTCTTGTCTAATTTCTCAAGCAGCTTTCCTGCTGTGTATCAGCCAGTGAGGTAATGACTCTGACCAGGGACGTTATCAGTCACCCCTATCTGATCTGTCCAGGCCATTAAGATTCACAATTGGCTTTAGATCAGTTCATATTCCTGCAGTTCTGTGTGATTTGATAGACGAAAGTCGTCATTAAGACTGCCTGTAAAGCCTATTCATCAGAAACGAGGCTAGGTCTTTTACTGAAATAAAATTCCCAGAGTAAAACGCATCTAAACTCCTTCAAAGACAGGCCATTAATTGGACACATCTGCTGGAGAGACCCATAAGAGATTAGCCCGGTCTCCCCAATGCTGTAACTAAGTCTGCGTCTGCCCTGTTCTGGATAATGCACACTGCTGCACTGTGTTCATATTACAGTAGGTGATGAAACTCATTATTCATTTATAGCAATCGGCCAGCTCTGTAATTTGAAATTAAAGCATCATATGTTTTGAGAAACCCACAACTGGTCATCAAAAGAAAGTTAAAAGCAGCATGCTGGTTCAAAAAAAAGGCATTTAGTAAAATATAAACCCATTCAATCAAATGTCCTCCCGAATGGTAAAGTATTGTGAAATGTTGTAACTTAAATAAAAAAAAATCACACAACTAAGCTCCTGCTTCTTCTACGCCTGTTTTATGATTTTAAGATTGTTAAGACAAAAATCCTCTACTGTAGTAATTTACACTGTGTAGAATAGTTTGCTAAGTCAAGAGTTTAGAGTTAATGTTGAATCTTTGTAAAATGCCATTAACTCTTAAACACTTACCTTGTCAAATTCCTTCATTTTGTTTTATCAGTTAAAGCCATGCTAGTGGCCTGTTGGTCGGTCTGCCAGGCAAATACCAGGCATCTGGTTAAATTACAACCAAGTAATGCACTGTTTAATATAGCCTCTTGTATGCTGAGCAATTTGGTGAAAACAGATATGTTTGCTGGGTTAACAACAAACTTAAAAAAAACAACTTAGTAGCTGTACTATTAAATGTCCCTTTTGCTGGTTTGTATTCTTACTAGTAAAATTCTAGACATCCGTAATAGGCTGTTATACTTATATGCTAACCTAAGGGATATAAATGATGACTGTCTATTAAAAAACCCCATAAAAGATTAATTTGGGTAGTTTCACTTTAAGTCCTTCACAGAAACTGCATCCTTCAAAAACATTTTAAACTAATCTTTTCTGTTAAAAGGAAACGTTTTGTGGGTTCCTGTTCAGGATCCATGTTAACAGCATCTACAATTCAACCTGTGTGCTGACACCTCTTTTGAGACTGCTGGGATCTTAACAATGGTAAGTGAAACGAATTTCAAGTCAAAATAAATGTTTCGCAGTATTGGATTGTGGGGAGCTGCTCAAAATTTACTTGTTTGCCTGCAAAGAAAAGTCATTTTATTTTGTATAATTACAATTATGTGTTTTCATAGGGATGCCAGACCTTACTGTCCACTACCACCTGTGAGAAAAGGTACGTCGTCACCTTTCTTCACCTGCTGGCTGCACTCAGGAGACACTCAGGGACGCATCAGCCTGTCTGATATAACTGTTGAGGCCATGTCTGTTAGTATTTTTGAATGGGACTGTATTACACTGTAAGTTGTTACTTTGTCAACAAGCACACACTGAACATTAAAAGTCAGCCCAATACAACAACTGCAGTCTGAAGTGCAACACACGTTGGACAGGACGTTAGTCACTCCAACCAACCGCTCTCTCTCCCCCTTTCTAATTTGTCAAGGCTGGACTTCCAAGGAGATCTACAGAAAACGGGTTTCCACCACTACAGACGGTCTACTGCAAGAAAGACTGCTCTGTGAGTTTGCACCACAATAAAGGATAATATGTATTTAATTCCCCTTTTAGCCCCATTAAGACAAATTATGAGATAATTGTATTTGGTCTCAGATTTGTTAGCAGGAAGAACATAATCCCTACTGTTTGAAATGTTAGTGATACATGCTGACACCTGAACACCTGAATAAGACCTGTGTATTGACCATAGTTCTGATTTCTTGTGTTAAATACTGACTGAACTGTCCTGGCCTTTAACGGTTTTAAAATGTAAAAGAAAAACCCCAAAACAACAACACTTGAAAATGAAGAATGTGCATTCACCTTAGTTCAAATACAATGGGAAACCTTCCATATCTATCAATGTTATGTTGAGTCTGCTGGGTTTACTAATATCATTTTTTAAGTCAAGATTTTTATGTCTAAACTCTCTTGAAAGCAAAAGTTTTTTTGAACGTTATGTTGAGAGCAACCTCATTTGTACAAATGTTGTATAGATGAAGGAAATGTCATGAAAAAGTTTGGATTTCTTGTAGTTAGTGTAACATTGTTTTAATATAAGAAAATCAACTAAAAATCCGTCCCAGGCACCCTTTAGATAATGCGTGAGTCAGGGTTGATTCAGTGTCAGTCATGAGTCAACATTAAACATAAGTAGTGCTTTCAAATTGGTTTCAAAGTCATCATTGGCATCAGTGTAGATTCAATACTTCTGCAACACAACATTTCACTGTTGAATCCATCATATTTTGCTGTCTGGGAAGTAATGTTAATACCATGTTCTGAAAGGTTTACACGCAGGATGGGAAATTAGCTCATTAAAATGTGAACATCTGCCAGCCACTGACAGATAAATGTTCAAATTCACCAGCCACTTGATACAAATTCTGATACTCACCATATATTTTCCCAAGAAGCTTCAGGCGGCGAGACAGTCTTACATTTCAATGTATTCACAAAACAGCTGAATAATAACTGAGATGATAACTGACTTTTTTGCCCCCCATACCATGGCTGATGTATTTTTATCAATATATATCGCATTTTGCATTTCTGCCACATTCCTCCCTTTTTGACATCTTTGATATGTTTCTCAGCCAGTCATTTATTGAAAGCTATGCAATTAGTTTACTGCACACGCTTGAGGGAGATCCTGAGATGAATATAACCAAGTGAAATGTATAAAGCCTTATTGAGTCTTTTGATAAAGTCTCCGCTTATTGTTTCATGAAATTATTCATACTGCATTGTAAAATATAAAAACAGGAGGAGTGATTTCATGAACATGTGAAGACTTAATATGAATGTTTTTGCAGCTTGGTTTGTCTTTAAAGTTCCGAATAAAGATGCTATTCGATTGAAGCTTTAGATCAAACCACTTCAGTGCCAACTTCAATCTAAAGTTTTGAAAGCACAGATTTACTTTCAGATGGCCCTATCTGTCTGCAATCTTATGAAATGCATTAAAGGCTTCATGAGACAATGATTTGACAGAGGTGAAAATGTTCCATGAGCCCATAAGAAAGGAAAATAAGCAAGGGGTCAAAGTGCAGTATACCTGCCTATAGCTGGCAGTGTTAGGGAACTTTGATAAATATCTCCAGAATGCAGCTCATGCTGCTATGTCATGTAGCACTGCTACAAGGAGAATTCACTTTCCTACAATGCTGTGATGTTCTACCTTCATGGACTTATTAGAAGTGGATAATTATGTCGGATTTAGTGTTTTCTCGCACATTTATCTTCAAAAAAGGAAGAGCTAGATGACAGCTGAAGGTTATGAATATTTAATGTCACATTTGCAGCGTTTATTTCAATTTCTGAGGGAGCACTGAGTTTTTAACGGGGATCATTTTAAATAAAAGAAGGCTTGTTATCTCTAAGTGCATTTTGGCTTATTGCTTAATATGGGACTGTTATCAACAGTACGGTTCATTAGGAGATTTCCAATTCTTCTTTCAGAGAGCCAGGCCCTTTGAATTTCTGCTGTGAGAATACATAGTAAATTCCAGCCCTCTGTTTCTCTGATGGCAACTTTTTCCTCCAAATTCCACTGATCTGAACATTAATTTTACTGGACAGCTGCTAAATGCTGGTAAAATGCTTTGAGGATTATATTTGCACCTTCTGAAAAGATTTCCAAGCACATCACCTCAAATCCATTAAATCCAGCTTTGAATCTCTTGACAGTTCTGCGAGTCATCCTTGGAGCCACATGTAACATTCCCATGTGATTACGACGCTCCTTGATCAATCTGAGTGAATCACTTCATGATTGAGCGCCTGAGTCTCCAGAGTTTTGGGCCTGAAATTGCCCTTTATAGATTTGGTATTATAACTCCAGCACTCCTCCTCTGCCATTAGCCAGACATTCACATTTTCAATTTCACCTCTCCGTCTAGTCTTGCCTCCAGATGAGGGTGACACTTGCCGTTGCAGTGTTCCCATTCATACCTCTGTGGAGCACATCTCCCACAGTGACAGATATGCTTCGATTAACTACGACCGCGTCTTAGAAGTACAGAACATGGGAAGCAAACACCTAACTTGACTTGGTATTAGCGTTGAGATGTAATTTAAATTTGGGAGACAGCAAGTCACCTTTCCCCCCACTAAATGCATACGTTGGATAGGCGACTGCGTGTTCAATCTCGCCCTATCCATCTCAGGTAGTTATAGGCCAGGTAGGTGAGTGACAAGGCTTAGAGCATCTACGAGGACAGCGTTTCAGCATTTCATCCACAACAGGCAGCTTACGCCAATGTGACCTGCTTGCTGAACACTTTTCAAGGGGGCTTCAATTCAGCAGAGCACTGCTGAGCCGCGCACATCTGCATAAGTTGCTGTCAGACTGGAGATAGTATTGTGGATTGTTGGGTTATCATAAAGGGAACAGCTTTTGTGTCAGCCCAGTGGAATACTAAGTGTTTGTATTTGCAACACAACATTCATCCTGGGGTATTCTTTTTGTATTTTCTATGGCCCATGTATGGTAATTCATCATCCACGTCTTGATACATACTGTGAGAGTGCCCAGTGAATATATTAGCCACTGGCTCACATGCTGCTGTAGATTCCCTTGGGATATTTTGTGTATGAAACCTATAAGGACGTCAGACCTCAATGCAAACTACCCTGCAGAATTATTATTATTTTTTGTTGCTGTGTTGCCCTCCCAAAGAACATAAAAAGCACTACCTGGCAGAGAGGAAATGAAGGTTCAGACTGTGGGCGACCACTGTGTGGCTTCTTTACTATGCTTAAGCTTCAAAAGCAGGTAATTTCACTTTGGTCAGAGGGAATGGAAACGGCCTAGGTGGGCAGTGTGGTGGAGGTTTAATAATGGAAGCCGAGGTCTCGAGGGACAAGTCCATATTTCTGAGCGACAGAGAAAGTCCATTACCCTCAGTGTTTCTTTGCCTAATGCAACGTCTTATTCGTAATTGAAAATCAGAGGTGTGTTGTTGTGCACAGATCAAAAGCAAAAATGTGGAGTGGTGTCCTGTATGCCACCATGAGACAGAGCCAAAAATATCCCTAAAAGTATAAATGATCTAAAACAGTGGTTCCCAACCTTTTCTGTCTGACGTAGCCCCACATGCCTATCAGATGAGCTCGAGTACCCTGTCATCCAAACCACCCTTCATGATTTTACAAAGCTTCCCTACAAAGACCACTTGGAATGGCAGAAGCTGGACCCTTAAATGATTTATCTATTACTTTTAGCAAATCATTTCACCTTTGTTTCCATTAGGTCTACTCGTAGCTAGCTATTGTCCCCTGTTTACTCTTTGCTGTATTTCAAACTCATTTCTTGTAGCTATTATTTCAGCTGTTTACTTTTAGCTGTTATTGCAACTGCTTATCCATTACTTTCAGCGAACTATTCCAACTTTCTCTGCTCACCCGTTAAGTAGTTTTCATGCAATTTCTGTGGCAAAAGTGTTCCAGCTGGCTCAGGTTGGTGTGAAGTGTGTGCTCTGCAGTCAGCCTATCATACCTGGTAGCTTACAGGTTACTGTGACAGTTAATTAACTTACTAAAGTTCAGAATCACACCATTGTGTAACCCTGATTGGTTTATTTTCCTCCTAAACACAAATATGTAAATGTTTTTTTGACCAAATCATAATTTCTGTTTGTCTTAATTAGTTGAGCTACTCCACAATCTCTCTCCACATACACTGGAAACTGAAGATGTAGCAAACCCCTGTTTGGGAGTCACTGATCTCAAACACCAGCTGGGCAGTAGTGTCATCTGAGTGTTTTTCTGTTTACTGTGTTGATTATGTGTTTTCATTCAAGTTAAATGGTTTAAAGTAGCTGATTTAAAATTGTTACTAACATGCCAAACCTTTGTAATTTGCATAATTGCTTGCTTGTTGATTCTTTTTGAACAGTACTTGTGCTCATTTGCATTTATCTTAGGATCGTTATGTCTCCCTTTCATACTTAATAGGCGTCCGTTTCTGGAAGCTCATGGGTGTGCTTCCTTGTAAACAAATTAATTACTGTAATGATGTGAGACCTGAATAGGTGACTCACAGTACAGTAAGAGTTTTTCCTCCCCCCACCAGTTATTACCTGTGCGGCCAACTGTCTACTTTCCAAGGAGGACAGGCACTGTTATCCCAGCTTACTCGTGATTTACAGCTGCTTGTATATCTGCTGTAGTCAACATATTCATCACTGAAAGTGACATTGCATTGTGCTGACTCTCCCCTGGGGAACGTTAACATTAAACATCACGCTCATGCAGCATCATGATAGCCCAGGGGGTGCTTTGCGGGGGAAGAGTGTGTGTGAAAACTTCCATATTAAAAGCATTATGAAGAGCAGATTTTTCACTCCCACCACCCTCATGAAAAATGTACAGCGGCATATTCATTACTTCATTGAGCTAACTGAGTGTGACAAGCGGAGAGCTGCAGCTACCGAGGGGCAGGGAAGCAGCACTACAATAAAGCCTTTGGCCACTCTCTGAGGACATGGCTACCCCCGCTGCTCATGGGAGCTTCATCTCTGCACTCTGTTTGGATTTTTCCAAGTGGCTGAGGGTGCCGCACACTGCATGAGAGTTCACTTCAGCCAATTTGCCCTCTGATCTAATGCATGCATGATCATCGCCGGTAATCAATTCACTGCCTTTACGGTGTGATAATTATATGAGCCATGAGCTAGGACTTAGGGCCCTTATGCTATAAATATGGTCATGCATTTTCATCAGTTTACAAGACATACGGAAGTGGATGCATTCCGCATCAGACATGGATGGGGCTCCTTGTCTGAACTGTATTGTATGAAGGAGAGTAATTATCACAGAGAACAGCGTCAATTAAAAAAGGTAGGTTTATTACCTTTGCACACTTGTATGGAGTTTACCTTTTCTCATTGAACTGTATTGTATATCATGCAAAGAAACAGCTTTACATGGGTGTAACTTTCATGAGATATAGCCCTTCAGGTATCTGCAGGCGTCCAATGCATCACAGCTTTATATATAAATAACCCGGAACAATTGCAAACATTAGTATCTGTACGTCATCTGTTCCCATTTATCTGTTCAATTTCTTGAAGCGCTGATTCCCCAGCACAGTTTGTGATGAAGGATGCTGCCTGTCTGTCTATATTTGGGAGCGTCCACTCTTGAATGATCCATTCCTTGCGCCCGGTAGCCATTTCTCCTCCCGGCCGCGCCTGTCTGATCCCGAGGTGTCATCCTGGGTCACCCTCAGCCCTGATGTCTGATTAACAAAAATAATGCCCTGCCCAGAGCAGCATCAGCCCATTTTGTCTTCAGCCACAACACTACAATTGTGACTTTGCTCTGATGACCCTCTGCTGCAGCAGCAGCAGCAGCAGTAGCAGCAACAACAACAACAATGCCTCTTAATCCAGAGCAACAGTTTCCCTCAGAAGAATGCAGCCTGTGCAAATTAATGGCTGCTGCGCTGTAGCATTGGGCCTGGCACCATGGGCGAAATGTGAGATTTTAATAATTTCTGAGACTGTGGAGGAGTCTAGAGAACGGCAGACAAGCTGACTAATAACACAGGATTCAGTAACAAGGGTTGTGGTGGTAATGACTCCTCACTCCAGAAATATCCGATTCCCGGCGAAAAATACAGTCATCTCAGGCTGAGGATGGTATTTAAATTCCTGCGACAACAGAAAACCCCCTGAAATAATTGGGATACAAAGCAGTGGGGGAATATAACATGGTGTATGGAGGAATTTCTGATATGGGAATGCAATAATCCAAAATGCAATAAATCATGTGGACCTCTGGACCTAAATAACCTCATTCATCAGAAACATATGAATATATGATCAGCACAGCTCTCATGAGACCTAAGACTGATGCAACAAATGGTATGGTTTTTTTTTTATCTGGAGAGCGATTTCAAAAGGAGCCCACATCAGATCTCCCAAGTGTGATTTGTGCTCTCCTTTTGTGGAGGAACATTGTGTGGGAGCCGGGCATATTCACCACTGAGTTATCAGAATAACTCTAATTAGGCTATTTTTAACACATCCTTTTCAACAGCTCTTGGGTGTTTACATTTGCTAATGACAGCCTGAGTAAAAATCATCTATCAGCAAGCATCACCATCATCACCACTGACACATTAACATGGATCCCCTCCCAAGGAAAATGCCACCTAGCCAGGGTGCTTTCGCTATTTATATAAAGCATGTATGTGTAGCTTCACTATGCGTGTCTATATATTTATGTGGCATATTTACATTTGCACATTTCAGACAACCCATGCAAACTAATTAATAGGCACTGAGGCACGTAGTATTTGGTGTTTTTTTTGTTGCTCTAATGAGTATAAGACAGCTCTTTCAACCAGGGCATTAACCATTTTACACCTTCTGTAAAAAAACACTTTTTAAATCTATGTTATTTACATAATTTTCATTTAGATTATTGTCAACTTTAAAAACACAGCTTACAGCTTTGAGGTTTCTCTGTCAACTACTGGTTGAGAAAATACCTTGTTAAAGCTGCATCCACAAAGAAAGATCCTTTTAATATTTCTCCAGGGACTTTAACTGTGTTGGAGGTATTCAGTATTGGGTTTACGGTCACCTTGTTGTACTATAATGGCATTTTTAACGTCATAATGTATCATCATAATATTACAACTGGGACTTATATTTTTTGCTCTGATATTTGTGGACTGCCATTTTATTCATAAGGGACAGGGCAGCACACACAGGCCTGTTTCTAGTGTCACCATGCGACAATGCAGGCTCTATTTCTCCATCTAGTGGTCACTTGGAGGAAAAGCAGACATCTACTATTTTCTATAGTGAGGAAAATAGTTTTTTTCAAAAGAAAATAAACTATTCCTAATTCATCACAAGAAGTAATGTAGCATTCTCTCAAGAGGGTCAGTTCACTAAACCCTGAGGCAGGGCCAAGTCTTCTCATTATTATTTGCCACCAAAACACATTGTGTGGAGTAATTTTCCAGGGACAATAGGTGCCCCCGACGACTGAAAAAAAAAAACATTTTTATTTGGTCAGCGTGATAAATTAGTAGTTGTAGGTTGCCAAACTATAGCAGCTCAGAGAAAACATTATTGCTCTTGAATGCTCCCCTGAGGTGAATTATTGGTGTGTGGCATCCAAAATAGATACCAGGGGATGTTTATTATATCGTTGTTCGCCATTATTAGAACAAAAACAGAATAAATGTTCAAACACAAATGTTGTGCTGAGGCATGTGGAGCTACACACCTCCACAGCCAAGCAGGTCATGTAGCCTCTCTGCATGTCAGTAATTTGAGCCGAGCAGCAAACACAGACAGTCGCTGGGCAACCATCGCTCACTGCATCATCGTGCCTGCCAGCAGATCTATGACCTGCTCTGTCAACCACTCGGTGAGATTCCTCCCCTGGCAATAATGACGGCAGTTTTGGATCCCTTCAAGCCGTTCTCCGCAGAGCTGCATGTCATCAGACGGCTGAACTCCAGCCTGTATGGGGCCGCTGGTAGAGATGGACTGGAAGCTGGACGTGCAAACTCTCCTTTCGCAAGATCTCTACCCCCTGCTGGGCACGTCACCCTGGCTCCTTTACGAGATGACGTCGCCCTCCTGGATCCTTGCTCCGGTCAGCTGAGTGCTGGAGCGGAGGTGGACCTGGGGGTCAAAGGTCCACAGAAATTCATAGATTTCCATCATGTGGCCTCTGCTCTGTGGGTCCCTCCAGGTTTCAGAGAGAGGCCACAAACAGCCCAAAACCCCTCTGGTATCTGTGTAGACCTGAGAGAAGACAAGGCCTGGAACTCCAGGAGGATCCCTGATGCAGTCCTGAGGGCGAGACTCTGTGGTAAAATAACAGGAGATTATAGTTACATTTCCTCCAAATAACACAATTGATATTAATATTTAAAACTAGTGCCTATCACAGTTTATATCAGATCCTGTGCAGGTCAGAGTTATGAAGTGGGACAGTGTATCTATTGTAGCCAAGGCTGGCTTACCTACAAGGCAACTGCCCCAGGGACCCAAACACCCAGGGGCACAAAATAAACTGAAACTAGACTAGAGCTGATGAGATTAGTCAAGTAATCGATTAGCTGATCAACAGAACATTTAGTTTGAATAATTTTTCAAGCAAAAATGCCAATTATTCTCTGGCTGTAGCTTCTCAAATGTGACGATGTCCTGCTTCCCTTTGTCTTATATGATAGTAAATTGAATATCTTTGTGATTTGGACTGTTGTTTGGACAAAATAAGCGGTCTGAATCGGTCACCGTGGGCTCTTGGAAGGCGTTTTTCAATATATGCGAACATTTTATAGACCAAACGATAAATCGATGAATCAAGAAAGTAACTGGCAGATTAAGCAATATTGTCTCAATCACTTTGACATCAATGGGCAATTTGTTGTGCAGTAGTGAAACATAAAAGACGAGATAAAAACACAAAGCACATGAACACGTCATAAAGAGTTTAAAGAGTAACTCAACTCACCACTCACACACCCCTCAGGGTCTAATATTGAAAAGAATCATTAGTTGGAGCCTTAATAAGGGCCTTAAACTGTGCTTCCACCTATACATTGTTTATAGCTGGGCCTTTTATCATAATCTAGCTTTACTGTTCTGCCCTCCGTTTGAGTCCATTTAAAACTGTTAAAAAAGGCTTTGGCACGTAAGTATTTTGTTATATCAAAAATTCGATGCTGTCAGCAGAATACAGTTGCCGTGTTTTGTTGAGCTGCTAATTGAAAGCTAGCATTGGCTAGCTGTAAGCTGGTAATTAGCTAGTACTGCTAGCCGTGAGACATTTCTGTTTCTAAAGGTTGCCAGTATGGTGTCAGTATAATGTAACGTTATATTGGTTTAATTTGATTTGTGTTTGACTTCATTCGTGACTTTTTATTGCAGCTTTACATTTTATATTTATTAAATATCCAAGAAAGGTTTGTCCTTTGACTGGCTGGCTTTGATAAGGACGACTCGTTGCAGGGACAGAGTATTTACTCCTTCAGTTGATACTGTGCTTTCCATGTTGCAGACACTTCTGTGCAATCAAATTTTTCACCCAAAAAAAAAGGGGAACGCAACAAACCTGGGCCAGTAGCAATCAAGAACAGGAGTGGTAACTATCTGCGTCTTCTCTAGGCGAAATACTGAATTATTAAGCTGTCATTTGCAGTCTGCTGTGTGCTCTGTACCTGATGGGCAACAGGATTCATACACCGTTCACAGAGAGTGGGAGGACTGGGAGGGTCAAAAGGGGCACACTGGCTGAGTTTTGCCCCAGGGCCTCCTTGCTGGGTAATCTGGCCTTGAGAACAGTTACTACTGTGCATACTTATAGTTCACAATTTGCCTGCGTCCCAGAGACTTTACTGTTGTTGTGTCATCCGAAGGTTCAACCCATCCTGTTCAGGTTCAGCCGCACTCACCGAAGGCATCAACTAAAGCAACTTCGCACGGCAGCTTCCCTGATAAACACACTGGACCTCAGGTGGGCGATGACTGAAATGGCGGTTCCTACTTTAGTGCTTTGCAAAAAAGCATTTATGTACTTACTAGGATACATATTCCAAACAGATTTTAGTTCTCATTTTCCCTACTTAACTCTCCGAGCACATAAGCACTCATTGATTTATACGTCCAATCTACTGCGGTGCAGACACCGCAAACATTTGGTAGAACTAATGCTGGCTTGGTTTCCACACAAATGAGCTATTTTTATTTATTTATTTTTTACATATAATCATAGCACTGGTGAATTAATCACTTCACCAGCATAACTCATATTAAATATGAAAGAGTAATCCATAAACACATACCACCACCAGCATCGCATTAGCTGACTGTTATGTGGGCAGGTGTTCACTTTGAGAACATAATCATGCTTTATTATTCCGTTTCTGAGTCTGCTTGAAGTAATCATGAATACCTTGACAGAGATTGTTATGGTTTAGGAGAAGCTTTACAGTACTCAGTTGTAGTGAAGAGTTTAAAGTGTTGTCTAGTGAATGGAGGCTCGATGCCTGTATTTAAGCAGCTTGAGACGTGGGAGGAGAGTGGTGGACACAATGCTGCTTGTTGATGCCTAAAAACATCAAATTGTCTGATTGACTCATTCAGAATCACAGAGACTATATCTGGACTTTTGTCTTCCCTTTTGCTTAGCATTAGTCATTTAGTCACACAACACCCTGGCATTTAGTGTTGGTTTTTAGGCATGCTAGCATCGTGGCTCAAGGGCTGCTATTGTTAGTAACTTGGTCAGTCAGTCCACCACTTTGGTCCAGCCTGAAATTTAGCTCAACAGAAATTGGGATGGATTGCCATGAAACTTGGCGCAGACAGTCATGGCCCCCTCGGGATGAATTGTAATAACTTTGTTTATCCCTTCACTTTTCATCCAGTGCCATCATCAGGCCGAAAAATGGACTTTGTCCAACACTTTTATTTTGGTTTTTTGTTTAGTGTGCAAACGTTAGCATGCTGGCACGCTAAACTAAGATGGTGAACATGCTAAACACATACCTGCTGCACATCAGCATGTTAACATTGCCACTGTGAGTATGTTAGCTGATGTTAGCATTTAGTTCAAGGCGTCGCTGTGCCAAAGTACAGCCTCAAAGGGCTGCTTGCATGGCTGTAGTCTTGTTTTGTCTTATTAGATATTTCTACAGTTTCTATCTGGATCCCGCTGTCCATTTACAGCTACCGCAGGGATTTGAACTAAGATGCATTTGTGCAGACTGGTCAGATTGGGAGCCATTACAGACTTACAAGTTATCAGAGGTCATTTGTAAGATCATTGGGCTGGTGTGAGAGGCATGATGCTGTTGAAATTAAAAACTAATGGTATTAACTATTAAAACATAATGTTTAATTTTGAATAATAAAGTATTTATGTAAGACAGAAAAATATCAACACTAATTAGTGACCAAGAATTAATGACCCTTTAGCATCTTGCATCCTATCCTATCCTATCCTTTTCTTTTGGCAGTTGCTGCCTGGTTTTCAAATGGACACAAAAAAAACCCCCTGACAATATAATAAAACTATAAATATTGTTTTTTTAAGGATGGCTTCCCTTCTGATCTGAGACAGTGGACAGACAAATCACCGACAGTTCAGCACTTCAGATACACTTCTGCAACACAGAGGTCAGAAGACAGTGAGCTTTAATTGTCTCCTTTCAATAATAATAAAGCTAAACAAAGCTCACCTCCCACACAATTCATTATCTACAGTCCACACAGTGTCATTTTGCTTTGAGGGTTATTGAGAGTGAATAGGTTTGATTTTTGTGCTCCAGTGATGTCATCAGGGAACAGCGTGTCCTCTTGTTGTGTTAATTGCTGCTCAATGAAATCATGTAGATGGACGGTAGCCTTGCTTAACACCTCAGGGAAGAATTAGCTCCCCAGTTAATAAGCTGTCGAATATATTTTGTGCAGAGATGGGGGCTGTTTTTAAGAATTCAAATTAGACCAAATAACTTTTGGGAATCAAGTTAATCAATTACACTCAAGGCACTTGGTTCTGATGTTTAATGGTCGCAATTTCCTGTTTCTGTGCAGGAGTTATGAGGAAGTTGGTTGGGATACAAAGCTAGCCCGGCACTTGAAGGCACCAGAAACAACCCTGGAGAAGATGGCGGACCCAGTGAGTGAGTGGCCCTCGACGCCGCGCCACAGTAGTCGACCTCAGCTGTGGCAGGTGAGCCATGGAGAACAAACAGTGTCAAGGCTGGAGCTCAGTGGTTTTCCATTTCTTTAGCTGTGGGCAATTGGATTTTTTCTCACCACCTTGATGATACTGGGTGTTACCAAAAAACAATGCTAATCTATTGGCTGGTAAAATTTTAACATTCATTAGCCATTTTGCTGGTGGAGAAAAAAGTCAGTTTTGCACCCTGATGAGCTTTTTCATGAATGGGTACGTACTGTACTTCTGCTTACGCAGAGGGCGTAAGTTGAGTAGGCGGTCCGTCAGTGTGGCCCTGGATACATTCACGGACTCACTGCTAAAAGAATGTGGCCATATGCGGCACCAGACCACCTCTGAATGTGGTTCTGAGGATCTCAATGCGTCTTGGGTGCACTCACAGCTATACTTAGAGCTGTCCACTGGTGATCGGATCACACATGTCAATGCCAGGTGTAAACAGCGCCACCATAGAGAGAATGAGGCAGACAAAGGACAAGCCTGGTGATATTCTATATTTTTCTCCTATCCATCAAATCCCATGAAAAGACCAAACATTGTTGCACTGAGTGACATGTTCCTTCATTACGATGAACATGGCCACAGTAGTTTATTTTGTGTCACACACCATCCTGCTGCCGTCACTAGTTCACACAATGTGTATGAATCCACAGAAAATTAAAAATGTGACTATATATTAATTTTGAAAGATTTACATCTTCAGTAGCAACATTGGGCTTGGGGCTGAGAGAAGTGGGAAAGTATTGAGAGGCAGACTAACGCATTGTTGGTTTTGGTTTGGGATCATGGGATTTGTTAAAGAAATAGCTAGAACATTACCTTTATTATCCTTATGTGGCTTCAAATGCATGATGATAAAACACTACATGCAGCATTTAAAAAAAATCTCTGCCTGAAGGGTGATTGGGTTTATTTTTCTGCAACTTTCACATGTCTACCTCTGTGTGTGTGTGTGTGTGTGTGTTTATGTAGTCAAGTGAGGGTGTATAGGGTTATAAGAACTGAGTTTCTTAATAAAGGTGCCTGATAAATTCTGCTAAAAGAGCTGTTGTTACTTGAACTTTTCAAGTCTATCGGCGCTGAGTGGAACAGACAGCAGCTTCGATCGAGGAATGATGCCAAGAAACCCATATCATTGTAAGTTCCCAAAAACCAGTGGCTTCTGTCTTAGGAGCGGGTACGTTAATGATGATCACCAGCTTTATAGCGACATCTCTTTCTCCTCTTTCCAGCTGCAGTGGGTCTCTGAGGTCAGGCCAAATCCCTTTGTACACGTGAGTACTTTGTGTCTGAGAGGTCACCACAAATGTCTTACATATATGTTCGTGTGAGTACATGAGTCCAAATGTATTTGCAGTGGGACGATCGGCTCTGAGAACATGGATAACATTGACAACATGGATGAAGACTTCCACCCGCTGACCCTGAAGAGGAGCATCGTGCCCCCGTACGTGCCTACGGCACGGTGAGACACCCCTTTCATCAGGCGCACACACACGTTCACTGTGGAGCTCGAGAGCTCTACTTGTTAGGCACAACATTTATTTAGCAATTTAAATGTTTTTTTTGTTTTGTTTTTATCACACTTTTGGTTACTGGAGCAGATTCTGGGACAGCTGTTACCTTTTTGAAACTCCTCTCACATGGTAAATCTCAGCCTCCTGTAACCCATTCTGAAAAATAATGTGTAAACCTCTGATTTGTGCCAGCCGAACCACCATCCCTGGATATACAGGCAAAGGTGTCTATGCTAACTCTGCTGCTGATGCTGCAGTCTCTGTCCCAGCTGTCTCCCGCCCTGCACACTCCTCTGGGTGAGTCTTCAAAGTTACTTTTAAAAGCCACTTAGGCAGCAAAATAAACCATTGCCTGACGTTGTTCACTCAGTAGTAAGTGTGTGATCACTCATTGTTAGCAATTGTGTAATAAACCTGTCATCTTCCTCACTAGTTTTGCTTTTTCTGTTCTCTTAATATTCTCTTGTATCCACTGTTGCCTGCGTTTGTTTCTCCCACCACTACTGATATCCTCAATACACATTATTTTTATGTGGCCATTAGACACAGGACAAGAACTATCATGAATGTCCACTGGAGGGCGTTCTAATTCACTCCACTGACATCCTGCCTCAGGTTATTATTCTGACTTCAACATACAGGTGTGCTTTTATTTTGCTGCTATTGCTTTGAAAATGAAATAAAACTCAGAGTAATCATTAATACCAAGACTACAGTGGGTTACACTTAGTTAATTAATCATTTAAAATGTCTGATACATTTTGCAGCCAGTATTTAATTTAACAGAGATATTAAGCTTAATTTAATATATAGCGCTTTTAAAAAAGAAGCCAAGTAGTCGTTTTTACAAAGACTAAAACCTTCATGACAATTACTGCACAAGATGATGCAGGTGTCTGTCCGACTAGCAGGCCTTTGAATCCTACTGCTTTGAATCTTGACCGAACAATGCACAGGCAACTCCTCACAGAGATTTACCGTGAGATCATTCATTCACAATTCATCCTCGCCAAAAAAAACTCCTTTAAGTCTATATCAGTTGTGCCAAATTCAGGTCTAACCAAAGGCCCAAATAACAAAACAAATCCGTGTCCTATGGAAAATTACGTGGAATCCCTTTGTTTAAAGAGAAAGAAAAGAGGATAAAATGAGAAATATATATAATTAATGCCCACAGTCTTATTGGCAAATGGGCATGCAAGAGGAATAGTGTGTCAAAAATATTACTATAATTACATAAAAAATAGTGAATAATCTTTTCTGATCTTTTATTTGTATGTGGAATTGGATTTTAGCTTTTCGTTCTTTCTTTTTTGTGCATGTATGTGAGTTTGAGTGGCATCACTTTAAACTTTAGGTTTTTGCATCAGCAAAATGTCCATCTTATTTTTTATTTTTTGGATGAGTGGGCTGGTGACATACACGTTAATGGCCAGTTGGTAAAGACTACAGTAATTGGAAATGTTAAGGCAGAGATAAAATAAACAAAACAATGGATGTCATTCCTGAAGACAGACAAGAAGGAAATTGGAAGTCTTGGAAAACGTGGGAGAAAATCACAGTAAGGTTAAGTGGAGGGCAAAATAACACCTGCATAGAAGAGATTTCTGATTTTCTTACATTGCATCAAAAGTAACAGAAAATATTTCATTTGAGAAAATGTGGCCTCTCAGGCAGCGTACCTGCGATAGCCTAATGTCCGTCTACATGAATGGAAAATAACAAGTACTTTAATAACGCTGGGGCGATTCATCGACTTAATCGACATTATCGATTGAGGAAATATGTCACTTTGCATATCGTGTATCGGCGCATCGCAATGAAGTATACCTTGAGTGGGTGCAGTTGTTTAGTAAACGCTTGTAAGTTCACCTGTTGGTGCCACGTTGGTTTCGATCGACTCGAGAGGCGAAGTCATTAACAGCAAGCCTCCTCCACACGCTCACCTGCTGCTGTGAAAACGGAATCCAAAACGGGAGTGGTGTTTTTTTGGGCGACTTTTAAAGCACGTAGTGCTGATGAAGAAGTCAACAGATAGATACAGGGAGAGAGAAACAGAAAGGGGCGGGGCGGGGCAGGCCGGTGTGTGTGCGTGTGTGCGTGCGTGTGTGTGTGTGCGTGCAGAGACCAGAGGTGTAGGAGTGTGTGTCAGTGTGTGCGGGGGAAAGATAACTGAAGGGAAAAGCAAGGTGAGCAGATTAAAGTAGTTTGGGAGTAAAGCCTAAAATAACGTGGAGAATTAAGGAGAATTAAAATAGTGACATAATAAATAACCTACTAGAAATAGGGTAATATATTAATCAATTCTTTCAAAAATGATAATATTTTCAACTGTCAAATATATTTTTGTTGCAGAATAATGCCCCACAGTACATACATTGTTTCTTGTTATATTAGTTTGCTTTTAAGAGAAAATGTTTGGATAAAATATTGAAATATTAATGAGAATTTTGTGTGAATTCATTGGTTTTAATCAAGTAATAAAAAAATAATCTTTGGAATGATCGATAAATTAGTCGTTAGATTAATCGACTAATCGAAGAAATAATTGGATTATTGGATTAATCGATAAGGGAATGCTCGTTAGGTGCAGCCCTGCACTCTAACACATCTCACTGTGTAGCTCACACATCCCTCCCTTCTGGGAGTGCTGGCTGTTTGTTAAGGAGGTGCAAACCTGTTTCCTAGTTGGGCCCCAGTTGAGCGAACTTTACCGGCTTTTGGAGCAGGCATCCCCAGATGGCTGAATCCAGAGCAGCTCGTGGTAATCGTGGTTTTTCACAACATAGATCCATTTTCCTGGTGCCCAACACCCCCTGAAATCTGTTTCCTCTGCTGATTAGGCTGGCCTCCCATATTTTTCCCCCAAAACAGAAAAAAAGACAAGCACTTGGATTGATTAACTGTCTGCTGCAACGGCCAGACGTCCTCGGGATTTTTGCTTGCCAAAGCTCACTCATTACACAAGTGCCTATGGGTATTTTTTAAGTATCAGTCTGTAGCAAGTTGGTGTTTCACTATGAAGATTACAGTTGGGCTCTTTTTTTTTTTACTTGACCCAAAATAATTTATAATTTACTGACTCGAAATCATGATATTTTCACAGGAAAATCAAAGAGTCGGGGAGTCCTACTTTTGGCCATGCAGCGCCCCTGTCCCGAATGGCGACCACCATGGCCCCCTGCAACCCCTTCCTGAGACCTGCGCTTCCTGTCTCGCACACAAACACACGGGGAGACTGTAGAAAAAGCAGATGAGAAAGTTTTGAAGGTGTCAGCTTCCTCTTTATGCCATCCAATCTGTTTATATGAATACGTCTATAATGATGTGATGTCAGTGACTGATTCGGAGTGAGTTGGAGAATAATGAGATGCCCATTATCATAATTTCCCTGATTTAGATGAGTGGTTTTCTAACTCTGGGTAGTGAGCTCTTGCATTGTCCTCTTAGACGTTTGCTCTCTCACTGACTCACTCACTCGCTCACCGTGTGTGTGTGTGTGTGTGTGTGTGTGTGTGTGTGTGTGTATTTCAGCCCACACACTCTGTTTCTGTCATGAAGGGCAAAGAAAGGGGCAAACAGAGAACATTTTTAGGGAAGTAAGGATTTTCTGCATTTATGTTACGTATTTAACTGTGTGAAAAACCACGGCAGGTACAATAGATCCATTATGAGTAACATTTTGGTATTAACCCATGCCAATTTGCTCAGGAAGTACATATTAAATACAATCTGCAGTCTACACTGCACACATCATTTAGAGGTATTTTCTGTAGATGTGACCAATGCAAATCAGCATTATTATGAAGTGGCTGCCAGCCATTGCTTTATGTTTGTGGTTTGTGTAGCTTCACGCTTAGACAGGAAATAGGGATGAGCTGGTTTTCCTGTTTCTCTTCATCTATATTTTGTTTAGAGTTACATTTGACAAGGAACAAACTTGAACAAACAGTTGATTTTGTGAGGGGTTCAGGTTGTGTGGCCACTAATGCATCACAATTCTAATCTAACCTGCGCGCACTCTGCCCGTCCACTCATTGCGCATGAAAATGTGTTTTTGGGGAGTGGGTTTGGAGGGAGGATACTTATAAAATGTAGTTCTGTCTTGATAGTTTGTCCAACGTTACCTACCCTAGCATTTAGAGCCATGTTGGGCAAATTACTTGAAAAATGTAATTAATTACTCATTATATTTTATGCACTGAAAAAGTAATTACATTACTAGTTACTCAATAGCAAAAGCAATTTGTCACATTAGTTGTTACTTAAGTTTACTCACAGCTGCGTAAAATGTGGCTTTAAACAACTCCAAAATCGTCTACACACCTACTCTTCACATATTCTGTAGTTACCGTTTAGAAATAGAAAATGAAAAAACCTACGCGTTAGAGGCCTTAACTGACCATGAACAGCTAGCTTAGCTCAAGTGACGGCATGCAGCAGCACTGCGGTAGTCCTGTCCGTGACGCCGCGGGGTTCCCACATCCTCCAACTCTGAACGAACCCAGGTGACTCCCAAACGTAATCTAATGGGTAAAGTTCTCAAGCCAGCTGAGAACACACATTTAAATACTACAACTCTGGAGTTGCCGGGAGTCACATTTCTACTCTTTTTGATAGACACTAACTGCCTCCCCACACCTCTAGCCCCTGCGCCAAGATAACATGACCAGGCCAGTCTCGCCCCTGACAGAGAGCAACCCTCCATCAAGACCGTGCACAAGTCGACTCCCAAATTGTCAACGTAACGGAGCTTTACTGGGTTTAGTAGCTGTAATGTAATAACTGAAGTTCAAATTGCAAACCCTTATACCGCTCTTTACTGGAAAAGTTGATCACATTAATGTTACGCGTTGCTAAATAATGCGTTACTGTCCAACACTGGTGACAAGAAAACTGAACTTCATGTGTAAAAAATGTGGAATTCGCCCTTTAACAG
The DNA here is from genome assembly GCA_011952105.1 of Coreoperca whiteheadi. Classification (NCBI taxonomy): domain Eukaryota; kingdom Metazoa; phylum Chordata; class Actinopteri; order Centrarchiformes; family Sinipercidae; genus Coreoperca; species Coreoperca whiteheadi. Next base: position 21,402,603 of record CM022471.1, read on the forward strand.
TTCAGAGTTATTAATGAAGCCAACATACACCATAGATTTAAGATTTACCCTTTCCTTTGCATTGTAGTGGACCCAGTAAATCTAGAGAGTGCACTCTTCCTTTTGGCTTGATATCAGCTACCAGCTCTGTTGGTGATTTATGTCTCATAACCCCCCACAATGTGCTTGACAATCTTGACTTTAAGCCTAATTTTTAGAAAGCCAGGATTCCATATTTACCACATTATTAAGTGATGGAGGGATGAGACCCTGCTACTATTAACTAAAGCATTTTCAAACCCATTAATCATCTTTATTTCACCTGTTTAGGACGTTCTGAGATGTTTTGGACACTTAGAGATATAGTTTGACATTTTGGAAGATACACTTATTTGCTTTTTTGCTGAGAGGTAGATGGGAAGATTTACACCGCTCTTATATGTATGCTAAACTAGAAGCTACAGTCAGGAAACGGTTAGCTTAGCTTAGCATAAAGACTGGAAACGGGGTAAACGGCGAACCTGGCCCTGTCTAAAGGTAACAAAATCTGCCTAGCAGCACCTCCTAAAGCTAAAAAAGTAGCACTTGTGTAGCTGTTTCCCCAGATATGAAAATGGTATCAATGTTGTCATCAAACCCTCAGCAAAATAAAAGTGAATGCGTGTATTTCCCAAAATGTCGAATTGTCTCTTTAAAATTGGTATTGCAATTGTAAAGTTAGTATGTGTGCTGTTTAAAACCCAGAAAACTGCGTAACCTTCTCATAGCAATCATAATGCTAGTTGTTAAAAAAAAAAGCAGCAACCCCCCCCCCTCAGATTTTCCAGCCTGTGGTCTGAATCTCATCACTGGCTCCTTTTCAAAACAGGCTCACAAACATCATGATTGATTCAGCCACTATCCTCCAGGATCTCTCAATGCCTGCCTGAGCCGGAGATTAATTTCCTTTTCCTCATCTTAATTTTTACTCATCGCCTCTCCATAAAAAGGCTAAATGTCAAGCATGCCTGACTCCTTCTGGTGACACGTCTATTCCAGCAGATAATTACCATAAAGAAATAGATGCTTTAGTGTGCAGAGGGGAATTTAATTTACTCTGACATCCTCACAGCATAATGCATTCCTAAAGAAAGAGAGTTTTTCAGTTTGCAATTGACTTTTTAGATAAATTGGACTATTTAATGTGATTATCAGTCTTGAACGTCTTTGACTTATTAAGGTGTTGAAACCAATTAAGGGTTACATGCTGCTCATGCTTCCAAATGTGAAACAGTGAATACTGCTTAAAGATCCATGAAATAAGAACCAGCCAGAGCCTATTGTTCGGCAGTCGACCGGCTACATTGCCTGATGATGTTTTGAGACTTGCCAGGTAATGATATTAATTACAGCAACACAGCTTGCTTCAGGCTGTGGATTAACCCGAAGGAGCGGAGGGTTATGTTTAGTTTGATTTGCAGCCGTGGCTTACAGCCCGTACCCGTAGCCTAGTATAATCTTAAATGCCGCAGAAATAACTAATCTTATAAAACCTCGAAGCCCTCTGTAGCAACCTGCTTCTCGTAGACATTCCCACGTGACCAGTAACAATTTACACATTTTGTGGAAGTCAGATGTCAGGATGATGACCAGCATCTCAGTGTGCTTTGAGTGTTGAGCCCATCTCTGCAGTAACTTCTCTAAAGTCTTGGCTGAATCATTGTCTTTACAGTATTTTGCCTCTCAGACCTACAGTGAGTGAAGCTGCTGCGTCACTGGGACGGGACACTATCTCTGGGTCATGGAAGACCACACTCGTGACTGGCGACCTCTGCGCTGGCTGATAGCGTCGAGTCACATTTCAGTCCCAGCATTCCCTCCGTGTGGCCTCCTCAGGAGGCGCTCATCCTGCAGCTTCTTCAGACCTGCACGCGTCCACATGCTGCAGCTTCTGACCTTTGAGACAAAGCAGTGCCGGCCGTGAGACTTTGAGGAAGTCAGTGAGCGTTGCTGCAATCCGTATTATGGCCATGAAGACACAGCAGGCCACAGCAGTGCTCCTGCCCAAAGTTCCTCCTTTTGCAACCAACTGCCTGAATGTTGTGCTTCTTAGGAGATAAGGGCAGCCTCCCACGAAAGGTGACTCAGCAATCCAGCACACAGCCTCTCCTGAGATAAGAGCGCTCTGCAGGGCCTGAGGACAGTGGGATACTGGGGAAAACAGTCACAAGCAGAGAACACAGTCGAAGGTAAATTCACAGACTATAACCACCACTTATTCTGGGAAATTTAGTATAAACTCCTGTAACTTAATCAGCAGTGAATATATATATTATATATATATATATATATATATATATATATATATATAATATATATATCTTAAAATGAAAAAAGCTTTGAGTACATCAGTAATTTGAAATACAGTAACTGCAGCAAAGATCCACTCCACCACATATTCGAATGAGATAATAATTACTGGACATAATTGAAAATGAGAGGTGAGTTATTTTAGCCCAACCAGAGGTGTAACTCATTATTTATTTAGAATCTTCATCAATATTAATTCACACTTTAAATTTATTTTAGTTATTTCAGGCTGTACATTGGCACCCATCACTCTGTGACTTTAACTACACGACTAGACTGGCACTATAAGAAAAGTTATTAAACATTTTAAGGGTCTGTGGTGTGACACGTGGCTGCAGTTGAGTGCACTGTCCTTATGTTATGTTCATGCTATCAGCATGAACGATGACCAAAGGGAGGGAGATGATTGCACCCGACCCAGTTATATGTGTGTGGTGACGGTTTACTAATTTACATTCGATGTTGTGTGTCTCGGTTTCAAGTCACTTCCAAGCAATTTTGAATTCAGATGATTGCCTCTGCAGCTAAATTTCCAATGTTCAAGTTAGAAAGAGTCTCACAGAGCTCATATTAATGGAGGCGTCTGAAACTAAAATATCTAGTGGCATGGTGTTGTTTGTCGAATCCCGCGCACAAAACCTTTAATCCCCGAAAACCACATTTCAGTGAATATAATGCATATCTGCATGATGATTGTCTGCGGGACCTCAGCCAGTAATTCAGCCAGGATGCATTGGGTGTACATGCTTCTTGAAACAGAAAGTAAAGAGTCAAATGTTGAAAAAAGAAACAGTTTGCTCAGGTTCAGACCTAATCCAGATTCTGGACGCTTGGTGATGTGATGGGGTGGGACAGGAGGCTTTGACACTAAGAGGACAATCACTGGAGAGAAAGAGCAAAGTCAAAAGGAGGAAACATTAAAGAGAGACAAAAACTCATTACATGGGAAAGAAAACTGTTGTGTTAATTTCATGGACTGCTTCAGTGTGCCAGAACAGGTGACAGAAGGGGAGCTGTCCAATATGCAAGTAAGGCCCCCCCCCGCCCTTCAGCTTCCTCGGTGAGAATGAAATAAATAAACAATGAATGGTCCACTCTCCTCGCGCGCCTCATCCCATCTCATGCATGGCTGCCAGTAATGGTCTACTGGGTGTCAGCTTTTATTGGCACGGCACAAAGCAAGTGCCAGGGGCTCGGTGGCTCGACTCCCCGCCGCAGACTCGGCCTGTGGATAAAAGCAAGCAAAATGCCCCAGTCGAGCTCAGAGACATAGTCATGTTGGGCTGGAACGAGGAAGTGCAGTGGAGAGGGGAGGGACTCAGGGCGCAGCTCCATGGGGCCGCCGCGGCGCTGCGACCTTCTGCACATGGAGCCGGGGAGAGTTGGAAGAACTTCATACTGCAAACTCAAGGAATAGCAGGTAAAGTGACTTCCACCGCGCTTTTCAGCTCGACACGAATCTCCAAGCCTAGGTCAAGACCTCTAAATTGAGTTCGCTTCTGCTCAAGATTTTTAGGAGACATTTGCACCCGACTGGAAAAGACTCCTTGTAGTTTCGGTGCAGGTGCGCCGCAGCATCAGATCCCGCTTGGTGCGCGTAATTCGGGACGTGTAACGGATTAACAAACCAGGGTACCTTTTAAAGTTAAACGCAGAAAAATATATTCATTTTCCAGCGTCATTTGTCACTAAATAGCCAGCAATTTAATGGAAATAGTGGAATGTTCCCCATTTTCCATGTGTCTTTTTCTTTTGGGAACATATGGATAAATTATTTCACAATTACTTAGATTTATATAAAAACATGCATCTGATTTCTAAGATTCCCCACTAATTATCAACGCAATTCGTTAAAATTTTAACCTGTTTGATACGTTTTACTCTCCTGTTATAGCACCTGTTGCAACAGATGTGCGCACTCAGTAAACTTCAGATAACGTCAGTCCCCACGTATCTGAAGTTTTAGAAAATATTAGAAGACTCATTTTTTAGAAAATAAAAAAAACCCACTTGATTAAGTCGCAAATGTGTCGGGGCCAGACACTAGACCGTAGGCTGTGAAAATATCTTTGCGCTGCTGAAACAGGAAACCAGTACGCACAGGAGAACGCTGTAGCCCATCTAATGTTTCATATAACTTAATAATCGATCAATCTGATAACTTCGCATACCGTTAAGCTTTGTATTCACCTGTTCGAACCACAGTCTCAGATAGTTGTTAAACTGTGTCTGTGTGAAGGGAAGAACAAAAACACATATGTAGGCAGGACTGATGAAACTTTTTATACTGCTGTCACTGAGGTGGAAAGTTGGTCATCAACGCCCAGACCAAAAAACGACAAAGATTCACTCTCAAACTGTTCAGGAAACTGTTTTCATCTTTTTGACACGTTGTAAAACCTAGTTCCCGGGTTGTGGAAGTTGAGCCTCTGCACAAATATAAGTAAATATAAGTAATTATGCCCATTTTGATGAATTTAAGAATGAATTCAGCCATTCATAATTGTATCTCTCAAGTGGCGTTTGTGCGACGTAAAGCACTGAGACAATGAGTTGCCATAGTTTGTTCCAGTCTTAAACTGTGAGAGAGCATCTCCATTTTATGCCATCTTTAATTTTAATATTTTCTTTAGCAAGTACTAATGCATTTGAAGTTTACTTTCCAGTAAAATGTTATTTTTCTATGAGTGTGAAACACGAAAGGGAAGTTAATAATTCTGTCAACGCACTCAAATTAGACTTAAACGCAAACATTCAACAGAAACGAACGCTTGACACAACTATCAGAAAAACAAGTTGGATTTCAGATGTTAGCCCTATTTAAAACTCGGAAAGGAACCCCAGTACCTGCACAAATAGGACTTTTTCATAGCTCGGTGGGAAAGAGGAGTGCTGAAAGTGCTGCAAATCTGTCTGCAGATACATCATCTTTCTTGTCAGTAGAAACAGAAGTAGGAGGGGGTGGGGGGGGGGAGGCAGAGGAAGGCAGACAGTTATTAAAATGATTGTACTGTCTGAATAGCAGAGTAGTGAAGTGTGTCAGATGCAAATGAAGGAAACTTCTCTTCAGCGCACCTTTACTCTCCCCTCACCCCCTCGATAGGCTCCCAGAACACATCCGCTAACACTATCTACCCACTTACACCCATACATTTCATGAATTACTGATGAGAATCTCCATGTACATATGAACAAAGGTGACCATGCACCACATTGCTTGGGAGTGTTGGATAATCTCTTCTCCTAATGGTTGATAAGAAAGCACCCACAGCTTCATTACTTCTCATAAAACCCCCAACATGAACATTGTTTAATTCAGATATTTTCATTAATTGTCAGTAAGTCTGCTTAGTAGCTGTCTAAAGTGGAAACTCTTAGTAGGGTGTGAGTCTAAATAATTTGAATTATGATTCATATTGTTTCTGCATGTATTCAGAGTGAGGTTTTCAAATAGTGATGATATAGTGCTGTTGTTTATATAATGAGGTATTTAAATGCTATAACATGTTTTACTGTAGCCAAAAATCCAATTATCATAAGCAGAAACATAAAAATATCTAACACGAGCCTCCTTGGCCTGAATCACACTTTTATTTAGTTTTTTAATGTTTGGTAATTCCATTAGATTTTAATCAAATTACACCATACTATTGGATTATTAAACAATGTAAATTGTATGAATTTTAATGACATGAAACTTAATTTAATTCCTACTGAAACACTCAAGAAATGTCTTTTTTTTGCGACGTCTTTTTCCCATTTCTATGCTTGAGTGTTGCTTTATGTATCCCCGCATTTACTGTTAATTTTAAATGTGCATTATGTATCTCATCTATACATACACACCAGTGTCTAAGCTTCCTCCTGGGTATCCAAATTGTGCTGGCGTGGTCCTCAGTATCTGTTAACGGTTTCGTTGTTTCTCATCTCCACCATGCTCCCTGGTGTAGCGTTTGCACCTCAGTTTGAGCAGACGCCTCTAACCCCCCCCCCCCCCCAACACAAACACACACACACACACACACACACACACACACACGCGCACACACACATAGGAGGAGGACCGAGAATTCTGTCAACCCACAAGCCTCTTCCTGCCTCTCCTCACTTGACGTACTCAGACCAAAACTTTTCCAGTCCCCCTGCACTTTGTGTCAGAAGTCTTTCTGTGACTTCCATTTCACTGGCTGAAAGATTCCACCTGCCCCCAGTTTATACACACACACACACACACACACACCAAGATACATAGACCTCCTCCTTGTTACAACCAGGACATGAGCAATAAGGGGTAACAATCCTGCTATTTCATAATTTCAGTCATCACTTTTTTCTCATTTATTCAATCAAACCACGACTGGTTAGTTGGATGAAAACATTTTAATTGCACAGCACCTGCTCTTACTGCTCTTATCAGCACGTACGTTTTCAAAATAGGACTCTAAAACTTTGGCAAAGGAAAATTAAGAATTGTGGCACAACTAAAATCAATATAGGAAAAGTTTTTAAAATACAATGTCTGTGACATGTAGAAAATAAAAACAGCATGAAAATAGTATCACTTTGTGCTCCAACAAAATACCTACTTCCTGAATATTCTATGTGCACCTTACTTTCCACATGCGTACGCAAGTGGGTTGTGGCTGAATGTAGGAACTCTCTTTTTTATTTCTGTCGAAGCCCCCCCACCAACACATCCGTGTTTCCCCTCGCACCATCTGCCCAGAAAAAAAGGGCACATGAGAATATACCTCCCTCCGCCCCCGACCTCCAAACTCCAGATGCTGAAGAAAGGCGCCGCAGAGTCGTCGTTCAGCAGAGTAACACGCAGCACCCCCGTGTTGTGCCGAACAAATCATCTGCACCAGTGACCTTTGCCCCCCTCCCCCTTCCTCCTCCTCTCACACTTGCATCCTGGGCGTCTTCAGGCCGTCCAGCTCCTAACTTGACGCCGCAGAATACTGTGCGTTGCGACAGAGTGGCCCGGACGCTTCCCACTATTTGTTCCAAATGTGTGGAGCCATCTGTCAGTAAAACAGGAAGGCCTAGGTTCCCCTTCTCCCTTGGGCTCGTTTCGCTATTTTCGGGAGCTTCACTTCTCCCTGAGTGGCTGCTTGGACTGGGCAGCGGCCCCACGAAGGGCTTCTTGAAGTGGCGGAGCTGGGGCTGAGGCTGTCGGGCCCATCTGCTGCAGGCTTGAGGGCCATCCATTATTAATGGGGCCACGAGCACTGGTGACTCCTCAGATATTCAGCCCTGGCCGGAGGATCACTTCTAAAACACAAATAAAGAGAACTTCTCTGTCCTGCGGCCTGCTTTTCTGTCTCTCTTCCTTTCTCTGCACCTTCCTGTTGCTTTTGTTCTTCTGACTTCTTGCCCTCCCGTTGCTATTTATTTCTCTGCCTCTATATCTATCTAGCTGCTTTTCTGTCTTCTTCTCCTCTCCCTCTTACTCTCTTTGTTTCTCTTTGTGGCTTGCATGCGTCTGTGCTCAGGCCGCGGGCTCAGTGATGCATGCTCAGTAAATTAGAGAGAACATGAGCGCCGATCAGCTGGGCACGGCAAACACCCGCATCCTCGTGACCTGGGGCCAGTTAATTTTCTGCTTAATTTTGCGGCAGTCAGTTTGCATTTTTGGATGATTACGTGGCAGGAAATTAACAATAAATAACAAATGTGGTCTGAAAGCCCATTCCCAGCAGCCCCGCGCAACCAGCGGGCCCCATCAGCCGGAGCCAAGCCACTCTCCAAGCTCAGTCTCGCTGTCAGACTTGTAATGAAAATGTCTGTAATTCTTTGTAATGTAATGTGGGGGACAGTGGTGTGTCTGCGGCTGTGACAAGAGTGATCTCACTGAGGTGACAAAGTCACGCAGAGAAGTCCACCCTTTACTCCACTCCAGCTTTTTATAATGTTGTTTCTTCAGCCTGCACTTGATTAAACTTACACACATCTACATCTCTATCTCTCTCCCATTAGAGTACTTGCACCGCATGGAGACAGAGGAGGCCCAGGAAATGGCCCAGATGCCAGGTAAAATACTACCTACTTCATGATTGAGCCGTAGAGTGCAAAAGGTAGATACAATAGGCCCCCAAACCGCCCTGTTACACCGCCCGGAGGTAATTTTGCCTCTCCTGAATGAGACACGTCGAGTGGTTGCGTGGTGAGTGATGGGTGTTTGCTGTTGCGTGTCTCCCCAGGCAGGGACAGCCCCCCTGCCAACGATGCGTCCGAGGAGGCAGAGGAGCCCATGGCCGTTCCTGAGGACCTGTCAGCCAGCTCCACCCACCAGCAGAACAACAGAGGGGACAAAGGTACGCGGGCAACATCTCACCAAACGCACACCCACAGCCAGGCCGAACATCACTGATGCTTGCCTAAATTAAGAGTAAATGAATCCAAGTGTGTGATTGCTACGTTAAATTGAGTGTATCCCATGAAGCAGCAATCAAAATGCGCAAAAACCACTGCAGTGCCTTTCAGTAATGTGTTAATTCCCAAAGCATCCAAATAAGAGTAAAACGGTTAAATGAAAGTAATGTCAGGATCAAAAGCATAACATTTATATATAAAAAGCATAAAAAAAAATGTCATAACTTAATCCCATGCACATCCATTGGGAGATATTTGCCATTCCAAATCCCTTGGAAAAAAATTCATTTAAAGCTGAAGAGCTAAAGAGACACTTTTAGGTCATTGGCAGAAAAGGTAAAAAAAAAAACTTTGATCCATGGCATGTCCTTAATCAGCCGAATCTTAAGGAATAGCTAATGTGGCCTTGATTTGAGTTTGTGAACATCAAGCCAGGGAATATCATGGTGAAAATAAGGATGGCGTGTGCTAGGGGGATTCACATCGGTGGTGTATATTTATCTCAAGTCTCTCCTAACATGGGTGGTTTGTGAAAAAACAGGAAACGTTCAAGGTGCAATCATTGTTGGTCATTAAAAACTCATCGGTTTTAGATGAGAGCAAGGTGAATCAGACATAACATAGAGTTTTCATAGGATAGATGATTTATAGGATACAATTATTTTGCTTATTATTACAGTTTATGAAATGTGTAGCTTGCTAACACTTTCAAGCGCATTAAGAGAAGCACTCAGATGAGTTGAATGCACATGACAGCCATTGTCATTTATTGAATTAATTTATTACATCTTTACCAGTCACAAATATAGGAGACACCGATTACATAGAATCAGACAAGTTTGTGGACGATTTTCAGACAGTTAAAGATGTGAAATGTGCAATTCAGGATCACGCAAATGTGGGTTATGTATTTTGTTTTTAACATTATTTGATGGCAAAAAAACCCAAAACAACACAAGCACGACAGCTGACCATCCTATCAGTGTTTTTCCACTCATCCAGATAACGGCAAAGATTAGCAGCACACAGTCAAAAATAAAATGTGAGAGGAAACTGAAATAGGATGTGCAAGAGTTTCCTAAGAAGAACTTGCCATCAGACAGTTTCAACACTCCTGGAGATAAAGAGTTCAGGAACAGGGCCAAGCTCAGAGAGATGAGTGGATCACTACACCACATAGGTCACACACCTGCACACACACAGACACACATGCTTACTCACAAAGGCTCTCTGTTTGACTTTACAACTGTTGAGCTGTAAGGTGCCAAGCCCAACACAGGCAAGAGCCTCTGAACATGTGCTGCAATGGCATCTAAACAATTGCGTGTTTAATCCAGTTAGGGAGCGTTTGTAGAGCCACGTTTTATACGAGATGTGTGCGTCTCATCTCAGACGACTGATGGACGTTTAGGAACAAAATGGGGAAATAGTTAGAAAGCAGGTGAATCAAATGTTTGACTTTCATCGGTGGCATGTAAAGAGGGCACAGCTGGTGGCGTGGATGTATGAATGTATGTAGTCTGTGTCAGTCTCTGTTCATTCCCTATACAGTATGATCACTTCGCATGTGTCTATATAGGGACAGAGAGAAAGAGCCTAAAGAGAGAAAGAAGGGAAGTGCAAGTATCTGGTACATCTATGCATCGCTGCCTCTGTGATAAAAGCCCAAATGAGTTATAATTATCACCCAGGATCATGTGCTGCTCAGTTCTCTGTAATGAAACAAGGCAAAAAGCAAGGGGGACTATATGTGGGACATAGAACCTCAAAGTATCAAAAGCTCAAAACCTCAAAACCCAGGTTGTTTCCTGTTGCAAATAAGTCTTCGCAGCCCGGATTGTCATTGTTGCTGCGCATTCACAATGCTGCAATTCACACATAGTCGCTAAGCACGAGGGAGGTTTATAGTGAACCCTGTTTTGTCGTCCATATTATTCCGGTGCAGTGTGTTTTTGTAAATTGTCACAAAAATTCAAACTAAATTAATTTTATTGTCTTCTGTGGCTTTATGCGAAAATAAGCATGGAGACATATTTGGTTAAAGTCACAAGGCGGTAAGATGACCTTCTCAACATCCCAGCGAAATGATTTCTCTTTCACTTTCAGTGATTCAGACAGAGTCGTTGCTATTTCAGAGACATGAGACCAAGAAGGGAGACTGAGCCGTCTAGTTCCCGAAAACATGGAGGCGAGTTTTTTTTTTTCATAAATGTGAGGGGGAAAAGCAGGCTGGTTTTGGTGTTCCTGCAAGTCGTGTTGAGTGTGTTGCTGGCGTGGTTTAACACATGTGGTTCCACTATCTTGCACACAGGGTTATTTTCAGGCAGTGAGAGCAGCACAAGTCAGTAACAGGAACCTCCAGCAGGCTCCCTGTGTTTCCACGCTGCAGAACTGATGCACTTGCTAAGTTGCTTCCTATTTGCTAGGAACCGCTCTGTCAACATAGCTTGATTATTTCTTCATTTTATGCAAAAAGTACTTCTTTTGCACTAATACTATAGCTTTTTTTTATATTTGTTAGTCACGTCTCTCAGTAATAAGTAGTCATTGTTCCATTCTCTGCTACAGTATCTGTTACCCCTTTGTCTGTAAGCGGAGGATTAGATCCACATCAGGTTATAACCAGTTTACTGCAGCCTGTGTTGTTTGCCTATGATGTGATCTGACACTTGCTTCCCAAAACGAACAAATCAGGATGTGTGACCATGACAAACATGATGTAAAGTAAAAGGCCTTCTTCCTACTCCAAATTCAGTCACAACTTCCCCATATCCATGAGAAGTGCGGCAGCCCAGCGTTCATGGTTCCCTTCTGTCTGCTTTAGCCGACTGATAACCTGAGAGCCTCGCTGGTGTATTAGTTGTCTCAGGAACTGACAGCTACAGATAAACATAAAGGTTTTTTAGGGCATTGTTGCAACAATTCTGACATAAGTGAGAATATACAAATGCCTTATGTACAGTGTGCACCTGCTTTAGGGTTTAAACTGAAGAGTCATTCCTGAATCAGTAGCTACATTTCCATGTGCAGAGAAATGTCTCTGTTGCCAATACTGAGCAAGGCAATAGACTAATTGACATTTTACAACTCATCAGAGGTTTTGTGGCTAAAACCATAAATTAAATTAGGCGGGCTGAAGTAGTGTAGACACGTATCGAGTTTTGCTTTCGCTCTGTGATATGCAGATGGCATGAACCTGATCACTTGCCCCAAAAAATCCCTCCAGCTTAATTTTTTCCTGACTTTACGTAATCTTTATAAAGCTGCTTATTCCTAAACATGTCTTAAGTCAGTGATTCCCAACCAGGGGTCCTTGCACCATGAGGAGTATTTCTGCAGTGGCATGGAGGAATGTGGAAAGATTGTGGATTAGCTAACAAGAAATTTGGAAAAATAGAAATTACAATTAAAAAACACATTCTCGTACTGAATCACCTGAACACCACTTGTTGAGAGTGTGCGTAAGCTAGTGAGCTTAAATAAAGGATGAATGGTTACAATAGATAACGTTAGCAAAAAGTAATGGATAAACAGCGGAAATAGTTATCTTAAAGGTATAATATGTAACTTTTACGCATTAAAATGTCTAAAAACGACTATACCTATGTTATATATTTTGTTGAGGTTTGTACTTACATTGTCCCAAAACAGTTTTCAAACCACAATCCGTAGTTTTAATCAAGGTAACTTTGTATTTCATTTGGTCGCCTGTCACTGGCGTCATATCCCCTTCTGCCAGAAGCTGTCATAAATGAAATTTTAATTAAATTTTAAGCCACATTTTTATGAGACCCTTTTTAGATCTTGGTTGTTTTTAACTATATATTTTAACCGGATGGAGGAATTTAGTCATCGGAGGTCTGGGTCTTAAGTTATCAGAGAAACAAGCTGAGCAAACGTCAGTTGCTCGCAGCCCCTGTGGGACGTCCTCTGTCTTGCCGAACAGCCTCAGAGAAACACTGATTTTTAACGTGGAACTGCTTTATTCAGTGTCTAACCGGTTTTAATCACGTGGTCCGTTTGTTTTGGAGAGGAGGAGACCTCTGCGCACAATGCGGCTCCTGGTAAAAACCTCCTGCGCAATGAACACTGAAGGAATCCTGACCGGGAGAAGCCGACGGTACAACAACTCCCATGATCCCACGCTACTGTCACACGACATCATCAAACTACGTCTTTTGGGATTGTTTTGATGTGAGAGAATTAATGCATATAAAGCCCAAGCCAACTAAGTGAAAATAAAAGCATAATGACAATAATAGTGTCAGAGGTTTTCAATTCATTTCAATCCATTTATATTTACATAGCGCCAAATTATAACCAAAGCTATCTCATGGCAAGTTTCCCCTAGAGCAGGTCTAGACTGCACTCTTTAAAATATTATTTACAGAGACCCAACGAGGTTTGTGTTAACATATAGTAGATCCCCACTTACATGCATCGTTATCCTTGTTGCATTGTAATTACATTTTGGACGGACATGTATTATGTTGAGCAACTAATTAATACACGGTTCTGTACCATAACTCATCACCAGCTTTTGCCCTTTAATAGAATTTAAGCGCCATTGTGTTTTTATGAACAGTGAAGCCTTTCCCTCCCTGTGCGTGCACAGCCAGTGTCTCTCTTATCAAATCTGCTCAGCAAAAAGACAAGAGAGTTTCTCCAAAAGATTTCAGCAGTGGAACAGATGAGCAGATTGTTTGTCATGCAACAGCAAAGTTTAAATAATCGCCGTGTGGAGATGGAACGATCGGATTATGTGACTGATCGGAAAAGTGATCATATACATCTCGTGATCCAACGCTGTTAGTTCTCAAATTTCGCTCCCCCTCCGGCTCTCTATGGGACACATTCTGTACATTAGGGGGTTTATGTTCCCTTCGTGGCTCTCGGTGAAAGCAGGACTCCTGCAACAACAAAAAAAACATGTTTCAGTTACAGGCTGTTTTACAATTCCTTTCCCGTGCTTCCCTTTCTGTCACTTCTCCATAATTCTTGGTATTTCAGTTAGACAGGCCCTCTTTCTGAAGCTTCCCCTTTTCCATAGATTCCTATATTTCATGATTTCCACTTCTTCCTCTTCAGTTGTACAAACAGAGGTAGAGGCATGGGGAAATCAGGCTGCCACCATGACATGCAAACCACAGGCTGGTAGCTGTGGGACTTGCATGATCTGTCAGTTCTCTTAAATGTTTCTAAAGTTCTCTTGTGGGAAAAGAAGGAGCTGGCAGTTCAACACAGAGGACACTTCCCCTTTCTGATCACTTTGGGAACACCAGATATCAAACAGAGAGTTTCTAATTGTTCCACAAATAAGAGTTGCACTCCTCAACGCTCACCTCAAAATGGTGAGAAGGCCAAATGCGAGTGTGTCTTGTGCTGTGTGCTCATCATACTCTGTTGCTCTGATAGCTACCGCTGTCGTCCCTAGTTTCACACTGCTTCCTGTGTCTCTGTTTCCTGTTTATCTTGCTGTCATTTGTTTCACCAAAGTGTGATGGTGTGAGATGATCTGTGTGTTTCTTCATCTCATCGCTGACATCCTCAAACAGTAGACATGATATCCACCTGTGTATCCTTATGAAATACACTACGCTGCTTTGAAAACAACAAGCGGTAGAGTTTACAGTTTAAATGAGGGAGCTGTGGGTTGATCTTATCTGATGTTTGTTTGCTGATGTTTTCTGAGACTGAATTCACAAAAGTGCCTGACATAAGGGGAAGTTTTTGAAGTTTTGATGCAGCATCCCGGTAAACATGACAATGTCGTTGTGCACTAAAGCAGGTTTGTCATTACAAAGCAGTTGTTGTTATATTATAGTGCAGTTGCAGTGCTTTTACATACAGTGTCTATCCCGAGGCCAGGGGGAATGAACAGAACCATATTTACTACAATACCATACTGAAGGAATCCACAGGAAGGCCATAATAAAGTTCTGTTCCATGGCTGCGAGAAACCCATTTGGAGTTCATCAGCATAGTCTTTATAAAAATGAGTGTGTCATTTCTTTGAACAAGTAACAAAAACAATGTAACTCATAATAAGACGTGTCTCATTCAGAGAAGAAAAATGTAATTGTGCTGGTGAGATTAAAGTTTATCAAATGATCTCACAAAAATAAAAAGGCCAAACAATAAGACAGAGACAGAATTTAACAATGACAACTGGTCCGGTAAATTATGAAATAAGTATAAAATTAACCATTAAATTAAATAGAATAAAAATAATAATGACAGAATAAAACAATGTTTTTACTTGAAAAAAAGTCACACCAAACAAAATGAAAAAGAGGCTCATCTATAAGGTAGAATGAATGATCATTTGTAGAAATGGTCAGTTAGGTAAAATGTCAAATAGCTTCACAAAATCGTTTCACTTTCCTATTATGAAGCCCTTCAGACCAGAACAAAGGCAACTTTAAGGCTACATCAAAATGTTACAATTAGAGGCTCCATCTATTCTCATTTCATAGTATCAATATCACACTGATAAATTGCCCATCTTCAGCATATAACATCATGAAAGAACCATGCTCGTATTCTAAACCGTGGCCCCCCCTTGCCCTCTTTTCCAGCCTGTAACATTAAAGTTGAGGCTCGCAGTGATGAGGAGAATGGGCTGGCCTGTGACATGAATGGCGTGGAGGAGGAGGAGTGCGCGGAAGACTTGCGCGTGATCGATGCCTCGGGGGCCAAGGTGAACGGCTCACAGCCGAGCCCCGAAGCCAAGGCCTTCTCCTCGGCCGGCGGTATCCGGCTGCCCAACGGGAAGCTCAAGTGCGATATCTGTGGGATAGTTTGCATTGGCCCCAATGTGTTGATGGTGCACAAGCGAAGCCACACTGGTAAGCCATCTGCAACACTTCTTGCCCTTGCTTTGCACCCATGTTCAGTGTCAGTATGAGAGGATGGATGAGGGGTGGACAGGTGTCTGATGTGGCTCCCCTCCATGTTTAGGGCATTTCTTTAGATTTTAAATGGCAAAAATCAAGGTCTCAGAGTAGTTGTCTGCTTCTATTTTTTTGGGATTAACACAAGCAGTATCACAGTGTATATACTGTAGCTTTGTGTCTTAGTGATAGAGTCTTAGGAATAAACTTTAGAGGCTGTTCTTATGTTTGCAGTCACCCTTATACTCAGTAGTAGTTGTAATGGTATCCTTGCGTTTGGCTGTATGCATGTAGACCTTCCTATCGTGCGTGAAATAGGCTTTGAGCATACCATTAGCATTCATTATTGTTCACCTAAATGACTCCGAATTACCACATACAGTAACAAGCAAACAGTAACTGATCAAATAATTGTGTGATAAAGTAGCAGAGACAAACTTGGCCCGAAAAAACATGCCTTCAGTTGAGAAACAGGATATCTGCTGCAATTAAATGGAATCTCTATGAAGTGACAATTATCTGGCTATTAAAAGTTTTTCAAATTTCAAAATTGATATTCTATTGTAATGAAGCCAAACCAGTGGTGGGGAACATTTTTGAAAAAGGCACTTAACTGTCAAGCTTTAGAAACTAATGAAACTCAAAATGGAAGAAAGGAACACTAGACTAATGTAAATGCAAAAGAAAGCACAATAAAAGATATAATGAAGTGCCTCCTATTTAAATAGAAAATATTCTGTGGTGAGTCTTTGCTCCTGAAATGCATTTTTAATGAATTTCCTTTTTTATATATTTTTGCTGCTTCAGTGGTGACTCTTATTTTATGGGGGGGCCTTTGAAAAAAAAAAAAAAAAAGCCATATGAAAACGTTCTCTTTTAATCACACCCACCACCCAGAAACGGCACCTCCCCCAACAACATCACTCCCCCTCTTTTTCTACTGGCGGCCCTCT